>JAMKCF010000014.1:7115000-7707500 GCA_023634235.1 Pisaster brevispinus | reverse complement strand
CATACATACATACATACATACATACATACATACATACATACATACATACATACATACATACATACATACATACATACATACATACATACATACATACATACATACATACATACATACATACATACATACATACATACATACATACATACATACATACATAAATAAATAAATAAATAAATAAATAAATAAATAAATAAATAAATAAATAAATAAATAAATAAATAAATAAATAAATAAATAAATAAATAAATAAATAAATGCTCCTATCGTATTACTAATTTCTGGATCTTTTGGAGAACACAAAAACGTCAATATGACTCTCTCTCCAAATGGTGGGAATCTGGCAAATTTCGCTTGAAAGAAATTGTTCAAGATTATGGCAAAGAAAAAGCCCATACTCTCAAACAAAAACGCAAAAAGCTACAGAAACGTTATGACCTTTTGATTAAAAACAATGATACTGATTGCATTGATGAGATAAAAGAGCTTGAAGATAATCTTAAACAGTATGAAGTTAATGAGTGGAAGAAGGCCCGGATCAGAACACACAGCATTCAAAAAGAAGAAGGTGAAAAAGCCTCGAAATATTTTCTCAATCTTGAAAGACAGCAGATTCAAAGCTTAAAAATTGACAAACTTCTCAACAAGAAAGGAGTTCTTTTTGACCAGACAGATACAATGCTTGAAATCGCCAATGACTTCTACAGTAATCTGTATAGTTCAGAGACTCTTTCCAAAACCCATTTAGAAGAAATCATCTCTAATATCAAAACTGAAACTATTCCTGACAATGTTCTTGAAGATCTTGATAGAGAGATTACTGAAGAAGAGATTAAACATGCTCTCTTCCAAATGAATAAAAACAAAAGTCCTGGTATCGATGGCTTAACAGTCGAGTTTTACCAGAATTTTTGGCACATTATTGGAAAAGATATTCTTGAAGTTTACAAAGACTGTCTTAAAAATGGATTTTTGGGTAATTCTATGAACTCGGCTCTTGTAAGACTCATTTATAAGAATTCAGGAAGTCGCTATGATCTAAAAAATTGGCGTCCAATAAGCCTCCTGACAGTTGACTATAAAATACTGTCTAAAGCCATTACCAATCGTCTTAAATTAGCCATGCCTTTCATTATTGGCGAAGAACAGACATGTGGTGTGCCTAACCGGAATATTCAGGATAACCTCATGATTTTAAGAGATACGATTGATTATGTCAATTGGGAAAATCTAGGTGCCGCTGTTATTAGTTACGACCAAGAAAAAGCTTTTGACAGAATCAATTGGGAGTACATGTTTTCTATTATGCGTAAGATGAATCTTCCTCCTATTTTTATCAAATGGATTGAACTCTTCTACAGTAAACCCAATTGCAGAATTATCTTGAATAACTTTATTGGTTCACCAGTCCAGATTAGTAGAGGGATCAGACAAGGTTGTCCGCTGTCTCCGCTTCTTTACGCCATATGTGCCGAAGGACTAGCGAGTCTTATTAGAAACAACCAGGTTTTCAGAGGCATTCAGACTCCCAATGGTGAGACGAGTGTTAAGTTAATCCAGCACGCCGATGATACCAACATTTTCATTGGCAATCAATGCGAGTTTAATATTGTGGAAGATCTTTTTGATACATATTGCAAGGGCAGTGGATCTAAAATTAATGTTAATAAGACCAAAGGCCTGTGGCTAGGCAAATGGAAACAGAGGCAAGATAAACCTTGTCGTTTTAACTGGTGTAATGATAAAATTAAAATACTAGGTATGGTGTTCGGTAACGAGGTAACAGCGCAAGACAACTGGGGTCAAAAAACAAACAAAATCAAGTGTGTGCTTGACAAGTGGTCAAAACGTAACTTGACTTATACGGGCAAAACCGTCATTGTTAACACTTTCATTGGTGCTGGTATAAACTACTTAGGCAGTGTTCTGGCCTGCCCAGTGGAATTTGTTAAGAAAATTAACAGTTACATCTGGAATTTCTTTTGGGGTGGCCCGAATGACAAGATAAAAAGAAACACTGTTATCGGTCCCAAAGCGCAAGGTGGAACAGGTCTTCTAGACGTTCAGTGTAAGCTAACTAGCTTAAAATGTCGTGGCCGAGTGGATAAGATCACTGGACTCAAGCTCTGGTGTTTCTGATCAGCAGAGTGTGGGTTCGAGCCCCGGTCGTGACACCTGTGTCCTTAAGCAAGACACTTAACCATGATTGCTTCGTCCTTCGGATGGGACGTAAAGCCGTTGGTCCCGTGTGTTGTGTAACGCACGAAAAAGAACCCAGTGCACTTATCGAAAAGAGAAGGGGTCCGCCCCGGTGTTCCTGGTTTGATCGGCTGCATATTGCGCCACAGCACCTTGTAAACCATTACAAGGTGCTATGTAAAGGAGTAGGTCTCATACTTCAAAACGTAGCCCCAAATACCTTGCAGGAAATACTGAATGTTAAGCGCTTAGAGGCTGGCCTGCAGTAGGCGCTATACAAATACAATATATATATATATATATATATAAAATTAAACTGGTTAGCTCGTTACCCCCTAACGGAAGGCAAGTGGAAAATTTTCTTTGATCATTGGATCAATAAAGCTAGTGGAAATAATAATTTAGGTTGGTATATTTTCGCTAATACTAATATTAAGATACAAACTACTCCTTTTTACGAGGAAGTTATTGATGCCTTTGAGAAAGCTGGTGGCAGTCTGACGTGTAACTTTTCTAGTCTTTTAGAGACTCATGCTGTTCCTATTTTCAACAACTGCATTGCTACTAGGGATGACACTGTCTTAAACAGTCCTGTTCTTAAATCTGCTGGTATGACCAAAGTTAAAAATGTGACCAGACAAGGTAGATTGATTTCTTACAAAATAGTTGCTAGAAAATGTCCCATTCAAATAATCAATGCAGGTAGAATCATGGGCAGGTTGAAAGATCATTTAGATTTCACCTTAGTTAAAGAACAGAGACAAGGCCCTGCTAATGATATATGCAACTGGCTTGTTTTCCTCGACCATGATGGTAACAGTGAGCTCCAAATCAAGAAAACTAATACCAAATCTAATTACTCAAGGTTAATTTCTAAGAAATTTATCCCTCCTAAAAGTCAGAAAGTTTGGAAAGAAGTCTTCTGTTACGCTCAAGATTTAAACTGGTCCCTGATATGGGAAAACGGGTACAAAAACAACCTGCTTGATCCCGAAGATAAACAGTTTTGGTACAGATTAAAACATATGATTCTTCCCACAAGAGACCTTTTGTACAAAATCGGTAGAGTTGTTGATGTCAAATGTCCATTATGTGAAACAGAATCAGAATCCCATCAGCATTTGTTCATTTATTGTATTAGCACTCTAAACGCTTGGATCTTTGTCGAGTATCTAATTAGAAAATACACAGACAACAAACACTTTTGTCTTAGCGACCCTAACAGAATCCTGGGCTATGAATTACAACCAGTCCAAGGAGTTCTTGTCGTTAAAATGCTCCGCCAAATCTGGAATATCCGATGCAAAAGGGTCTTTAATGATTATAAGAAACCATCCGACATTGACTTCATTTTTCAGTTCAAACTCAATCTTAAACGGTTTTTGACTCTAGAGAAGGGCAGAATGAATTGTGAAAAGTTTCAAACTGTTTATGTTCGTAATAACTCTCTGTGCTCCATCAATGAGAAAAACCAATTAGAATTTAGTTATTAAAACCTTTTGTTCCCCTTTCGTTTAGGATAATCCTAACATTATTGCCCACCTCATTCTGTAAGTAACATAAGTAAATAAATAACTTTACATTCAAACGTGTAATAACTTTTTATTTAATCTTCAACATGTAAATATTGTAAATTAATGTTTTTTGTTTTTTCTTGTATGAGTAAAATTGTGATTTTGTTCTTTGTGCAGGCAATGAAATAAATGGAGCTGTATAGCTCTACTTTCATGAAAAAATAAATAAATAAATAAATAAATAAATAAATAAATAAATAAATAAATAAATAAATACATAAATAAACAAATACATAAATAAGCACATAGTTTTACAACTTTGGCAGAAAATCTCACCAACTGGTTCAAAAAAGCTAAGTCTTTTTTGATAGGTAATGAGCAAACAAACTTTTGATAAACTGAACTGGACGTACATGTTCAGCTAAACAAATGGGAATTCCTTCCAAACTCGTTTAATTGATGAGTCTTTTGCACAGTGATCATGAAAGCTCGTTAATGTTGACAATTTTAATGATAGCCCCATTATAAATAGCTAGCGGAATGAGACAGGGGTGCCCCCCTTGTCTCCGTGGTATGCTTTAATGTGCTGAGGGATCAGGGACTCTGATTACAATTAATTGTAGACTGCAAGGTATTCAGTTTCCCGGTAGCATTGAATGCGTTAAACTTGCTGATAAAGCGGGAGCGGGTCAAAGGTCAACAATTCCAAGTCAATGGGCTTATGGCTTGGTAAGTGGAGAAATAGAAAAGAGAAGCCTTACGATTTAATCTGGAACAATGACAAATTTAATTTGTTGTCCATTTCCCGAAAGAGAGCATTTTGAGAGTAGTTAAATTTATTACCTTGAGTGTCACTGCCAGTGATGACCACTGAATGAACCACTGAACCCGTAGGTAGATTTGTTGAAATCCAACTACAGTATCAGGACTTTTTACCAACAAAAACCCAATCTTCAGGAAGAGTAAAACAAAGATAAGAGCGCATAACACTTGACGGGAATTGTAAGATGTTGGAGCTTTATAAATTGGTTCATTCTAATAATAAAATTATCAATGTTGGCGTTGCTATGCATTTTGCGAACAGGAAATTTAAAAGGAACGGTGGGGGATCAAAGGTGGGGAGAACAGTGAAACAAACTTGTTTTGTTCATGTGTCTGCTTGCCAAAAGAGCCCTAGGCTAAAATTTCTTGACTGAGCCCGATCTGCCAGTGAGTATTTCGACCTGAATGCATTTTCTTGTTTGCAGGTTTAATTTGGCTTACAAGTAGTTCATTGACAACAATGGATTTTTCTTAACTTCAGTACTTGCCAAATTTCATTCCAGAATAGAGGATCACTGTAGAACTGAAAATCCCAATTAAATTAACAAACATTTCAGATTTTGTAGGCGCAGTCTAAAATTACTGTTTAGTATGGTGCTTGGAAATAGTCGTTTCGTTTATATTTAAATCATTACCTTAGATTCGGCAAGGAGTGTTTCAACTTTCCTCAGATCTGTTGATGAGTGGAAATTGTAGATGTACTCTGTGTCCGCCTTGAATCGGATGAAACTGGTTTGAACCGGTTCCATGATGAATGTTCCGACGCCCAAGATGAAGACAAGCCAGATTTTCATCAGTTTGCCGTGAGACAGCTTGCCGTTCGATGGCGAAGTCATATTGATGGCTGCTCGGCCAGCACTTGGCTGATCTGCAAAAGCGAGAATAAACACAGGGATGTGACACATGAACAATTCAGGTTTTCATCTTTGGGTTAATTCAGAGGAATGATAATTCATGGAGCACAATGTTTGCCTAAACTTTTTTCCCCCCAAAGTTTGTGGACCGAGGGTCGGAGTGGGGACCGAACGAAATGTTTTGAAATTACTTACGATATATATGGGAAACGTTTAAATAGAAGAAACCTACACGTCATTTACAAACATAATGTCTTGTTTTACGCCTGAACATTTTCTCTGATTTATTATAATGTTTGCAATGCTTAAATCCTCACTTTGCCAATGTCTAACACTATTGGGTACCTTTTACAATATTAAGTTAAGTTAGTTTAGGGTGAAAATAACACCTTTCAAATGGTCTTTATTATTAGATAAGAGCATTTGGACAAATTTCAAACATCAAGGCATCTGGCGAAGACATTGATTGCAGCCAGGTGTGGCTATTAGCCCAAAGCTAAGAGATAGTTTTGACCCCTGGGGAATTCTTAAGGGGGATGTAATTCCTAGAAATTGTTTTAAATTGTTTTAAATTGATCAACCCATGATAATTTCCTTTTTCGAGCTTTTTGGTTTGTTAAAAAGAGGGAATATGGATTTTTTTCAAAATTTGTAGTATTCTTATTAATGTTATTTTTGATATTTCGATATTTTAGTAACATTAAAACTTATTCAAGTTATGACTGGCACGTTTACTCGACCTTTCAAGTACAAACGTATGCAACAATGACAATGTTTGGTTTTAGTTTTATCGCCACGCAGTATCTTTGTTTTTACCACCACGTTGTGACAAGGTATTTTAGTTTTATTTTAACGTACAAACAAGAGTATTTTTGTTTTGGCCATTAAATCGTTTTGGCGAATTATCCATGTTTAGACCATAATGTTTAATAGTTCAAGCAGCTTGTTGACATGGTTTTGGATGACATGTATTTGTTAACAACTATTAGTAGGCCAAATGTTTGACATTAACACTACTGTTTGTAAAAAATCTAAATTTTTGTATCGGTTGCCATAGATAAAATAGGCACTTGAGGATCATCCCTATCAAATGGACATTTAATGATCAATCAGAAAGGTATAACAATTAATATTGCATTTTATAATTGGGTTCATTGTGTCAAGCAGCAGTGCGCGGTTTGGGGGATTTTACCCCCACTTTCCTCCTGTACAGCGGCATTCCAAGCCATGTAGAAAATCTTCTATTGACTCTGTTGGCATATCAATTAATAGTTTTTACGAAACTATTGTATAATTAACCGATAAATAATACTACAAGAATGGGCTGACGTTGTGACAACTTTCAGGGTGCTGAAAAATTGTTGCAACATTCTTTCGAAAACGGTTATATATACATCATGGCATCGCTGTGTGTACTTGCGAACAACGTGGCTATTTCGTTGCATCATTACGTTCTAAAGACGTACAGGGGAGTCGACAAAGATTATTTGCTACAACGTCATTTAAATAACGTTATAATAACCAAACAAACACTCCCTGGCAACGTTGTCGAAAATATTGTATAAGTTATCACAATGCAACTACTGATCTTTTGCAACAAGAAGAAAAACCGTGATGTTCATAATCTTAATATCTCAATTTCTAATCATGGAATTACCAAAGCTGATTTCACAGTTTCTTTGTGTTTGTATGGACAGCCACCTTGCTTGGAAAGTTCACATTACCGAAATCTGTAAAAAGATGTATAACCAAATGGAATTATCTCCCAGCTCAGTTAAGTTTTCCAGTCTTTTACACTCTTTTGTTCACTATTTCTTCCTTAAATATCTCTTACAATAACATTGTCTGGGGGAAAACCTCTCAAAGTAACTTTTATAAAATAAAGGAATTGCAGAAGAAAGTTATTCGCATTTTTACAAAATGTCATTTTAGAGTTCATAGTGAACCCTTGTTTAAACAACATAATTTGTTACGTATTTATGATATTAATATTTATCAGCATTGTATGTTTAAGTACTTAAACTAACCAACTTCCTCATCACCTAGTTATCAAATTTCAGGTTAATAGAAACTTTCGTAAATATCAAACTAGGTCTTCGTCTTTATTTCATCTTCCCTAACATAGAACAGCCGCATCTCAACACTGTATACTATGGTCTGGGCCTTGCGACTGGAACAAACTCCCCGCTAAACGAGTGGCTCCAGGATGCTCTGAAATATTTAGTTTTTACATTTTTCCAATAGATGGAGTCCTAAGAAAAATAAATGTACAATGAGTCCCTTATCTCAAGCTAAAACGGGGTAAACATGTATTTTACTCGAAACACTCCCAGCCCAAAATCTGAAAAAAACGCGAGGTCAAACGAACCGCGTCAAAGGACTCGTGACGTCATTGGCGCTTAGCTAGTTTGGACTTGCCTATATTAATGTACACACCTAACGCTAAAACACCGCTAAACTTCACCATTTTCAATCAATACGGCCCTAAATGTGACTCTTTATTGGACGATCCAACAGTCAGCAACAACCCCAAGATATGGTAGCTCAACAAGAAAGGGTCCAAAAGGGTCCATAATAATCCAAAGGCGACTAATAGCAGAACGTGCAGCACAATGTATGTACCACTATTTCGAAACCCTCGAAACCCTCCATCCACCCGACGTTCAGGTTTTACTCTTCGGACGAAGAGCCCCCTGAAGGGCGGCACAGATGAAGTATTTTTAAAAAGAAAGATAAAAAACGGAAGATTCAATTTATTTGTTCCCTCATAATATTTTATGTTCCCTCATAAAACTTGGTTCCCCCGAAATGTTAGTTTATTTCTTCAAAATAAAAGTGTTATTTTGTTCTTTAAAAATATAGGCCCAAGAATTCGAGGGAATACATATTGTTTTGATCGGACAAATTAATAATTCCCCTGAAGTAACTGTGTTCCCTAGAAAAAGGATTTTCATTGACAAAATATTTTTTGATTCTCCGAAATGCACTTTCGTTCACTCGAGACACGCAATCGTTCCCACAAGACACGCTTTTGTTCCCCGAGACATGCATTAGTTCCCACAAAAGACGCTTTCGTTCCTTCAATTATTTCTTTCCCTTGAGATATAGGCTTTAGTTCCCCCAAGGTACGCTTTCGTTCCCTCAAGGTACACTTTCGTTCACTCAAGATGCTATCGTTCCCGAATTCCCAAAAGATACGCTTTCGTTCCCTCGAGACATGCTTTATTCCCCCGAAATATGATTTCGTTCCCTCTAAATACGCTCTCATTCCCTCAAGGTACGCTTTCGTTCCCTCGAGATATGTTTTAGTTCCTTTGAAATTTATTATGCTTCCGTTCCTTCAAAACACGTTTTCTTTCACTCAAGATATGCTATCGTTCCCACAAGGTACGCCTTCTTTCCCTCAAGGTATGCATTCGTTCCCTCAAGGTATGCTTTTGTTTACTCAAGATGCTATCGTTCCCGAATTCCCAAAAGATACGCTTTCGTTCCCTCAAGACATGCTTTAATTCCCCCGAAATATGATTTCGTTCCCTCTACATACGCTCTCGTTCCCTCAAGAATCGTCAGAGTTGTTCGTCGTCACGTTTCTTGAAATGGGCGGAGCTGGTACATTTTGTAATACACATACAAGAGGCATGCAAACATGACATGCAATGCGCAGTATTGCCATTACATTTAATACGTCAGTGTCACGTATTTTAGTCTACTGCCTGTGATTGGTGACTTACTTACCCGGAAAAAGCTGAAGGTGACTTCGATTTGCAAAATTGGATACTAAATTGTCTGTAGGGCCCGTTGCAAGCAGACGCGGTGTTGGCCGAAGAACCGACAAGTACCCAGCAGTGTTTTCTATAGAGACCTGATGGTACGTATATTGGTTCTTGTTTATCGGACAAATTGTATCTTTTTAAAGCCGAGGTTTACAATTTGGTGGTAGGGATTTTATAAAGCGGGTGCTCCCGTGCTGGACTTTATTTTCAGCATATTTTATTTTTTCCAGGGAGCTCATTGTTTTTCCTTTATGTTGCGGGGTAGGGGGCTGGCAAGAACAACAAGACAAAAGCAGTAGAAATGTAAAAGCCGTGAAATAAGTTCATGGAGTAATTTTAACACTAAATATAAATGTGGTCAGTGGAAGTGGAAGTGGTCAATGGAAAGACAACTCCACCCGCCATGCACTAAGGACAATGATTTGTAAAATTGGAACTGTTACCACACTACCGTTACACAAGCCAACACAACTTTTACAATATAATTACTCCGCAGAAAAGAAAAATCCATTGAATTCCATTGATATTGAAGGTGTTAATGGGATCCCTCTTTTTGAAATGGATTCTTATGGATACCCAACTTGGTGTAACTTCTGCAAATTCACGTTGTTTCAAGTGGGATAATATTTGTTCCCATTAATGTACTAGTTCGAATAGGATACTTTATAATTTCCATTGATTCCAATGGGACAGTATGGGTTGAATGGGGCACTGTACATGTATAAATAAATCTCATTGTTTCAATTGGCTACTGTAAGTGGTTCCATAAATGTAGGCCTACTGGGTTGATGGGGATTTTTATTCAAATTCTTCCAATGGGGTCAGGATACTGTATAATCTGTGTATATTGAGTGTGCATGTAGATTTGCATCTAAGCGTTGGTAAAACAGAGAGCCTGCCTTTACTTTTGCACATATTGAACGAAGAGCCCACTACTAGAAGTTACGGAAGCACGTACAGTACATGTAGGTCTAATGTACAGTACATACATAGATAGCAATAAATTGATCACTGTTCGGTAAGTAAACAATGTGCATAAGCTGATATTGCATGCAATGGCTTTTTACGCCATGCATTTGCTTTTTAGCCACACTATAGACCTTTATCATGCTACCACCATCTTGGTAATGTTCCCTGTATCCAACAGCAGTAACGAATGCTAACATTCATTGCACAAGGAAGGAACCAGACTATTATTTTCTTCCAGCCTCGGTTGGGTTACAATGGTTTGGATTGGAGAAAAATCAAGATGATAAAGGTCTATAGTAGGGAAACCCATCCATTCGAGTAACGAAGCGTTGAAAAATTGTGTTCAAATTAAAACGTAGAGGTAGAATCCACAACAACCAGGTGCACAAACTGAGTCACCCCACAACAGTGGACCAGGGCCACTGTAGACATGCACAATACATAATTCTTATAAATGACTGAATTTTTACCAAATTGTCCATACTGTAAAAAAATTAACCTTGAAAACTGGCACACTTGACTGGGATTTGATATTTGACTTATTGACCAACCTCTTGAACTTCCTTGCATCATGACACTATTCGATCCTTATACATTACCTCATATCTGGAGTGAGTTCCCTCAGTTTTTAGTTTAGTTGTCTAAACTCAAGAGGTTCATTTATTCAAGAGTTTCATTTTGTTCGATAGGGGCAAACATGCCCTTTGGCCTTTAACAGTATTAATGTAAGCTACCGGGGTTTTGAGCTACAGACATTTCCTACATGGGTCCCCAGATGAATACTAATTAGCCACCCCTCTCTTATACGTTTAATGAAACCCTTTTTACAGTCCAGCAAAATTCCACAGGCCAACCAGACCACACATTCCATTCCCACAGTTCCCACAAAATGACCATCATTCAGTGACCAGAAAATACATATCCTCAGCATGTGTTGCTCAATCTGTGCATGTTTTGTACCTCTTATCGAACCTTTTTCACCGAGGCACATAGTCAAGACGTTGTTGTTCATTATCACGCAAGTATCGCGATTTAGCGCGCTCCGCGGCCCGCATGACTATCGCATGCTCCGCGGCCCGCATGACTCCGCGGCCCGCATGACTATCGAACAATAGCGGGCGCTGTTGGGAAACTTCCAGATCACTATAGGGTGTGCACCACACTAAATGGACAAATATTCATGCGCCAAGCTCATTATCATAATTTGTATACCCACAGAATTTTTTTAATTATAACGTTTTGGGGGTCGTGCAATTAATAGAATGTGTAATTATAAGAATCTAGCACAACCTGGGGGTTCTGTGTTTCAACTTTTGGGGAGACTTGATAAATTTAGGCGTTTAAGTTGGCCCTATTTTACTTGGCAAGTGGAGAAGTGCATCACGAAAACTGGCAGCAAGTCTGTTTGGGAAAAGTTCATTTTCGGGGGTGTTTTTTCTGGGGTTGCTAGCAAAAATTCCAAACGGGTGACCTGCCAAAAATTGAAAAGAATTCTGAAGTTTAGTTGTCCGAAAATATGTCTGATTGGTTTTCAAGAGGCTGAGAGACTTACAGGATTTTTTTGAGTATTTTTGAATATTTATCATTTAGCATTGGTTCCTATAGGAGTTTATTTAGTGTGGTGCACCCACCACCACACATCACACTCAAAACAACTGACGGGTTTGCGGCTTCCACAGAACGCACTCTATCGGTGGAATAGTCGCGTCGTGTCGGTGGAATAGTCGCGTCGTGTCGGTGGAATAGTCGCGCCGTGTCCGTGGAATAGTCGCGCCGTGTCGGTGGAATAGTCGCGTCGTGTCGGTGGAATAGTTGCGCCGTGTGTATGTGTGAGTGTGTGCAGTGAGAACGTCTTGCACCAAGACTACGAGGCACAGCGAAAAGTGCAAGGCCTCATCTCAAGTTTGGTAATCGGAGGCCACAAATTCCTAATGTTTTGCAAGTAACCCAAAGCTGAGGTCAAGTTATATTCCCGGGTTTTTCTTGCTTAGATTGTTGCTTTGTTTTGTTTTAATTTCATATTTTTTACAAATAAGTATTACATTCCCGACAACATAAAAAAAAAAATTGACGAAACACAATCTCGCCCATGTAAAACTCCATATGGCTGAGACCACGAAGGTCATGGAAGTTTGAATACATGCGAGACTTGCACGGTTTATGGAAAGGTACACTCGTCTCTGACTTGTGGGTCGTGTTATGGCCACCATGACCGAGAACAAGTTTCTGACGTAAAACTCACTGACCGAAACAGTCTGCGAGAGCTACGCCAAAACGGGTCGGTAACCAGAAACACTTTGTGCGTAGGTACATCCCTCAAAAACCCATTGGAAAATGATCCAATAGGGTTTCATTCGACCCCGCTTAGAAAAGGATCCCGTTGATAATGGGATGCCGTTGATAATGAGATCCCGTTGAGAATGGGATCTCTAAGAGAATGGAATCTAAAATAAGAATGAGATCTCATTGAGAATGGAATCTAAAACAACAATGAGATCTCGTTGAGAATGGGATCTCATTGTGATGAGATCTCATTGAAAATGGGATCTAAATTGAGAATGGGGTCTCATTTAAAATGGGGTCTCATTGAGTGTGAGATCTCATTAAGATTGGGATCTAATTGAGAATGGGATATAAGTTGGGAATGGGATCTCATTGAGAAATGGATCTCATTGAGAGCAGGATCTCATTTAGAATGAGATCAACATTGAGAATGGATCAAAATTGAGAACGGGATCTCATTGAGAATGGGATGTTAATTGAGAATGGGATCTCAGTGAGAATAGGATCTTATTGAAAATTAATTCTCCTTAAGAATGGGGTCTCTTTAAGAATGGGATCTTATTGAGATTTGGATCTCATTGAGAGTGGGTTCCAAATTGAGAATGGGATGTCATTGAAAATCCCATTTTATAATGGGACCCTGTTGAGTTTGGGATCCCATGGAATCGGCATCCATTATAGAGAATCGGATTTCGTTGAAAATCCCATTGGGAACGGGATCCCTTTGGAATCGGGATCCTACTAATTGGGATCTATAGACCACAGCTGAGACGGGTAGGCATCCTCATATAGAGTCGGTCAAATCCGACCAAGTCCCCTGGCGCAATCCAGGTTGACGTCTGCAAGACTCCTCCAAGACCCTGTATGCAGACAACCATCTGTACGTATCTAAAACCATCCAGCTTCAATTAATTAATCAGAAGGGTGAATTACTGTCCTGGCCTTGGACGATTGAGTCCCTCAGATGTCATCACTTTCGAGAGGGAAAAGTTACTCCAATTGTCTTTGATCTCTTAAACTCCCTCAGTTTCAGTTTACAATCTAGGGCGTAATTTTCGATAACAGCCCGATGTTCATCAAATACCCAAAATAATCTTTTACACTAAAGTTAATTTGTCAAATCCGGTCAAAATCTCAACAATCGCACGAGGCTTTTCCCCCATCGACTTTAATTTAACATTTGTTGATGGCCTTTCCGAAAAAGGCTTACGATAAACTCCAATTTCGACTAATACTCCAAGGTGCTTATACGGAGCAAAGTGGTATACAGCAAAGGTAACAGAGTGCCAAAGGCACATGATGGGGAACTAGAGCTCCCTCTGCTGTTGGGACTTGAAAAACGCGATGGTGCCATTTCTCAATTATTACTTTGAATTTGGGTTTTAAAAAAAAATTACTGGAGCGGGACTTGAACCAACGACCTCCGGATTAAGGTACCGGCGCTCTAACAACTGAGCTATCCAGCCCTACGTTGGCTGTCTGGATAGCTCAGTTGGTAGAGCGCTGGTACGTTAATCCGGAGGTCGTTGGTTCAAGTCCCGCTCCAATCAATTTTTCTTTGTTCAAACCCAAATTATTAAAAAGTGTACCCAGTCAGTTTCCCTTGTTTGTTTTTTACTCGATAATTATCAATTTTGTAATATCTCTTTCAAAGACTAATGTTTCCTTTATCTATGTTTTGTTGTATAAACGTCCAGCTTGTAACCATTTTTACTGCTAAACGAACATCATGGACCTGCTCAAGTCTTGCTTGATCATCTTGATATTATCATGGATACCATTATCACAGTTGAGTAGACCGAATCTGTTCTAAGTAAGATTAGGGGAGAATAGAAGTGGGGGAAAAGTGCCAAAGGATTGGGAGTCAAGTGTAATTGAAGAATAACATTACCTAATAATGAGATGGTTGTCGCACCGGTTTGAGTTTGGTTGGAAAAGATGTGGCGATCGGTCACGTGACAAATACATTGCATTAAATCGACAGTGTGACAAATACATTCCAATCGACGGTGCCCCATCTTCTTAATATGTTTTATTTTATAGAGCTAACCTTACTTGCCCAAATTAGACCGGCTGGTTTAAAATCCCGTTTGACTTATTAGTCAAGGTAAACGGAATACGCCTCACCCATATTTTACATTTTAGGGATAAAACTTTTTACTATTTTTTGTAGGGGTGCAACCTGTAGTTACAGTTCCAGTGAACGCTATGGGGTTACTTGTGGCTTTTGGGGATGGAGCAGATGTAATCGTTACAGGTTTGTTTACTTTTGTGTCAGCGAAATTTGGTCTGAACTCTTAACTCCGATGTCACATTAAAATTGGTGGCTCCGACTACGGCCATGGCTACGGCTACGACTGTTGCTAAGATTTCGGAAAGGACGTCGTGTACTTCAACGTAATCCAGCCGTAGCCGCAGCAGTAGCCGGCAGTTCGGACTAAAACATTGTCGTAACTATACATTTAAAAACCCTTAAGGAGGGAAAGGGTCAATATTGATCATACCACACAATGATTAATAAAGCCATATCTCTACAGTTTAATGTCATTGGGGAGTCAAATTCAGTGATATCCTAGAATGGACCATTACACATATCTAAGTGCAGGGGGGGGGGCAGACCCCAGAGTATACTAATTTTTTGACAGGAATTTTTGAAAAAATATTTTGGATGGTTTGATAGTAATTATTGGCTCGTTCGGGGACATTGCTTAGATAATTAGATAAATATATCAATTACTGGGTAGCTAAAGCATTCAAACAATCCTACACTAGCTGGGCGTCAACAAAAATCACTTTGCTGTAAAAAAAAATTGGGAAATGCACAATTTTGAAAATCATATAATTGGATTCGGTGGTAGTAATTATTTGCCCTTTCGCTCGTCGGGGTAAAGTCGGGGGGCAATGCTTAGATAATTAGAGCTTAGCGAGTTGGGGAAAAATCAGTTACTGGGTAACTAAAGGACTCAAATGTTTGTTTTTGTTTCTGTATATATTTTTTGTATACTCTTTTCTTGTATGTTTAACCCTGCGTGACACCATCAAAAAAAAATCACACACTTATGCCATCAGGCACTTTTCAAGTGTCCGTTTTATATTTTGCGTGTAATACGTGTTTTTTGAGAACACAATCATGTTTAAATCGCCCAAACTATTGGATATAGACCCTTCTGACCAAATAAAATAAATTCAAGCAAAATTTCCATTGAGATCAGCCCACATGTGTCTCTAAGCCATTTGTTTGAATGAAACCCTCGTGTTTGATGAGTCAGCAAAAACATCATAAATTCTTACATTTCTTACATTTCTCAAGGGAATACCGGGAGAACTGTTCATTGGTGGATTTTTTTGGGTGTGAAATCAACCCCGATGGTAACAAGACAATTGGCATGCTATTTGGCTAGGTGTAGTTGAGGAACCTTAATTTTTTTAAATACAAATAAAATAAAATGGCGGAGTAATTACTTTTTAATTAAAAACGGACACCTAAAAAGTGCCTGATGGCTTGCATGTCTTTTAACCATTTTGTGCATTTTCATATATTTATATATACATATAAGCTAGAGGATGTCAAACATCAAATACCTGACTCTGCTTTATTGGTTACTCTAGAAGTTTCATCACTATATACCAACATACCCCATAATGAAGGCATGAATGCATGTGTCTCTGCTCTCAGTGGTAATAAACAATCCCGCCCCTCAGTGATACACATTAAGGAACTCATCAGCCACATTCTCACTTAGAACAACTTTTCATTTACTGACAGGCATTTTCTACAGATATAGGGTACCGCCATGGGTACTAAAATGGCACCCTCATATGCCATCATTTTCATGTCTGACTTAGAGGAAAAACTTCTGTCCTCTGCCCCCAACCGCCCACTGGCTTGGTGGAGATTTATTGATGATATTTTCTCTATCTGGTGTGGTAGTCAAGACAGCTTGGATGAGTTTATCGACCATATAAACTCATTCCACCCAACCATAAAGTTCACTGAATACTCTCTAACAAGTTTTAACTTTCTAGATGTTATACATATCCCCTAGCGGCATTGTTACGGATGTGTACAGCAAACCCACTGATACCCACCAGTACCTTCTCTCCAACAGTTTCCACCCAAGTCACTGTAAGAAGGCAATTGCTTACAGTCAAGCCCTGCGCATAAGACGTATCTGCTCCACAGATACCCTATACAAAAGGCGCTCATCGGACCTCAGGAAACACCTTGTTTCTAGAGGCCACAGCGAACGCGGGGTTCAACTTGCCATCAACAAGGCCCTCAGTATACCACGCCATTCTCTTTTGACCAACACGGGATCCAAAAAAGCCCCCACCAATAGAGTTGCCCTGGTCACCACCTACCACCCTAAACTACCCAAACTCTCCACAATCCTCAATGGCAGAATGAATATTCTCCATTCCTCTAAGAGGTTGCGCTCAGCAATCCCTGAGAACCCCATGGTTGCATTCCGCCGCCCTAAAAACCTGGGAGACATTCTAGTCAGGGCCAAACTCCCCCCAGGTACAGGCCAAGCACCACCCTCAACAGAGATACAGGGTTGTCACAAGTGTACCCGCTCTAAATGTAGAACTTGTCTCTACATCAAACCAGCACTTAAAGTGAAGAGTCATAGCACTGGCTCTTCTTACAATATCAAGACCGACTCCCTATGTAGCACACCCAATGTGGTCTATGTTATATCTTGTAAAAGATGTGGACTACAGTATGTGGGAGAGACTAAGACCAAACTCAGTCTTCGCTTTGCGAACCATGTCTCTTCCATGAAGACCAAGAAACTGTACCCCGTCTCCATCCACTTCAACTGCCTTAATCACAGCGTCAAAGATGTTGAACTCATCGTGATTGAGGCTTGCAATGGTGACGACACACACCGCAAACTCAGAGAATCACACTGGATTCACCAACTCAAGACAGTCCAACCCTTTGGACTCAACGTAAACACTGGTGTTAAATAAATTCCCATCACCCTCCTTACACCTTTGCTCGCCTTTTTCTTTGATATAAAATAAATACAATAACTATAAATAACAAGTTCTCTCCACTGGTCTATTTTTACGCTTTTGCTATTTTTTACGTCTCTTGCTTACTTCATTGACGTAAAATTTCTACACTTCTTTTCTCTCTCTATAGAAGTTTTAAAAATCAACCTGTCAATAACCTATTCCCTTTGCAAAGGATTAATAACCTGCTCTCTCTGCAGGTTCCTATCGCCTAGTTTTAACTTATTACACTGATTCTTTTATTCTACAATTGCTTTGATCTTGCCTCCTATTGTTAGTTGCATTTTCTTATGTGGCTTGACCTCTAATCCTACCCTTTCATGCTTCCCGCATTGTAATGCCTACATTGCGGCACCACCTTTATGGTCCAGTGATCCAGCCTTTCACACTGACCATCCTTTGTCCTCACTTCTTCACTCTGATTGGTTTATTAGCCAGTTAATTTACAACTCTGATTGCCTATATTTTCCCGCTTTTTTTCTGGATACTCTCCCTTAATCCTTCGCTCCTCTTTTTGCTATAAATGGATATGTTTGTGTTTGTTCTTGTTTATGCCTCTGACGAAGGTCCGGATTGGATCGAAAGCTAAGGCCATCTCCCCTACTAATTTTATATATTTTGGGGGGATATAAATATAAAACTTGCCTAACTGTTTTCGTTTTTCAAACAAATGCATACAATACACAACTGACGAGTGTTTTTATTCAGCTTCGTATAAATGTTGTTTCCTTCGTACAACAAAATCGTGGGAATTGGGGTATTTTTTTTGCTCAACGTTAAACTTAAATATTATGGTATGATGTACTTCATTGTTACAGCTACGCACATTACAAAACTGAAATATTTGTCATTTATGCTCAATTTACAGATCTGTTTTAAGGTATAGGTGTTGTAATGGATGGACGGGTTCCGTCAGTGCCGGTTGTCCCACACGTAAGATAAACTTGTTTACCCCTTATGTTAGTCAATGTTTTAAAACTAAACGCTTCACAGAGGTTTAAAATAATAATAATAATAATAAACACATATTTGCATACGATTGTTCTTGCCTAAAAGTACATTTGAAACCGATGCGGTTTTGCATTCAAAAACATTTATTGCGAAATGTAGCTTTGATTTGAGAAATGAACATTGTTTTTGTTGTTCAATTTTGATAAAAAAATCACGAAATTAAAATTGGTTCATAACAAGCTACCACATTGGATGATTGCAAAAAAACAATTAAGGTATATCTTTGATGTTTTAGTTTTTCCATCTCATTGTTCAGTATAGTAATTGTGTTGGTTATAGCTTGGTATTTCCTGTCGTTTGATAGTCCCAATCATTATTTGTTTCTTTTCCACCGTGTATCGCACTTTGTTTTCATGCTCCTTGTTCACACTCCTAATTGGAGTTCTAAACAAAGTTTACTTAAAAGTAGGGTCGTAGATTGGTACATACTCAAACAAATATTAATGATCATACAAACTTACTTGGTAGTGTCACCTCGCTAAACGTAGATATATTGGACTTACGTGTGAAAATACCTTGAGAGTTTGTTTTTCTGTTTTCTCAGAAAGTAGACACTTCATTCAGCTGAAACTTTGACGTGTGACCTGTATGTATCTTTTTGTTTCCCACCTTTAAGTCAACAATCTGACCCTACCTTTAAAAAAAAAAAAATGGAAAAAAATCGTTTGTATTCCAGGTAAAACAAACTGTAAGGTTAAAAACCGGGGATCATCTTTCGTATTCCCCTCTTTATTTTAGCAACATGCTCTCGCGGCTGTCCCAACGGAGGCACTTGCACCAGTCCTGATCATTGCAGTACATGCAGTCGCGGTTACTACTCACCGCGATGTGACTGTAAGTACAGATAGGCTCCCTATCTTCTGGAATTAAAAATAATACTTTGTTACTTTGAGGCAAGCTCTTTTTCAGTATGTTCAGGCATGTGATTTGTGTTTAACTTGAACTCCCTTAAAAAGAAAAAGATTTTAGGATTACATTGCAGACTTTCCCCGTTATCAAATTTAGAGTAATGGCATTGTCTAAACGTGTGGTGGCGCACTGCATTGTGATTCGCGCGAACTAAAAAATTGTACGGTTGTCTTAGGTAAATAAAAATCTACGGACAGCAGGGTAACTTGTGAAGAATAGGTAAGACTGTAAACCTTACTTCGTGAATAGATGTATTAATAAATACGTTTTCATCATGAAGTGTGTACGCCAATTACCAACTGTCGGGCAGAGTTCTGCACTACTAGCTCAGATCAGAAATGCGACAACTGTGACGGTGAATATCACGCATCTTATGGTTCCGCCTACAAGAAGTCAGGCGACCAGAGACAATGCATCAGTGAGTAAAAACTTATATTACATGCGTCTTTCATAGCCAAACAAAAAAGGCTAAGAGTTAATTTGTTTGTAGACCCCCAGGAAGTGAGATGAGCGTCTTTATATTTTACGAATCACTCCTAGGTCTTTTGGGACCAAAATTCCTGGTCCTGCTCCAACAAAATATAGTGTGTTAGCAGTTATAAAATAATTTGGGTTTGAACAAAGAAAAATTGACTTGTGGTAGGACTTGAACCAATGACCTCCGGATTAACGTACCAACTGAGCTATCCAGCCCTATGTTGGTGGTCTCCCTATTAGTCAATATCTTTGTTCCGGGTGCCAGTCAGAAGAATATCAATACAATTTGTTTTTGTTATAAAACACAGGTTTCTGTCCTGCACTTGTATACCCAACGAGTCTAACGAGTAGGCCCAAATGGATACTGACCGGAGCGCTCGGTTGCTGAGTTGCGCAGCAAGCACTGGCGCAAACTAAGGAGATCGTTCAAATTCACAAAATATAATTTGATATATAAAAAAAACCCGTAAAGGCATATATTTACCCCTCTTGCCCAATCAACCCCGCCCCCCCCCCCCATGACCTGGAATATATGTCAAAAAGGCACAAAGATGGATCAAACTTATTCTAAATTCTAATTAAAGATTCCATTTTAAGCATTTTCCGGGTTAGCAGGACTCGGAAAAGGGTCAGGCCCTGGGACACGGAATCCGGGTTAATTTTGACCAGGAGTTTTTAAAGTGTGCACCACAGATCTATAATACCACTCATTATTTGTTTACTTGAAAATTTACTTAATACTTGCAGATAACCTTTTCTCAAAAATATTTAATGCCAGAGCAATGTTCATGGAGGACTGACAGCAACGCCTGCTACCCGGGGTCTTGCACGAACGCACAGTGTACATGTACCTATGGGTTTTATGGAACCGACTGCAGAACAAGTGAGTTAAACTGATATCGATGGAAAGTGTATTGCGTTTTTAAATTAAGCAAAGCAAATTGTTTAAAATGAGACACTTTTTTCTTCGAAAAGTGTACGCCAGTCAGGCACCTGTGTTGTCAGAGCATCGTGCAACCCTGAAGAAGGGCATCACTACCTTAGAATCTCCGACCGTCCTGGGCAGTACGGATACGGTCTACACGAACGTCAGAGACTTCACTGAAATTCAGATCGTATGGAGAAGCTCGTACCAACCAACCCATCTCACAGCTCCAGGCAGTGGTCATCCATACATCGAAAGTGTAAGACTAGGTGTTGTGTCAGCGACCGTTTCTGCCGTCGTATACAGTGAGTTTGTTACAGTTCTTTTGTTGCCCCAAGTGTCAACACCTCCCTAACGTGTTGCCATCCCTTAAAATACTAATGACTGCCGTTATTACAGAGGCTAAACGGCAATATAAATATGATAAACATTTTTAAAATCCTGACCACTGCTGCAATTTAAAGGATTAATTTTCATAGTAATGAGGTATTGAACTCGTAGTAATGCGCAAACCAATTAACCACAAGTAGGTATAAGTGAACTTCTGTGGTGTAATTAATGACACTAGTTTACTGCTACCGGGCACCCGTAACACAACAAGTAGCAAAACAACTTATGGCGAGCCAAAGTAGCATTTATTAGCATCAGCAACGTCTTTAATTTTTGCTTAATACTGCCATCGAAGATGTCTTCAATATATTTAAAGATATCTTTAAATGGTTAAGAGATATCTCTGAATCATTTTAAGATATCTCTAAATGATTTAAAGATATCTTTCAAAGATTTAGAGATATCTATAAATCATTTAAAGATATCTGTACCCCGTATTTTATTTGGCAACTGCATTGACCTGTTGTTACAATGTTGGTAACATGGGCTTCTTAAAATACGATAGTTGTATTGACAACATTGTGATGACTTACGATATGAAAATAATTGGCATCAGCATTGACTTGAAATGCAATACTTGACTGTCAACAGCGGTCATTTGAAAGCCACTCATGGCAACTCCATTGACTTGATTGTGCAACGCATGGTATCTTGTAATTCGACGAAACCGTAAGCGATTTAGAGATATCTCTAATTTATTTAGAGATATCTTGAATTCATTTAGAGATATCTCTAAATCATTTAGAGATATCTCTAAATCATTAAGAGATATCTCTAAATAAATTAAAGATATCTCTAAATCATTTAAAGATATCTCTAAATGAATAAAATATATCTCTAAATGAATAAGAGATATCTCTAAACGATTTAGAGATATCTCTAAATGAATAAGAGATATCTTTAAATGAATTAAAGATATCTCTAAATGATTTAGAGATATCTCTAAATCAGTTACGGCTCCGTAAAGCTCACAAACTAAGAAGCGCCGCACACTCGGGTCAATGATGTTATTCTCGGAAGGCATTCCATTCAATCGAAGTTGCAAACGAACGAGTTTCAAGTTATCCATGTTGCCAAATAATGCACTTGATGGCAGCATTGTCGCCAACAAAATCATGCATTTCAAGTCAACGATGTTGTCAATAGATGTTTTACGAAAATACATCGTTGTGAGCGAACACAGTGTGTTTAAAGCAATCGTTGATGTCAACATTAAGAGATATCTCTAAATGATTTAGAGATATCTTAAAATGATTTAAAGGTATCTTTAAAACATTTAGATATACCTGTAAACGAATTCGAGATATCTCTAAATGATTTAAAGATATCGTGTGTCACTTATTTAGAAAACAAATTTGCCTTTAAAACGATTAAGAGATATCTCTAATTATTTAAAGATATCTCTAAATATTAAGAGATATCTCTAAATACTAAGAGATATCTCTAAACATTTAGAGATATCTCTTAAACATTTAGAGATATCTCTTAAATGTTTTAAAGACGTTGCTTGTAGTAATAAATGTTACTTTGGCTCGCCATAACAACCGGATAGTTTTCCATATGGTGCAACTTTAACACACGACGAAAGTATCGATCATTGCACTGATTCTACAAACGGCTTATTACAGTGTTAATCTTCCACAAAGGTAAAACTAATTAAATATAGGATTATTTACACAAAGATTTATAACTCTTCTGACCTGGACACAGGAGCTGAGACAAGCATATATGCAATCAGGACATCGGCATCCTGCCCAGCTGCCGGGTCTCGTGACAATCCTGTGACTGACTTGGTTACATGTGATCTTACTTTCCCCATCAACTATAATTCATGGACGCCGGCTAATGGAGATGTGTAAGTTATAATAAAAACGCTCTAATGCCTGAAGATAAAGCTGTTTAGAAAAATAATAAATAGTCTTCAGAAAGTTATGTTTGCCGCTCTAAAATAATTGAGACCAAAACAGCACTGCCGTTGGCAAAAACAGTGTGAGCAATAAAAGTAACTCTGGGTTATCATTTTGATTGCTTCCCTATAATTTATGATGAGATTTGATGATTGGTGCTGGTTTTTGTCTTTTGAACGTAATTTCAGATTGAAGTATGTCGTAACATCAGTCAGTGGCGGGAGCATGAAACTTTTTGATAGGGATAATACAAACACAATCATTCCCCGGTATTATGCGGGCAGGAGGACGTCAGGGTACTCAACTTTTACGTTTGACTTCCATGACCCATACCACTGTGTGGATGTCACTAGCGGATGCCGAAGTACTATGTTGCATGCTGGTGATGACGTCACCTCAGAGGTATGGCTGGTGTCTGTGTATGTTTTTTAATTTTTCATTTCTTATGTTTAATACAACGAAAGCCGATGTTTCGAGTCAAGTTTAAACTATTTGTTGTGTGTTCAAAGTATGAAATATTTTGTTGAAAGACTATTTCAATGTAAATATACACGTTATAAAAGCATATTTGGCAAAATTATTTTTATTGTCAATACTTAATTAAAAAGGCAACGGTTACGGTCACTTGGGATCACTGGGTCGACGGCCTTTCTGGTATCAAGGACTTTGACCTACAAGTGAGAAAACTGTCAGGAAGCCAGGGTACCCAGATGACGGAAATCTTTGACAGTCCAGCTGTTTATTCCAATGTCACTGAATCTGGACAGGATATCGTCCTACCTCATATCGGTACGTTTAGAAAAGATTGCAGGGTTTGGACTTCAACTCATAAGTTCGGTGGAAACCTTAGTGATGTCTGATTTCTCAAAAGCTTTTGATTTTATAAACCACAACATGTTGACGGGAAACTATTGATGCTAGGTGTATCTCCCAGCCTTGTGCAGTGGGTGGTAGAGTTCCTCGCCGACAATAATAATAACCTTCGGCTGCAATGTGATTTTAGTAAAAAAAAATAAAATAAAAATAAAACAGATGCTAGAAAGATTTACAAAAAATTATTATACAGCAAAAGCAGTGTTTGGCGCAGATTTTGCACAACTCCCAAATGACAAGGATGTGTTTTCTTCTGTACTAAAACTTAAGGTGTATACTCCATCGTCTTGACCGTGGTTGACAACGTTGGCAACACACGCCTAAGTAGACGTTTCGTCTTCTTTGATGATGACCCAAATGACGTGACCACACATGACACAAATTCAATGCGTGTTCTGTCTGCAACCACCGACACCAACTATGAGTGGATTACCACACTGGCAACGACTGGGAGAACTACCTCGGTGCTTCTGGACTGGGCGAAACATTTTAGTAATTTGCATCACCATAACCAGGGGTTGTTAAAACCAATTGGTGTCTGGGGAAGTGGTAGTATTGACGATGGTGAGTATTCCTCCTTGTATAGAGTATTAAACAACATACAAACTTGAAATTCGATTTTCTTTTTTGTTGATTCGTTTCAAGTAGCTGCCATATATCGGGACTGGAAACAACTTAGATAATTTTCTCAGCCTCCCTAAGTCGTTTAAATTGAATCGCCCGATTTCGCACATTTTCTCTGACGCTCTTGTATGCCACGAACAGTGCACGAAATAGTTGTAAAAAGCAACATCGTTTGTATGTGGCAAATGAACGTGAAGTTATGTCTGGATCCCGACTAAGCTGATTTGGACCTTGAGTTTATTTTTTACATTCATCTCATTTCATTTTAATAAATCGATTTAGCTTCGCTACCTCTCTCATGTTTCCTTTGAGCAGACTACGACCAGAATTTTGGAAAGCGAGGCCGTGCACCCATCCCAAATGCCCTCGGCATTACACATTTCCGAGTCTTTCATGAGATTGACCATCAGGGTGGAAGGTCAATCGTCAACGTGTCAGACGACAATGCGGACAACTGGAGTAATGAAGCGTCGAACACACAAGCAACTTATGACTTGACCTTGGTAGACGGCGATTCCATTCGCTTTTGGGTAGAGGCTAGAGATATCGCCGGTCACTTCGTGAGGGACAGTGTATTAGTCCATGCCGATTCTTCACCACCAATCATTGAATCTTTCTGGCTTGTAAGGGGCGATGATGTGAGTACAGCCGTTAATAGTTCAGCCGATTTGCACGACTTAAGGTAAGATTTTCTACGCTTGGTAGGTTTTTATTATGATCTTAATTTTCATGAACTTGAATAAATAGCTGGAAACTTTATCTCTCGTGAAATATCTCACCGTGATGATGAGAGTCACTCGTTTTTATCTCCAAACTTTAATCCATATAGGTGTTTGATCTATGAAAAGTATATGCCATCGAGTAGATTAAGCTCAAGTGACTGATGAATAATTGTAAAAAAATCGTTCTTTGATAAACGTTGGGGAGTAAATTTCCTTCCTCACTCATTCATTCGAGAAAAGAAAATCAAATACATCGCTTTCCCATTTATCTATTAGAGTGGCGTCTGTTTGACAACCACACGGGGAGCGAGGTTGAAGACGGAAGTCAGACAATTACTGTAGTCAAGGTTGACAAGGTAAAAGGAAGTACACATATTGCCTATCTCTGCAGTTTTGGTAAGGATGTTGGTGAAAGCCAAAAGAAAGTAAATTAGATTATAATTCCAGTTATACTTTGTTGGTATTTATTGTTCTCATAGGATAACGAAGGCTGTGATCCAGTAACATGTATGTGTGTCCCAGTTGGCGACTGCTACAAGGTAGACTACGGGTTCAGACCTTCATTCCACGTTGGTGTTCATGACTTTGACTACAACATTACGCTGACGGTAACCAACCATGCTGGACTCGTGACATCTCAAACAATCAACTCTGACGGCAGGGAGGGCACCTAATCCCTCCGTGCCGTAATACGGCTCGGTAGAATCCCAATCAAACTTCACTTCTGTGAAGCTCGTTTAATTTTAGGATTTTACCTCACCGAGTATTACATTGAGATGTTCAAAGCTATGTGTAAATGAGATGCCAAGGACTCGTAGGAGTCAAAATTAGTCAGAAAAAACAACATAGACTGATACATCCCTGTTTTATGTATGGTTACTTCTATTTGCTAATTTCTGCATGAATCATTCTTCTATATAGATAGTATAATACACCACAGATACCTGTAACAATAATCATTGCATTTCACTGTGTACTTCATGTACCGATTTTATACAATTAATAATCATTGACTAAATAGTAGAGTTATATCAACACTATAGCAAATTTGCTATTTCTTCTAGCTTAATAATCAGTTGATTCAATCATTCTAAAAATTGGCTGTGAACAAGCCAGTACACTCACTCTTTAATCAACTTAAATAACGCATTTTATATAACACCAAAGCAGATCCTTGCCATTTGATTGGAGGATTGTCCATCACGTGATGGCAAATAAACGTACCATTGCACGCTACGTCATTCGCCGTGCATGTTTTTGTTCCATTCACCGTGCATTTTTCGTTCCATTCGTTTTGTTCTATTGCACGCTCGCCCGCCCGCAATTTTTTTTTGCACGTTATTCCGGCAGAAAAAATGAGGGCGCTCTTCACACAGAACTGTACTTTTCAATTTAACTTGGTTTACAGCATTTAGTAACAAAAATACTCTATAAAGTGAACATAGCGTGTATTGTCGTGATAGTCAGGATTAATTCGTTAATAGGTGGGGGTGGGGTATAATTTAGGGTGGTCTTGAATGAGGCTAGGTGAAGGGAAAGTTTAAAAGAGTTTTGATGATAGAAATTATAACAATAAACAAATAACGGTCGATAATTGACAGAGATGTCTGCTTGTACAAAATCAACAGTTTATTTTAGGGTATAGAGTCCCTATTTTGTAGAAACTAGAAGAAAGCTAGGCTTATACAAATAAAAATTGCCGCCCGCCCTCCACTGACGAAAGTGACTATATTCAATTAAAGATGGCGGAAGCTTTAAGTAATTTTATGCTGCTGAACGACGACAAAATTGCTGATTTAATTGATGCGTCTGATGCTACAAATACTAAGAAACAAATCAAATTCGCCGTTGAAAGGAAAACGCCCCAGAGAAAAAAAACCCCATTGAAAACATTGTGGAAAATGTCCCAACTATTTCACATGAACAGTTAAATTCTCAGTGAGTCACAGGAACAGTTTATTCTCAACGAGTCAAATTTTAACATTCAAAATGCAACCACTACGTCCAGCGTGCAGCAATTCCATTTCCATGGGCCTGTTAACTTTTATAATAAGTAGCTCAATCGAGTTCCTTGTCACCATGCAGTTTGGCATGCACCTTTTCAGCTAATTTCTTGTTTTGTTTGTTTTTTGTTTTTTTACGTTCCCTTTAAAACCAAACATTTTGATGTCATCCATATGGATATAAGGACGGGCACCGGAAAGAAAATACCATTTCAGACTGGAAAGTTAATGTGCTCACTTCATTTTAAACGCAGTCGTCCATTGCTTTAAATTAGCATTAATTATATATGAAAGAAATTATCTTCCTTGCCAAACTGGTAACGTAACTTTTTTTCAGGGGTGCTACCATACAGAAAGGATATGGATTGGGAAATATGCTGAGTGGTCTTTTTAGATCCGCCTTGCCCTTCATCAAGCAGGGTGCTAAGGAATTAGGCAAGCAGGCATTACGCACAGGTACTCAGATTACTACAGACGCCCTCAACGGTCGCAATTTGTGCTTAAAAAGGCATCATACTTCGTGACCACTGAGTCCTTTTGGCACTGAACTATTTCCTCGCTTGGAAACCATGGTGGCTGACTCAGTGGCACCCGCGCCAAAAGTAAGCTCTGAAAATGTAAATTGCGCCCTCAGTCGCATGCATGCCTGAGTGCGTGTGTCACCCCGGCAACTTTGAACAAGTCGGCCCGCGTCCCCCCCCCCCCCCCCGGCATTTGCAACAAGCATCTTAGCTACTTAAGTCATGGATTCTGACATGATGGCCGATGAAAATGCTAGACTTTTGGACGAAATCTTTGCCGATAGAGGGTCCGACATGTACGTCCTCCGACGACGATTCACCACCATGTGTCGGAAGAAGACAGTGATGATGAGCCCGTCGCCTCCACATCGATATCCTGTTCATCCAAGAAGAAGACGCCGAATTTCCGGTGTGGATGGCGTGAAGCAAAAGTCTTACAACCGGCGACCGCTCGTGTATTTTTTGGCAAACACCGGGGCTACCGAAGATTTCAATGAGTTCTCACCCATACAAATCTTCAAACTGTACTTTTGTCAAGCAGTGTGGCAGATGATGGTAGATGAGACCAAACTTTGTATGCGGGTGCCGAAAATCAGCGTGCTTGGAGACCAACTTATGTACCTGAAAGGATGGCATTCGTGGCTCTACTTCTTTGCATGGGAATCAACAAAAGGCCTCGTTACTCCATGCATTGGTACAGGTCAGAAGTTCTAAGAAGTCCTCTGTACTCGGCAACCCTGGCTCGTAACCGATTTACTGCTATCCTTCGGTTTTTTCACCTCGCCAACAACAGAGATGTGGAGGACGACTCTCCCCGTGACAAACTTTCACCCACTGTTAAACATTGTACTACCGGGTGTACCAGCCTGGACGAAACCTTTACCCAGACGAGACTATGGTAAAGTTCAAAGGACGACTCCGCTTCAAACAGTACATGCCGCGAAAGGCGGCCAAATGGGGATTGAAATGTTTGTCATTAAACGAATCAGACACAGGGTACACATGTGCCTGGAACTTGTTCACAGGATCGCAGCCCACGGCACCACAAAGACAGTCCTCCGTATGTGATCCTGAAACACACCATCCATCCGATCTTGGGGCACCAGGCAAGGTAGTCTTGAACCTTTTGCAGGGACTCGAACATAAAGGACATTGCATCTACATGGACAATAGGTTTACTAGCCCGGCTCTGTTCTCCAAGTTGTCTGAGCTAGGATTTGGAGCTTGTGGAACTGTGCGCTATACCACCCTTGGGATACCCGATGTTGCAAATCCCAAGAAGTTCCCCGTGAAAAGCGGAGCTGATCCCCAATTTAACGAGAAAGCAGGCCGACTATGCGTTATGTGGAATGACACAAAACGTGTCACTCTGATAACTTCACAGCCGGAAAACTTCAACAGCTAGGATATCGTGATATCAAAAAACTGTCCGTAGTCAACGATTACAATAAACACATGGGAGGCACAGATTTGGCAGGGGCTTATTGTGCACGTACTTTACGCACAGCCACAGAACACTAAAATGGTGGAAACGAGTATTTATCACAATCCTAGACATCTGTTTGCTTAGATGCTAATGTCGTACACAACAGCATCCCTACAAACGATAGCTTGCCTACTTTGGATTTCCGGGTCAAGGTGATAGAGGCACTTATTTCCACCTTGGAGTAAAACTCAGTTCAGCATGCTAGTCAACTGTCATGTGGTTCGATCTCCCTTTCAAGTCAGCACTTTCCTGGTGCAAATGTTGGCGGGAAGAAATGAGACTGTGTTGTATGCAGTTATACTGCTAAAAGAAAACAAACTCCATGATATGTAAACAATGTGTAAAGCCAATTTGTGTTTACCATGCTTTGAGAATTTCCACAGCAAGCGATAAATGTAATTCAATACTTTAGGAACACCCCCCCCCCCCTCCCCGCTGCAATGTTGAATCCAGCAAGCCCATGGCAGTCAACTAGCATGTGGTTCAAAAGAAAACAAACTTGCATGATATGTAAACAATGTGTAAAGCCAATGTGTGTTTTACCATAAAAACATGGCGCCAACCAAAGTTTCCAACATTGAGGGGGGGGGGAGGGAGTGCTTCGGAAGTAAAATTATGGCACTTTGGGAATTCTTTATTTACATACTGGTTCAAGACAGGTGTAAATTTGTACAGCTCATTTCATGGAAGGTGTTCACGAATAATAGTTTGGGTTTGATCAGTGATTTTGTCCCAGTTCATAATGTGCTTAATCATAATTTTTAAAATTATTTTTGGCACTATGAATGTTGAATCCCTTGAGCGCCAAGCAAAGTACAGCTCATTTCATGAAAGGTGTTCACGAATAATAGTTTGGGTTTGACCAGTGATTTTGTCCCAGTTCATATTGTTCTTAATCCTAATTATTTTCTTTATTTCTGGCACTATTGAACGTTGAATCCCTTGAGCGCCAACCAAAGTTTCGAACATAGAGGCGGGGGGGGGGGCAGGAGGATGGTGCTTCGAAAGGAAATGATCAAAACAATATCTTTAGTTTAGGATTCAGAAACATCATTTCAGAGGGAAATGATTTTCAGGCAGATTGGTATGAATATCGACTATAGAAATGTTAAGCTTTCACACTTAAACTACTCAGTTTGGTATTTATCGGTCATAATACCAAACCTACAATATATGTATAAGGCATTATGTCACAAGGCGATTAATTACTATAAGGCAATATGCCCAATGAAACAGTCATTTCGTCATTATACTTCAAGTTGCCCTCTCTGTGACCAGTACCTAGGCTAACCCCAATCTGCCTTGTGAGGGCGCTGTAACCTAAAACTTGACAGAATACTCTTGGTAACCAAGTAGGCATGGGGATGGAATTTCTCTGGTCACCACTGCATTAGTTACAAGTATCTGTTGGTTCTGAAAGGGTTATCAAAGAATCAGGGCTTGCCAAAACGGCAACCTTTAAAAAGGAATTAGGCAAAGGTGCAAGCTCGCAGAAAAGTAAAAAGGAAGCGAACAACTGGGACTCTGGACATCTTTGACAGTTAGACACCATGGCATTTCTCAGCAAGAACTCGTGCGAATGCTCAAAATCAGAACTTGATTTGTTTTTTGTCCCGCCTACTCAGACAGCGGCGATGGCTGGGAAATTGGTTCAATTCAATCCCCTCACAAATATCATCGATTCAGGTCCCATTGAATTTAATGTGACGAGATCCACCGAACACTACATGGATTTGTATCAATCGATGCTTCACGTCAAGGCGAAGATTGTTGGTAACAGGGGAGGTAATCTGTATATCTGCCTCCTACAATATGTATCCATATCGAGCCATGCTGGAAACACTTCTGACTTACGGACAAAGTCTGGAGCCAAGACTTCCCTGCTGACATCAGCTTTATTCTTCAAAGACACGGCCCATCACATGGACACAAATGACCCCACTACGGAAGACGTACACTACGGATTAAAGAAGCGATATACATTTACTAGCGAAGGCAAAGTTATCGACATGGTGTGCCCCATACACGCTGACATATTTTTTTCAAGAGAGGTTTAATGGCGTAAACTTGAAGTTAAAATTTCACAGGAGTAAAAATGCTTTTTACCTTCGGCTAACCCTGTAAGCGAATATATGGTGGAGGTAATAGATGCAGCCCTGTATACTCCAAGGTGACAGTCAGTCCACAAGTAACCCTGTCGCATGCTAAAGCCTTGGAAAGCACGACATCAAAGTATCCAGTGTGTCGTGTGGCGGTGAAAACATTTTTATCCCCCAAGGTAACCAGTCATTTATCAGGGAAAATCTGTTCCTTGGACAAACAGTCAACTACCCGCCTCGTGGTGGCGTGTTGGTAACGTTGCGTACAACGGAGACTAGGAATACCAAAAATCCCTTTGATTTCCAGCACTACGGTCTGAACTTTCTAGGCCTTTACGTAGACAACGAACGAGCACCGTGGCGCCCTATACAGCCACAATTTGAAGGAGAAGACAAACATTTTATGCTAGCTTATCAGACACTAATTTCGGGTATAAATTCCTTGTTTCAAGATAAGGGCAATCAAATATCACACGGTGATTACGATGGTGGGTACGCCTTGTATGCATTTGACTTAACTCCCGACCTTTCAACAGGGTCTCACTTTAATCTGGTGAAGCGTGGTAACCTAAGGCTGGATATGATCACTGCATATTTTACAAATACATTTGACAGAAAAATATTAAGGCTGGCCGTCATGCAAGATGGCTGCCATTTTCCCGCCAAAATCAAATCATTGCTTGTAAAAGATAATAATTTACTTTAAAATGAGTAACGTTTGAACAGAAGCCTACTCTTGGTATAAATAGAATATTCCCAACATAACATTTTGCATGGATATTCACTGAATATGCCTGCAAATAAAGCAGCCAAGTTTCAATTTCAAGATTGCCGTTACTTTCCAAGATGGTCGCCTGTAAATGTATTTGGTAAATATGCAGTAATTACATCCTTGCAAATTATGATGTGAAAATGATATTATTTATTCTATTATCAGGGTGTGCGCAATATATTAGTGAAAAAAGAAGATAAAAGCGGCCTGTTTTAATTTATGCAGCTTATGCATATTTCCCCTACTTCCTTTTTGTCTACTTGTTTGGGAGGGTTTTAAGACACATTTGCATGAAAATATGAAGTGACAATGATATCATTTCTACTACTATCAGGGTGTGTGCGCACATATATTTGTGAAAATAGAGGCAAAAGCGACAAGTTATAATTTATGCAAATTATGCATAATTCCCCTACTACTTTTTGATACGTTGTTCGGGAGGGTATTAATAGGCACTTGCATGCAAATATTATGGTGCGACAATGATATCACTTTTTCTTCTCTCAGGGCGTATGCGTACATGTTAGTGAAAATAGAGGCAAACACGGCAATTCTTGTTTATGCATTTTATGCATATTTCCCCTACTTCCTTTGTTCTACTTTTTTGATATGTTGTTTTGGAGGTTTCATGAGACACTTACAAAATAAATCATTCCTGTTGCAATTTTGTCTAGGTCAAGCCATTTGTTTGCATAGACTGACTAGACTATCGCAGGCTGACAACTGGTTGGACCTCTCTAGTTTTTTTTTTAATATCCAAACTCCAAATTTTACTTATTCTTGAACGAGCCCATCTTGTTGAAATCTTGTCAACATTTCTATTCATCAGTATGTACTATTTTAAAACAAAATTCACCACATGCATAATTGTTACACCTGTCTGAATAATTATATTCTTGAAAATATTTGTTCCTTTAGTTGGTGTTGAAGATTATTTTAAGAAAAAAGAAGAAGAAACTAACCAACTAAGCATATTCAAAAGTATTACAGTTTATTCCTACACTCACAACTTGTTGTTCAGTTAACAAGGTCACACCGAGAACAGTTATAAACATTTGTACATGTTAACATTTAACATTATTCTTAATATTTGTATTTAAATTGAACATGATCAAATTTTACTTGGTCTAGGATATGTATTTCTTACCACTGTGGTTGGTTTAAATGATAAAAAAAGGTGTTCGTGTGGGATTTGGTGAATATTAATACTTCCCATGAATCAGAGTATCACATTTTTTCAGTTCATTTATTATTCTTATTATTATTACTATTATTATTTATTTATTTATTTTGCGTGTGGTTTTCTGTCTTTCTTATTTGATTTTGTTTCATTTTTTTGGTGGGGTGGGGGGGGGGGGGCAGGTGGTTGGTAACACAACCTTCATATAGAAGACAACTATGATGGCCAGGAGCATCATTGAACTGTATGTTTACCAAACTAAAACAAAATGGCCCCTAAAACAACAAAACAAACACACACACACACACACAGTCTTGTTTTGCAGTCGTTGTGTGGACATTCCTTTGTTCTGTACACTTAAGGAAAATCCTATTCCTCAACACTGCAAATAACGTTGTGTGGACGTGTGTAAGTCCACATAGTGCTTCAGATCCCTACATTATGTGGACCTCTTTTGTTCTCAGGTCCACACTGGACCTACATACACTGGGTATGTAGCGCTTGCCCACAAACACACACGCACCCTTACAGATGGTGGCTTGTGGGGTCCTGCTATTGTTGTTCTATTATTCCCTTTTCTGAAGAATTCTCCTGTGGGGTCCAAGTTGAACAAAGAATTCCCATGTTGAGTCCATTGTTCCATTGTGTTTTGGACCCCACAGGGACTGGTGGGTGTGCCCACACACAAACATACACATTTAAAAATATAAACCTATGGAATATCGGTTGCACAGAGGGGACCAAACTCTGTGACTGAAGTCATTTTTACAGGTTCATTACAAAATACAAATTAGTCCTCCACTGATTACCAAGTAAATATTATAATAATATTAGTAATAATAATTTTGGAGGCTAATCATCCTCACTTGCAGCTGAGAAGCTGAATTGCGAAGGACGTGGATACAACATGTTGGAGATGCAAGCATGCAAGAACTCCTTTGGCAGCCAGCCACATTGACCCAGAAATGATCATGGAGCATAGCAAGATGTCAAAAGTGTTTTCTTGGAGAGAGGAAAATAGGAAGGCCTGGAGAAAAACCACCATGGCATAAGAACGAACCAGCACACATCTATGCTTGCACACAACCTTACTCAGGAATCAGAGAGGCGAGTAGTTTACGCACCAGCCACCTATGCACTTTGTGTAATTGTCTTTAAACTCTAAAATGAACTGTCAGTCATCAGCATGGCTATGACCTTTGCTGTTACCTCTTCACCGGAAGGCTTAGTAATTTCTCTAGGTGTTCTATTTCCTCTAAAACTGATTCTTCGGTTTTCATCTTTTCTATCTGTGAACAAAAATAAACAAACAAATCTTAACAGGCCTTGCGACAATCATCTGGCAGTCCCATTGACCATGCCGATGCTTATCTTAATTCAATGATAGTATAAAAAAACAACAGCTTGGCAAAATTGTCACTGCTATGCAGAGTGCATAATCTTTAGTTTTTTAAAGAAAGTATACAAATTGCAAGTTTTGTCAAAGGGTCAATGGAAGACTTTTGGGGCGCTAGGTGGCAGCAGACTTACCAGGTAAATCCATTGCTCTCAGAAATGTGCGCATGCAATAGGCAAACAATGGAAAGTTACCTGGTATGTCTGCTGCCACCTAGTGTTCAAAGGTTTCCCATTTTACCAATCTACAGTGTGTACCGTGAATCCATTGATTCAAAGGTAGTAAGCATACCATACCATAAGCAGCAAGTGTGCCAACGTTGTCGCTGCTGTACATTTTCTTAATTCAGAGTGTATAAGTTCACTGAAAGCAGCTGTTACGCCAGCATTATCAATGCTGTATGTCATCTTGATTCAAAATAATAATAAATAATAAACCATTCCTATATAAGCGCATATCACCGTGAGGTCCCTATGAGCTGTAAAGGGAAATCAGCAATTGTACAAAGTAAACAGATATGTTTTCATCCAGGTTTTGAATTGTTCTGATGTCTCAGCCTGTTTAACAACCTCTGGAAGACTGTTCCATAACTGAACCGCTGCATATTAGAAAGAGCGGGAACCATACGACTTGGTTTTGATAACTGGGGGAGTTAGAAGGGATTTATGTAAAGATCGCAGATTTCTAGCTGTTTTATACTCCTGAACTAAACTTTGAAGGTAAACAGGGGCAATGCCATGGGTACACTGAGAAGTGAGAACCTAAACTTTAAGATCTATTCTAGCCCCATTTGGTAGCCAATGTAAATCCTTTAGAATGGGTGTGGTGGAATCCCGAATGCGAGTTCAAAGACAGCAGTTTTTGCCAGCATTACCACTGCAGATCAAAATACACCATACCTGGTTAGCCTCAAGTTTGATGCCCTGTTCTTGTTTCTTCTTTAGTTTCTGTATCTGATCAAGTTTCTTGTGAAGAGTCTTCAGTTTTCTCTCCTCTTCTCCAAGACTTGATGATGACAACGCAGAGGCTGTGGCCCCTTTTGTTGCTGATACGGTGATAGTTTCAACTGCCTTAGCGAGGGCATCTTGACTGTCCTTGTCTTCAGCATCTATCTTTGGTCTTATAGAGAAAAGAAAATGGCCACTATAATCAGGATGTTCTTAAAAGTTTGTAATAAAAAAAACCCAAACTAATCACCTGAAAATACAACTGTTATTATCAGGCATCCTACTCTCGACTTAATTTAAAAAAAAATACATATTATATTTATACTTTGATTTTGTGCCAATAGTCAGGGAAACCTGAGCAATAGAACAGTCATTGATAATTTCACTTCCACCTGTTAGTGAATAATTATTTTGCTACATTGTATTCCAAGTCTTAACACAAGGTGAAATCTACACACTACACTTACCATATATGCATTCATGCCCACCGGCTGCACTGCGGCCTTTGCATTTATTGTGAATACCGCCAACCTTGTAATTTTTGATGCGGCAAATTTTATTTTATTTTTTTTTTGGGGGGGGGAGGTTGACCCCACCCCTTAAAATATCTGCCTGGATTTGCACCTGTATTATTCCCTTTATACACTCATGCATAAACTATGACTACATGTGCATACATTGTGTACATGTAATAGTGCGCTGTTTAAGACGAGGTTCGGATAATACAAGGAAAACAGGCCAGTCCGGCGGACCTCATATTATTGAGAGTCGACTGTATATTAACTTTAAAAAATAAAAATAAAAATGCTCTCTGAGAATGCCTACCAAAACAGGCTTTGCTCATAATGTGGCATCACTGGTGGAACAATATACGCAACCAAACAGCCTGAATTTCATCGCTACCATAGAGACAGGTATTGTTGTGCTAGTACAAGCATTTGGATGTATTTTACCCAGTCAGTTTCCTTTGTGGTTTATTACTTGATAGTACAAGCATTTCTTAACATTTCTTGTTCCACCATGACATCACATGTAATACATCATGAGCCAGGCTTGTTTGTGTGGGCTCACAACCCCAAAACATGTTGCAACAGGTATATTTTCAGTTGATTTATTTTGTATTAATGACAAACTTTGACTTGGCATAATCATCGTGGCACTAATAAATAATAGACAAACCCTTGGGATACAGTTAGTACCTCTAAAGTGCATACAACCAAAGGCAAAAATATTTGACAAACATTTTTAAAAAGAGAGAACAAAAAAAAGAAAGAAAAATGTGTTCAAAAAGAGTTTTAGAATAGTGCCGAAAAGTTGAAAACCATTTGAATTATCCAAATGCACAGGGTGTGTTGAGCACAGTAAATGTGTGTACTGAGTATGCATTTATAACCTGATGTTATAATGCAGGATTTCGTTCTAAATCACAGTAAAAGTTGTTGAATGGTCAGACAGTAGGAGGGTTGACTGTATACTGTGTAGAAGCATCCATCACATGATACATGTATATGATGCATCTATCCTTCAACACCACAGTGGATGACATTGAATGGTCAACAGAAGGAGGGTTGACAGTAGGACGGTTAAAATCAAGAGTAATCCAACTTACTTGTATCCAGCAGCAAGATCTTGCGCTATCCAAAGTTGTTGTCTCAACTTGTTTGCCAAGTCATGATTCTAAAAGCAATGATCACGATGTTATTAGTTGCTTTATGGATACCTTTATAGAATTGCTACTCTTTAAAAAATAACTCTCTCCTAATTAGGTTAACCTTTCCCATTATTTGTCTTCTCTGTGTCGTGGTCGAGTATTCTAGTACACTGGACTCAACTTTTGGTGGCAAAATGATTGGAGTGTGGGTTCGAATCCCGGTCACAACAATTGTGAAGTTGTGTCTTTGGGCAAGTCACTTAACCATAATTACTTCTCTTCACCCAGCCAGGAGTAAATAGGTACCTGTGAGGGTGGAGATGGTTCTTGTGATTGATTTGGCTTGATAAGGTACTTGATTGGCAGCACAGGCTGCATATGCCAAGGAGATGGTTTAAAGAGTGAAATAAATGGCCCAATGAACAGGGTAATAATGTTCATGCGCCATGAGCATTCAAACTGGCAGATACCAGCGATATATAATTGTCCTTATTGTTATTGTTACTTTGCTCAATGTGTTTCTTTTATTGGAGTTTCACCATCAGTCAGTCAGTCTGACTGCTAAAGCACCAGCAAACAAATGGCTGCATGAATAACTAATAATCAACAAGTGCCCTAGGACAGTAGGACACAAGTGCAGAGACCCATCCTTCCTCTCTCAAGAAACTATACCTTGTCAATCTTAGCCTGGGCAAGTTGTTCCCTTAGTTCCTGTACAGGGTCCTTTTTGCTCACACCTGGTCCTCCAGTGATGTTTTCCTCAATTTCAAAACCACCTCCACCTTGTGGTTTCTTGCCGGAGCGTTTCTGGTTCTTCTTCTGCGCTTTGGACATCTTTTAGTTTCTTTTACTGTACCAATGGTAAAAGAAAAGAACAGTTTAAAGTAATAGAAAAAAACAAAAGAGTATCAGTAAAGCAACAATCAACTATCAAGAGTACAAGTACATGTATGTATAAACCTCAGCTGTCTCTCTTTGTTGAAAATTATACTGTCTTTGTTTGGTGTTTTTGTTTTTATTGAATTGTTAAAGGTAGGGTCTCCAAAAATTAATGACCATAGAAACTTACTTGGTGAGAGGCACTGCAGATTGATTGTATAAACTACTTTGAGAAAAGATTCCTTTCAAAGTAAGAGGCTATAGGGTTTAAATAATTTGTCACCCCCCAAAATATGAAGCTAAGAAACTATTTTGCGTGAATCGTTTCTCAAATTTCTGGGGGGTCGATGTCCATTCGCGAATGCTGTGGCCAAATTGTGGTTCATACCAGCTGTCACCTCACTAACATTTTAACAATGACTCAATGGGGATGCATTCGATATTTGTGTGAAAATACTGAGGCAGTTCTTTGTTGTTCATTCAGCAAGAAGACACTAAATTCATCTGAAACTTGAACGTGAGACTTTTATTGTATCTTTCTTTATAATTTGTTGCCATAAATCAGCATGCCATTACGCTGACAAAAACCAATCTTTAATGGAACCCTGAAGCTCAAAACTCTTTGAACAGTAGTAGCCATTCACAAGAGAAATTTCACTGCAGACTACGTCCAAGTCTGAGTCACGAGTCCCGAGTTATTAAAATACAAGTCTGCTCTATTAACTGGCTAATACTGGCTCTATGTCCCCCCCCCCCCAAAAAAAAAAAAAACCAGTGAAAGAAATCATATTGTGTCAACCAATCCAATGCGTAAGGTACACACTTGTGGAGGGAACATATTTATAACAGTGTGCGCGCTCGTTTCATGGTGTAATACCAAAATGAGCACCCACATTTTTGTGTATGTGCTCTCCTCCAAATGAGCTAAGTACAGTAGGCCGGTAGGTGACAAGTGGGGGGGGGGGGGGAAGTCTTGGCATTAAAACAGGGGTTTCTGTTCGAAAATTTATTTCACCTCCTGAAGGTACTTGGGCGTAGAGGAGTCCAGCATATTGGCACTATTTATGGGGCATCGATTTTCTTGCTAACCTGTGAAATATGCTTTTGCATATATATATTTATCACTTTACAATTAGGGAGTTCGGTGGTATTTGCATTTTTTCATCAAATGTCTACAAAGTGGGTATCAATGGAAAGTTTGTTTTAAGAGAAGTTCATTGGTGCTTAAATCAGCTTCATAGCTTAAAATACAATGGAGTTATGCCATTTTAAAGATGGGAGGATGACCCGTTTGTGTCTGTAAATGTTTTTCTTCATGCTGTTGATGCAAAACTGGTCAGGACTTCATTTTGGGTGACATTCTGCTTGACTTGTGATTATACTAGGACTGGGAACTCCTGCATGTCGCCATTTCTCACTAGCTTTAAAACAGCACTAACATATCATTCTGGACTAAAATTGTCAAAGTTTTCCATTTATGGTGTGAGGGTGTCTCAAACTCCTTCAATATATGTAAATTCATCTTTTAGTTCATAAAAATGAAAAGAAAATTTCCTTTTATCCATTTCCTTTTATCCGATGCAAATTTGATAAGGTCTACCGATAGTATTGGTCATGTTGGTACAGCATATTCCACCTGTAACAAATCTAGTATAGAGAATGTGACTTCCTTCAATTTGTTGAAAAAAGCATGTTTTTTTATTGTCTTTCTCAGTCATATTCATAAGGTCAAAAGGTACTTGCAGTAGAGGTGTATCGTCCCAACCTGACAATGTCCCAACTATAGTCAGATAGTTGGGACTGGTAAAATCTTGAGTGTTAAAGTTGGGGCGTCCCAACTACATGTATAGTTGGGATCATCCATAGAGCTCAACAGGTTAACCGTGATCGATCACGCGTGGATTACTATGTGACATTACTGCAGACGGTACTCACAAGCTGATGCGATGGGCATGAAGGATTTATTAAATAACAAGATTCTTTAATTCAAACCCAGGTCTTGGCTTAGACTTGATTTCAAGTCTGAGATCGCAGTTATTCCTCTGCATCAGCCACGAAAAACGCCCCCACAGATTAGCTATCACGCGCCCCAACTCGCAATCTCAGACTTGACCCCCTTGCGTTTATGTATATTCAATTCATGTATTCAAAGATAAATGTAAACAATCAAGCGTACGCCAGGGAGCTGGCCAATCAGGAGATGGCAAAAACCTTACTGGCAGCGTCTATTACTAACAGGCTGAACTTGCTTAAAATTGTTGCTTTATGTTCATTCGATATTAAGTTTGTAAAGTCCTTGTAAAGTCCTCTCGTAGATGGTTTTGTTTGAATATTCATGTTATCGAAGGTTTTTGCGATTCCGACCAATCAGATTGTTCCGTCCACTTTTGGACTAATTCGCCATAGGGTGTGTACAAACCATTGAACAATGGTCCCAAGTCTGTGATCGTAGGCTAGTAATGACGGAGGTTAATCTACAAGAGGGCGCTATTTCAGGGAATAATGTATTGGCTATCGGGTAGAGTAAAAGCCACGATCGCAGACTTGGAACCAAGTCTAGTCTTGGCTCTGTACAAACTCATGTCAAAACTGATGATGGAGCTAGAGCCGGTCGGTACCCAAGATGAGGTTTGGAAAACTGCCCTTTGGTTGAATGATAGTATCGCTCATAATGGACCGCTAACTTGGCGTATGTCTTTTTAGAGGGTACAGACAGCAGCGGCCACATGCCGAGTGACATTTTCAGTCTCAAAGTAGGCCTACTTTAGTTTATATTTAAATTCAATGTTCTCAAGTACTATAGTATAAAGTGGTCTTAACATGCTTAATAACTTCATACCTACTGTTTATTGTTTTTAGTTTATTCATGGGGGGGGGGTGCTCTGTGTTTACTGCGATCCCAACTATAGTAAAATAGTAGGGGCGCCCTAACTTCTACTCAAGATGGGACCAGTCCCAACTATAGTTGGGGCGGAACATCGACAATTAATCAAAGCAGCAACATCTATCAGCATAGTGAGAGGGCGGGCTCCGTCTACAGGTCAGTAGTTCATCATTTTACAAGCTCTGACGTATCATCGCATGCGCCAAATTCAACAGAATATTTTGCAATGTGAAAAGCTTCTTTTTTTCTTTTTATTGAAGAAGACACCTTTTATCTCTGCAAAAAACAACTCAGTGTGAGTGTGAAATTTGAGCAAAGGGAACTATTGAAAATAATGTGACATTTGCAACCAGTTTTTAGCAGTGGAGTGGGCTAGCTGGGGGCCACAATTCTATCTACTAAATAGTAACGTAGTACTATAAGTTATAACTAAGTACTAACTAGCCCCACTTGTGTGGCCAAGGGACAGGAAACCTGAATCCTTGGCCACACGTCGTCACCCATATTTTCGTCAGCCCACCGATTAAAAAATAGAGGCGCATTCCCTAAGAGCGGGTCGGCGGTTTAAACCACCTCAATGTGTTCACCTACCTCTTAGCTTGACCTGGGTGTTTTGGGTGAGTACATAAATAACAATTTCAAAAGATATTTCATTATTCAAAGTTTTCAACTTCATCGTTTTCCGCCGAACTCCCTATTTTTTTTATTATACATGCTAACCAGCATGACTAGTTAATACTCACATGTTTAAGTAAATAAGAACCCCGGTCTTCTAGAATTAAAATCGCATCGAAACATTCATTCATTCATTCAACGGTAGTCATTCCAACCGGCGTGAAGTTGGATACTTATTGGACGTTTGACGTTGGACATTCGAACGTCAAACAAGAACCAGTTTGACATTCAGTTTTGTACACAGTCCTAAGGAGACCAGTTTGACATTCAGTTTTGTACACAGTCCAATGGAGACCAGTTTGACATTCAGTTTTGTACACAGTCCTAAAGAGAAAATACACGGTCAGTTTCTAGTGGTCAGACCCTTTTGGCCGGGCACTATTTGGTACAGATGAATAGAGGAGGGTCCAAGGAACACTTCAATAGAGAACTGCTTCCTGAGAAGGGATTGGTAGTGACGCGCCACCAAGCAAGGCGTGTATGCGCTGCACGACGAATGTGTTGACCGCGCCGTACGGCGGGTCGCGCGAGGAGATACGCGCGCGAGTAGCCAAGACGCGATAAATAACGCGGGCGCGCATAGATATACACTTTTTACGTCTCTACCAATCTCTTGTCAGGAAGCATAAATTGATTGATTTTCAGTAAAATGAGAACAAAAAGTAAATAATACCAAATTGTTTTTTTGTACAAATTGCATTTTTAGCTTCTCAGACCGTCTGGTCTTGCAGGTGGAGCTCAAAATAATTGTACACTTTATTTAAAATCAAACAAAGACTTGCCCTTGCATTATACAAAGCATGATAAAGGTGTGTGCCACGGGCAACGACACAGGGTTTGGTCTTACACAGTGCAATACTTGAGCTTCGTGATAAAGCCGTTAAAAACATGGGGGGAGGACATTTGATATTGTGTCCCCCACCAATGGAATTTATTTATGTAATTTTTTTTTTTTTTTTTTTTTTTTTTTTTGGGGGGGGGGGCATGTCTCCCTCTCCCCCTATGATTGACGCCCATGACTACAGTTAACCCAAATTTCTTCAATACAGTTCCTGTGCAGGTCGACGGCACTTCAGTGGTCGTCAGTTCACCCATTTTGACGGAAAACCTCCGATGCTTTTTATAAATCCAACACACCACTCAGTTACGCACAAGAGGAGGGTGACACTCTTTTACCAGCATGAGATCGTTGTTTGTAAACAGAGGTAATTTTGGTTGATTACAAACTGTTATCCTCGAGTAAAACCGTACATTATATTAACATATACATTTACATCAGAAATTTGTTTTTAACTTGCGCATCAACTCAATTGTTCTGTTTGTCATATTTTGTTTATAGGTACACACTACATGCACTAACAGTTCATAGAGACGGTCATTTCACCTGCTGCATCCAACTTGAAAACAAACACTGGGTTTCATTTGATGGGTTAAAGCGCCGCTATTTCAACCATGAAACCTTCCCTGTGCTGGAAGAAGGTGATTTGCCGGGCTACCTTGTATACGTCAGAGAGGAGCTTACCCTGCCCGTAGTTCATGCATAAGTGTAGTCTTCATTACAAGTACTGTTGGCACTAATTTAAGAGAGGCTCTATAAGGTCAAATTTAGATGCACTAATTTTGAAATATATTTGTTATGTCGATGTTAAAGTGTAAACAAATTAAAAGTCTCTAACCTCACGTCAAAGTAGTGTAAATGTAATTTTCTTTGAAATCTTTGCTGAGCAACATTTGAAACACGACATACAGAAATGTTCGTTCAATTTGAAATGTAACGTCGAATTGCTTTTGGACGTCAACATATTTTGCACTGGAAGGGTATCAAATACAATGGAGTTTTATACCGTTTTATGAGCCAGTTTACACTTATGGTTAAAACTCAAAACCAGTGTCCAAAGTTAAATGTCATTCAACAAATACATGAAAGAAAAAAAATACTTGTGACAGCCAAAATACTTGTGACAGTCAAGTGAAATAGAAAAAACAACAACCCCAAAACGTATAGGCCTATTTATGTTTAATGTTTTTCAAACATCTGGTTTCTTTAGATTTGTGTGGTTATGCACATTATTTGTAAACAAATTAGTCAGATGATGTGTAATAAAAGACAGTGAATTGAAATGTTCCCTATAAAGCGTTGGTGTATCTGCAGTCGATTTAACCAAATTGATATTGGCTTATTTAAGACATATCCTACATTTTGGGCATTTCAACGTGTATTAAACATATGACAAAAATTTTAAATATAACAAAATAGCTAAAAAATTAGAAGGGCCCCAATGGCCGGGTCAAACTGACCTTTGAAGTGTTCCTTGGACCCTCCTCTATTCATCTGTACAGAATAGTGCCCGGCCAAAAGGGTCTGACCACTAGAAACTGACCGTTACATTTGGGATAGTAAAACGTGTATTAAACATACATGTATGACAAAAATGTTAAAAATAATAAAATAACTAAAAAATAGAAGGACCCCAATGGCCGGGTCAAACTGACCATTGAAGTGTTCCTTGGACCCTCCTCTATTCATCTGTACCAAGTAGTGCCCGGCCAAAAGGGTCTGACCACTAGAAACTGACCGTTACATTTGGGATAGTAAAACGTGTATTAAACATACTTGTAGGGCCTATGACAAAAATGTTAAATATAATAAAATAGCTAAAAAATAGAAGGACCCCAATGGCCGGGTCAAACTGACCATTGAAGTGTTCCTTGGACCCTCCTCTATTCATCTGTACCAAGTAGTGCCCGGCCAAAAGGGTCTGACCACTAGAAACTGACCGTTACATTTGGGATAGTAAAACGTGTATTAAATATATGACAAAAATGTTAAATATAATAAAATAGCAAAAAAATAGAAGGACCCCAATGGCCGGGTCAAATTGACCATTGAAGTGTTCCTTGGACCCTCCTCTATTCATCTGTACCAAGTAGTGCCCGGCCAAAAGGGTCTGACCACTAGAAACTGACCGTTACATTTGGGATAGTAAAACGTGTATTAAATATATGACAAAAATGTTAAATATAATAAAATAGCTAAAAAATAGAAGGACCCCAATGGCCGGGTCAAATTGACCATTGAAGTGTTCCTTGGACCCTCCTCTATTCATCTGTACCAAGTAGTGCCCGGCCAAAAGGGTCTGACCACTAGAAACTGACCGTTACATTTGGGATAGTAAAACGTGTATTAAACATACATGTATGACAAAAATGTTAAATATAATAAAATAGCTAAAAAATAGAAGGACCCCAATGGCCGGGTCAAACTGACCATTGAAGTGTTCCTTGGACCCTCCTCTATTCATCTGTACCAAGTAGTGCCCGGCCAAAAGGGTCTGACCACTAGAAACTGACCGTTACATTTGGGATAGTAAAACGTGTATTAAATATATGACAAAAATGTTAAATATAATAAAATAGCTAAAAAATAGAAGGACCCCAATGGCCGGGTCAAATTGACCATTGAAGTGTTCCTTGGACCCTCCTCTATTCATCTGTACCAAGTAGTGCCCGGCCAAAAGGGTCTGACCACTAGAAACTGACCGTTACATTTGGGATAGTAAAACGTGTATTAAACATACTTGTATGACAAAAATGTTAAATATAATAAAATAGCTAAAAAATAGAAGGACCCCAATGGCCGGGTCAAACTGACCATTGAAGTGTTCCTTGGACCCTCCTCTATTCATCTGTACCAAGTAGTGCCCGGCCAAAAGGGTCTGACCACTAGAAACTGACCGTTACATTTGGGATAGTAAAACGTGTATTAAACATAAGACAAAAATGTTAAATATAATAAAATATAAAAAAATTAGAAGGACCCCAATGGCCGGGTCAAACTGACCATTGAAGTGTTCCTTGGACCCTCCTCTATTCATCTGTACCAAGTAGTGCCCGGCCAAAAGGGTCTGACCACTAGAAACTGACCGTTACATTTGGGATAGTAAAACGTGTATTAAACATAAGACAAAAATGTTAAATATAATAAAATATAAAAAAATTAGAAGGACCCCAATGGCCGGGTCAAACTGACCATTGAAGTGTTCCTTGGACCCTCCTCTATTCATCTGTACCAAGTAGTGCCCGGCCAAAAGGGTCTGACCACTAGAAACTGACCGTTACATTTGGGATAGTAAAACGTGTATTAAACATACTTGTAGGGCCTATGACAAAAATGTTAAATATAATAAAATAGCTAAAAAATAGAAGGACCCCAATGGCCGGGTCAAACTGACCATTGAAGTGTTCCTTGGACCCTCCTCTATTCATCTGTACAGAATAGTGCCCGGCCAAAAGGGTCTGACCACTAGAAAAATGAACGACTTAAATTTTCGTATAGGACATGCAATAAAGACGAATGTCAAACCAGTAACTAGTACTTGTTTGATATTGAACATCAAACGTCAAATAAGTAACCAACTTCACGCTGGTGTCATTCCACCCAGTACCCCTGCTGAACCTCCTGCACGCCATCAACTCACCGGGCTCCTGGCGCCATCTGCGGTCGCCATCTTGAAAGTGTCAAATCACGCATCGAACGATTTGATTGGTTCAAGCATTGACCCCAAAACCAAAGTTCGTAGGGCAGCGCCGCCCGCTGCACGATATTTGCCCAAAACTGATGCATGATATGATACTGACATGATATTGTTGATTATCGAGAGGAGAGCGCCAGTCTATCGTATTGCGTAATAAAAGCTTAGGTCATGACACTCAAAAACCACTCACCCATAAAAATACAGTAGGCCTACTGCACAGGGGGAGCACCCAGAGACCAGAGCGGGAGGAGGAGCTTGCAAACCAAGTGTGTATTTTACCAAAATCATGTTATGCCACAAAGCAAATGCACACATGAAATAGTTACTTAACGTTGATCAGCTCCCCCAAAAATCCAAGCTCACCCCCGCCGTACTCAAATTCAAAAACCTATGAACTGGTAGGTATGTAAATTGTGGTGTAGGATCTTGTACAATTTTGTAGAGCATTACTAATACTAGTAGTAGTTACTAATACTAGGTAGTACTTGATGAAATTTAGCCAGTGCGGTGGCAAGACGTTTTTCGATTAGAACACGGTCATTTTGACCATTTCAGGAGCATTGACCAGTTCCGACACCGGATCACTTCAAGTTCAACTTTGCAATAACCAAATAATTTAGTTACTTCTTAAATTACCAGTTGCTGTTGATACGTGTGAAGAACTAAAACATCAAATAAACCACCAACCCCAAAATAAGGCCCCAAACATCAATGATCATCGACAAATAAATTAAATGGCAAATTTTTTGAAGTTTGTCTGCAATAAAATCATAAAAATAATGATCATTAATCATTATTTTAAAAAGAAAAGGTTTGTTGAAAGTAGTTACGATAATTTGTAACCCTCCATCCTCCAGACAGTTGCAGGTTGAAAAATGTTGTAAAATGTTAAGAATTTGTAAGATATATTTCACGTAAATCGTCTTGTTTTTTTAGGAGATAAAATTACAGAAATCAATTTTTTTTTGGGGGGGGGGGGGGCGGGGGCGGCATCAAACAGGTTGCGATACTTTTCTTGGAGCCTCTTCAAAAGTATTAATCCCTTTTTTGTCAGTGGATACTTGGTGAGTTTTACGACATGTTTAGGTAAAATTATAAACTTTTTGTTTAAGATGTCAAAGAGATTGCAACAAAAAACAAAGTGAATTCACAAATTGATCCGGAACTTGTGAAACGACCGTAAAACATGTTCAGCAACCTATGAATTGAAAAGTGTCCTGTTATTATTTTTGTTGAACTTGAAGTATAACTTTCCACTAAAATCGCTTTGACATACATCGTTGGTTTAATTGAATTCGTCCATGATGTCTCATGAAGAAATTTAGGTGCATGTGCCTGGCATGCCCGGAGTGATTCTGGAGGTGAGCCTCACATTACCTTGGTAATTGGAAATAAAAAAAAAATAAATAAAAAAAACTATCTCTACATTAAACTTTTAAAGCAACTAAATCCAAAGGTAGATATTAAAATGTTTTACCGTAGGCTAAGTTACAGGAATTACAAGGTTTAACTTCCCACCAGATGGATAAATTTGACTCTGTGGCCTCCGTGAAAGTCCAGGCCTGCCCCCCTGGGTGCTCTATCTCCATCCCATGAGATACTTATTTATGCCAAATTCCCTTTGTTTACAGCTGATCAGTTACCATGGCAGTTAAGAGATCTGCTGCTCCCACCATGTTGCTGGTCTTGTTTCTGATTATCGGGCAGCAGTTGCTTCCAGTTTTAACAACAAACCTAACTACCGAAGAATCAATCACTAGCAACCATCAGGAGAATGTTGACAAACACCATGATAATAATAGTGACGGACACGGTGGGGAGTCAGAAGCACATACTGGGCATGAAGGCGTCCATGTTGCCTCCTGGAACTTTGACTATGTGGAGTTACCATTAGTTGTAACAGCCTTTGCCTTGTTGGTCGGTATAGCCAAAGTCGGTAGGTATTTAAAACTTGAAACTTTCTGTAGTGATGGATGGAGACAGTGATGATGAAGATTGTGCAAAAAATGTAGCATAACAGATAACGTGACTCATGACATTGCACCTACAGTGCCTGAACTTCCTGCTTGCACAAAGTCACCGGTGGTAGGGAAGTTGGGGGGTGGGCCAAATTTCCAGTGCTGCCTTCCCCTGTGACCCCTCAAAAAAATATCCCGATTGCACCACCTCCCCCCCCCCCCCAAATAATTAGAAACCTAAAAAAGGCATGTCCTTGTTTGTTTCCCTTCATACGGTTAAAAATAAAAATAAAACGTTTGTCATTGTTAAGAAAGCATTGACCTTCCCCTCCCCTCACCACTGACAAAAAAACTGTTTTGACAGTCAGAATTTATTTCTTCTTCATTTTTCAAGGTTTTCATCATGCAAATTTCCTCTCAGCATTATTTCCCGAGTCTGTTCTCCTGATAGTTGTTGGTGTTGTGTTTGGAGGAATTTCATTGTAAGTTGAATCAAAGTTCACAAAATTCAAAAACTAATTTATTTTCTGACTTGGGTCTCAAGAGAAATTGTTGACATTAGGGAGGCCTGGTCTTGTGTGCTACCATTATCTATTTCATATGTCCGTGTTCATGTTCGCCAAAAGTAATTGCAACTAAAACTCATTATTGTTAGTGTCCAGTGTAAAGTTAGAAGAATTTTCATATTTTTTTGGCATCCTGTTTTGAAATTGAATTTTTGCTTAATTTATTTTTACGTTAGACCATTGTAAGTACTCAGTAGTTTATCAGGAGCTCACAGGTTCAAAGTCCATTTCTGGTAAATGTTTACTTAGTTAGTTTCCCTTGTTATTTATTACTTGATATTTGAAATATTTGAAATTAGCAGGTGTGGACAGTTGTTCCAAAATTCTTGCTACAGTAATTGAACAGTGCACGCCAATAGCAAGATAAAAACCTTGATCATGATGCAGACATTTTATTTGTTCCCATTTGAAACAGTGTTACCAATTTGAGGCTAGAAGAACAATACAGTATAGTCCTTGATATGATAAGAATCAGTATGTATTATTACTTTGGAACACGGGGAACTTGACAACAATTGCACCAGTAAGATCTTTGGTGGATTTTATTTATTTCTAGATGCTCCACTCTTCTACCATTATATTTTCATTCAAGCCTTTCTGTCAGTTTTGCACATCTTTTAAATTCGAAGTTATTGTTTAAGTCACTGAAGTTTTAATTTGATTTTTATATCCCCAGTGCCACTGGTTACGTCAGCAATTATGAATCTCAGACGTTTTTCTTGTTTCTGCTGCCACCGTAAGTTAATGCAAGGGGGCGTTGTTTCTAGCACTGTCAAAGTTCATCAAGTGGTCTTACAGTACTTAATGCAACATCTGCCATACTATACTTCCAGGCCTAGAATTTCATCTTTGAAAGGGTATTGGAAAATCTTAAAGTTAATGAAATTTTTTTAAAGGGGCACCAAGGCCAAGACCAGGGGCAACAGAGGCCATGTCCTCCGCGGCCTCAGTGTAATTCCAGGCCTGTACTTCAGCATACACCCCCACCCCCTTGATCCTACTGGCAGTCCTAGACCAGAGGGTTATGACGAACTATCTGACCATAGGTAAATATGGTAAGATAAGACTCAGTACGCATTATTACTATGGCACACAGGGAAAAGGACAAAGATTGTACCAGTATTTTGAAAGGTCTTTGGTGGGTTTACGTCTAGTTTCAGATAATACTTATGAACTACCACTATACATGTTGTATTTTCACTCAAGGATTTTTACAAAATTACAAATTTAGATATTCACATATTTGTAATTCACAGCTATTGATTAAGTCAGGGAATTTTTACATCTTCAAAGTAGTTTAGCTTTCTTCCTCTTCTATTTCCCCTTTTGAGACCATTCATACAACATGCACCAAACACCCAGACTTTTCAGTACAAATATCAGAAAAGTAATACAAAACAGAAACTTGGTTTTGTTTTTACAAATGTAGATCTAGTATGGTTTATAATGTATTAACACGGGAAACATTTGAAATTGTCAATTTAGGACGTGAACTTTACTTTGACCTTTATGGTCGAATGGAAGTAGGTCAAAATTTGTGGTCGCTGTGGGCATTGCTGCTTCGGCTGCTGTGATCTCTAAAGAGTTAAGTACCACTGAAAACTGAAAATTTTTGGAACGACATGTTTGCTGTTTGTTGTCATATGCAATGTGCATAAATCTTTTAGTGACAAGTTACACACGAACTAAAAGGCTGTGGAAGTTGCAACTGATTTGCAGGCCTGAAATTTCATGAGCCATGGTCTTACCTTGGCATTTGTCTTGCTCCTCAGAAAGTTCCCAAGGACATTTAGATTTTTGAATGAAAGTGATGATCTTTTCTCGTGAAAAGTGGCCTTGCCTTCAAAGCAATAACATTTTTGCCCTGTAGTTGGACTTTAAAATAATAATAAAATAAGTTTGGCGCCATTTCTGGTTGTGAAACTCCCATTTAAAAATTTTATTTTAATTTCCAGGATTATTTTGGAGGCATCTTACTCACTTCATGACCGTACTTTCCTTGATAACTTCGGGTCCATTTTGGTTTATGCTGTTATGGTAAGTCTATCATGGATTATCATTTTGACTTGTGTAATGTGTAGTTTGTACATTAGCTACCAAGTGTAGAGTGATAAAAGATGTCTGTCAGGTTGTGCTGTATTATCTCACCAAAGTGCATTTATTCAGTATGCCTAATGGAAGAGGGAGTTTTCTTAGCAGTGTTAAGAACATTCATACAGGTTTCCTGCAGTAGGAAGTAAGATTGCTTGGCCATTCGTGGAAAGCCACAAATAGCTAGTTTTCAGATTATTATTATTGTCTTTTTTCTTTTATTGTTTTCTACAGGGAACATTGCTGAACACATTTCTTATTGGTAAGTTGAAACACGACTGATGAACAATAATAACAAAATATAAAAAGATTCACTGCTCATATACAAGACTTTATCACACCCGAAGGTGTCTCAAAGCGCTCATTATTTTTTCTACAAGTTATGCAGAGCTATGTTTGAAATACAAGACCCATTCATTTACAATAATAATTGTGGACATTTGTAATGGACCATGTCTTTTGAAAAGACATTCCTTGGGCAAGTACATTGAAAACACAGCCATAACCTTGCTCAGAGATGAAAGATTACACAAACAAATGAGTTTTCAAGTGAGTTTTGAAGCTGGTATAATGAGATAGCTTGTTGGAGATGGAGAAGGAGTTCATTCCATAGAGATGGACTTGAGTGTGAGGAGAATCGTATGCCTCATGAGTGGTGTGTTCATGGGATGTGGAGATGTTTTATAAGCGGATCTGTCTGTCATGTCTGTGTGATGCATGAAGAATCGTATGCCTCATGAGTGGTGTGTTCATGGGATGTGAAGATGTTTTATGAGCGGATCTGTCTGTCGTGTCTTTGTGATGCATGAAGAATCGTATGCCTCATGAGTGGTGTGTTCATGGGATGTGAAGATGTTTTATGAGCGGATCTGTCTGTCATGTCTGTGTGATGCATGAAGAATCGGATGCCTCATGAGTGGTGTGTTCATGGGATGTGGAGATGTTTTATAAGCGGATCTGTCTGTCATGTCTGTGTGATGCATGAAGAATCGTATGCCTCATGAGTGGTGTGTTCTTGGGATGTGGAGATGTTTTATGAGCGGATCTGTCTGTCATGTCTGTGTGATGCATGAAGAATCGTATGCCTCATGAGTGGTGTGTTCTTGGGATGTGAAGATGTTTTATGAGCGGATCTGTCTGTCATGTCTGTGTGATGCATGAAGAATCGTATGCCTCATGAGTGGTGTGTTCATGGGATGTGAAGATGTTTTATGAGCGGATCTGTCTGTCATGTCTGTGTGATGCATGAAGAATCGTATGCCTCATGAGTGGTGTGTTCTTGGGATGTGAAGATGTTTTATGAGCGGATCTGTCTGTCATGTCTGTGTGATGCATGAAGAATCGTATGCCTCATGAGTGGTGCGTTCTTGGGATGTGGAGATGTTTTATGAGCGGATCTGTCTGTCATGTCTGTGTGATGCATGAAGAATCGTATGCCTTATGAGTGTGTGCATTGGATGTGGAGACGTTTTATGATCAGAGCTGTCTGTGTGGTGCATGAAGATGCCTGTTTAGTGTCCAGTGTTCTCTCTACAGAATAGTTGGCAGAATGTTTGAATTTTTGTCTCTGCAGTATTCACTCTATATGGATTTTCACTCGTTGGTGCCTATGGGGACTCCTTCACTATCAGTCTGTATAGTGTCCAGTATTCTCTCTACAGAATAGTTGACAGAATGCCCTTTATTTTTTTATCTCTGCAGGGTTCACTCTATATGGGTTTTCACTCATCGGGGCCTATGGGGACACCTTCACTATCAGCTTGGTACAATGCCTTGTCTTCAGCTCCCTCATTTCCGCTGTAGATCCAGTCGCCGTTCTAGCAATCTTTCAAGAAATCCACGTCAATCAAGTCTTGTATTTTCTAGTATTTGGGGAGTCACTTTTAAATGGTGAGTCATGAACATTCTCTCCTCCCATGAAAATTACCATAAAAGTTCTTATTGAAAAGTTATCATGTGACACTTTTAGCCGAGTCCAAGCTTAGCACTTTGGGCCACATTTCTAGCTTCAGCAGCAATTAGCAGTAAAAGTAATTCATTTGAATTTAAATGTCATTGTGATATTAACATTTTCATTTATGAAGCCTATGATATATTTTGTTGTTTGCTATTTCAGATGCTGTTACTGTTGTTCTGTATAAAATGATGAAAAGTTTTGTCACAATGGAAACCATTCCATTTAGCCAGGTAATCACAGAGACTTTGTATTGATACGTGATGTCTTGGAACATTAAGCATGTTAAGCACATTATAGGTAACCAGTTCCAGATAATCTCCAAGAAGAAAACAAAATCACATTCGATTTGTCAAGTAATTTTCTCAGGGTTAGTAAAAGACTTGTAAATATTGAAGTGTGTCTTTGTTTTCTTGCAGTGCAGTTGATTGCTTCAGCTGCCTGAAAAAATTGTGTTTTTGCAACGTGGCTGTCAGATTGCCCTTGAGTTTTTCGTGGGCGGGGAGAGGGTTGCTGGTTCTTGACCTTGAAGGAAGTCATGATGATCTTCTTGTTTTCCTTGTCAGTGTTAGATTGCATATGGCTTTGGGTCATTCTTTGTCAGTCCTAGAAGAAAGATGATCAGTCTCCTTGATGGATGGGAATGGGAGAGGTAGAATACAGGAGGGGTTTCCTTTTTCTTTTAAACTCCCCTGGTTGCTGGTTAACTCTTGCTCAGTCTTGGAGAGGGATAAGCATTTTCCTTGATTGAGGAGGTGGGCATAGGGATGCAGCTGTTTTCCCTCCCATTGACCACTATCTTCTTGTCGTAGATTGTACTGGGCTTTGTGTCGTTCTTCACAGTCAGTCTTGGAGGAGCCATCATTGGTGTCATCATCGGTCTAGCAACAGCATTCCTCACTAGATTCACCAAACATGTCAGAGGTCAGTGAGCATGACAAAGTCAATTTTCTGAAATTATTGACACTGCACAAAGTAAATGACATCTATAATATTGTATTTATGCTTATACTTTATAAATATGAAGCCACTCTCGGTAATGCCACTCTTGGTAAGTGGGTACAAGAAGAAAACATTTAAGATGAAAATAACTTGAAGTAGTCGAGCTGAAGGTAGGAATTGATATTACAACAGTCTAGATTGTAGGATGGAGGCAAACATACACCAGGCAAGGAGTTTCAAAAAGATGCAGTCTGTGGAATAAAGCTGTTGGAATGGTTCTTTGTTCTACATCTCAGCTAAGCAAGAGTGTATGGGTGAGAAGAAGCAGAAAGTCTGGTTTCACGCTCAAACACCCTGATAAAAGAAACCAGGTCTGCCACTCTGATGGCACATTTTCTATGAAATTTTCTGTGGAAAAGACGGAGACTGTCTACAGACCTCTGGTGGGAAAGAGGTTGTAACATTAGTCCCAACCCTTCACCAACAACAATACGTTTCTGCACTCTATCTAATACATGTAATAAAGATAAATGACAGGTTGAAGTTGAAACTGTTTCAGGGAATACTCATGGGTACTCATTGTGGTTTTACTGAGGTACCCCTAAATTTGTTTTCTGGAAGGCTCTAGAGGACTCAGGAAAGCTCTGATCATACATCAGTGTAGGGAAAACTAAATTTGTAAAAAAACAAATGTAATAGTTGCAGTAGGGAAGGAATATTACTTTGGTGTATGATTAGCACTGTACAATGTATACTCCATGCTTTTCTGAGTCCTGCAGGAAATAATCCACTGGGTACTGAGGTGGGATTCAAACTCATGACATCCACATTCTAGCATGCCTAGAGCAGATGTCTTACCCACTAGTCCACTGACTGCGCGGTGATGGGAGGCCAGTTCGACAGCTACCCATTTTCAGAATCTGTCACCTTTGTATGATTACGTCCCTGATACGGACTCTCTTTGTAATTCTGCAGTCGTGGAGCCCCTGGCGCTGCTTGGCATGGCGTATCTCTCTTATCTAACGGCTGAACTCTTCCACTTCTCTGGAATCATCAGGTGAGAAGTCACATTAATATTAGTGTGGTGCCCTTCCCAGAGACTCCTTCACAGGAGTTAGAAAATACCACCCCCTTCAAATACTTCCCATTTCCAGGTTCTCAAGATTGTATATGTGGCAATTCCTCCAGTGTTGTCCATGTGGCACTCCTGGTAGCCTACACAGCTGATTGGCTGGGGTGTGATCCAGTTGCCATGGTCACTTCCTTCTGATTGGTTAAGGCATCCAGTAGGAAATACAACCTATGGTTTCTTTGCTGTCCAATCTATGGAGAGAGAGCGCGTGCATGCTGTAACTGGGTGAGAGTTCATAATTCCATGTACAACCATGCTTGTATCATGACAACACAACCCCTTTAAAAATATTTTCCTATGTTTTACACAATAATGTTATTTTTCCTGTAGCCCTCCTTTTTGACCCCTTGGTTGATCAACCAGTTGAAACCATTCCACTTTCAAAGATTGTGGAGTGTGGCATTACTCTACACAGAACTTACTGTGTGTGTGTGTGTTAACTGGTTATGTTTGATGCATTCACCACATTATATCATAATGCACTGCAGGGTGACATAGGGGCATAGATTATCTACATGTATCATTCAAAACCACAGTCAAGAATAAAGCCTACTATCTTTCAACTGACGGTGTTTAAATGGTAACATTCTCATAGCACCAGTACCAATTTACTACCAATTCAGATTTCTGAGCTTAAAAGTTATCAATGTATTTGTCTTTCTAGTATCATTTGCTGTGGTTTGGCTCAGTGCCAGTATGCTTTTGCAAATATTTCAAGGAAGTCCAGAACAACGGTCACCTACTTCACCAAGATGCTATCGTAAGTCAAATCGGTTCTTCTCAGTTTCACATTGCACCACTAGAACACCTGCATTCAGGTACTTTAAACAATTCCAACCATTGGAAAAACTGCTAACGTGACGGGTGCAAAGTGCTACCCTTTATTGTGTTGTTATTTAGTCAACTGACCATACTGTTAGTTTGACAGGTTGAATACTAAAAATACTAAAAAATAGCTGTGTTAGTCTGATAGATAAGACAAGGAAGGTAGTGGTAGCACTTTAAGACTAACTAATCACATAAAAAACTGCATGAGCTTTCGTAGCAACAACTACTTCATCAGATGCAATGAAGGGGACAAGGCCAAGTACAGGCGTATATAAACAAGAAAGTCAAGTAATAAACCACAAGGGAAACTGACTGGGTATTTTTTATTAATTTGGGTTTGAACAAAGACCTGGGTTTTTTCTTTGTTCAAACCCAAATTAAACAAGAAAGTAACGGGTGAATGAATCCAATAACAAAAGGTGGAGTCAGTGACCAAAGAGAATCTACTCCTGATAGTGGCACAGGTTGAATACTGGTTGGGTTAGTTATCCAACATGTATACATTCAACAACACAAAGTATATGACAATGTTGAAAATGACAGCCCTTGTATTTGATAGTATTTACCGATTGTAACAATGGATAGTTGTTGTTGTTGATGTTTGCTTCTTTTGTTTCAGGACAACAACAGAGTCATTGATCTTCTTCCAGCTAGGGCAGACTCTCTGGGCTCAGAAACATGAATGGAACACAGGCTTTGTGCTGCTAACTCTTGTATTCATCTTCATCTACCGGGCAGTGGGTAAAAACTAAAACAATTTTAACTCATCCGTATACAAAATTTGAATGTGGTATATTTTTTAGACTTGACATTTATAAATTTGTTTTTATTAAAAACATAGTTCAATATTTGAAGTTAAGAAAACCAGAATTTGTATATGTGTGTTCACTGTAATTATTATTATTATTGTTGGTTTATTGAAATCATTTGAAAAGACATTACCACCGAGGCCAGGGGCCGAATAAGGGAAAAAAAATTAACAAAGAAAACCATGAGGTAAAATATAAAAATAAAGTATAAGATATAAATTAGAAATTTAAACTTTGAGATTTGAAAACTGAAAATGTGGGTAACCGTGGAATAGCCAAGTGTCATGGGGTTGAGCAGTCTATACAATGTTGTCAGAGTGTGGGTTGGGTTTCCACTCAGGGCATTTATGTCCTTGAGCAAGACACTAATAGCTATAAGTGCTTGGTCCTTTGCAAGAGATGATTAACCTTAGGTCCCATGTGTTGTGTAATGCATGTAAAATAACTGGATATACACTTTGTTAAGAGAAGGGGTTAGCCTCAGTGGTTCTGGCATAGTTGGCAGTATATAATATGCCACATCACATCAAGGTGATGTATAAATGAGTCTTGCAAGTGGAACCGCTCTGCATGCCAGTAGTAAAAATAATGGGCGCTTTGAGACGCCCATTGGGTGTCATAAAGCACTATATAAGAACTGGATTATTTTGTATTACATTTGACCATAGAGTGGGTCACGAATTGGATGAACAGATGTGTTGTGGAGTGGATGATGCTGGATTCTGGATACCAGTTGTTGCTTTTTGTAATCGGTACTTGTTGTGTGCTGTATTTCTCAAGGGGTGGTGTTGATGACGTTTGTAGTCAACAAATTTCGAATCAACAAGATCAATAAGGAAGAGCAATTTGTAATGGTAAGTCTTGTTGTTTTTTTGAAGGTCATGCAGCCATTTTTATTTATTTATTTTTTTCACATTTATATCAGTGTGAACAAACTGTGGCTTGAACTGAGAAAAAGGTCAAACCCCTTTCAATGTAATATGTACCAGTATTCATCACTGCTGTTGTAGACGGGGAACATGACCTTGTTGAGTGCAATTTGAAATGCAGTCAATAAAAAAAAACTGCGGTCCGCCATTTTTGATGATGCAAACTCTATTTACTCGAATAAATGTAAGATAAGAGTAAAAGAAATGGGGCGCAATTTTTGAAAAGTGTGCAATTTTTTTTATTCAACAACAATTTTGACCACCATGAAATGCATGCTGTAGGAATAGTTTTTACCGCAAAAGGTTGAAAAGGTAAGTTCGAAGTAGCATTCTGCTGGACCTTAACTTCTGTCTAAAGTTAAACTTTTGTTCCAAAACTTGAGTAGGGAGTTGTGTTGGGAAGGTTTCACACAAACTGTTCTGAATTGCTTGTGGCAAAGTGCAAACTATATGCAAAGCAGTGGACAAAGGCGCGCAAAGATGTGTAGACTGCTGACGCTGATTTGAAATTCATATAATCCGTTATCGTGCCTCAGTTTTCTTCTGTGACAAACTGTAAAATTTTTGCAAGCAAACTTACACAAATTAAAAAAACAAATTGTGTTTTTAACACTTTGAGAAATGATTCCCTTTTAGGAAAATTGGTTGTAGAAAAAAGGATTAAACAAAATTCAATCTGAGAACTCAGATTGTGTATTCCAATTATGAATTATTCCTCCTGCATGCGTGGACGTAACCGCTCCAGATTTTTGGCAATATCTCAAAAAAGCTTCCATCTTTTGAGATTATTTTTGCAGATTAGTTTTATTGTATATATCTACATTTATACAGATTGAAACTATCAAACAGTTCCAAAAAACAAAGTTATGCATTGCCTTTAAAGTAAAAAAAGTGTTGACATTTATAGGTGAAATAATTGAATTTTTTTCATACTAGCACCTATCCTCCAGAGAAACGGTTCTGTCTCAAAAACAGTCATTGATGAGGAATATTATCAATATCTTGCTTATTTTGATTGCAGCAACCAAAATAAGGAACTTACAAAGAGCTTACACTGACATAATCTATAACCGATTGTTGGCATTTTCACTTTCACCTTGTCTGATGACATAGGTTGGTTCTATAATGTGTTAATTGAAAATTAAAGGATAAGAATAATGTTAATCTTCCAAAACCTGATGATGTATTATCCATTTAAGATCTGTTTGTGATTGTTTAATTCAGAGCTATGGTGGTCTGCGAGGTGCTGTTGCCTTCTCGTTAGTAGCTACACTAAGAGCAGATGATGTTCCTGTCCGTAATGTGCTGGTTACCACCACCCTGGTGGTCATTCTCTTCACTGTCTTCATTCAGGTAATAAGTCACAGGAACTTAAGTCATAATTTTTGGGTTGAACAGAGAACAATTTACTATAGCGGGAGTTGAACCTGCCACCTCCAGATTAATGTGCTGGTGCTCTACCAACTGAGCTATCTAGCCCTATGTTCGCGGTTTTCCTATTTTGTCAATCTTTGTTCAGGGTGCCAGTCAGAAGCCATTCAACCTGTACTGCCTTATAGCCAGGGATCACACCAAAGTTTAGGATGCAACCTGGGAAGTGGCTGCATAGGGGTCACCTTAAGGAGAGGCCACTTTTTTTTTCTCAAATGTCAAGTAATAAACCACATTTTCCCTTGTGGGTTATTACTTGTACTTAAATTATAGTCGAGTACATTGGATTCTATTAAGGTTTGCTGTAACACCGTGTACATGAAATACCTCTCTAGTGGTTCTGATAAGAACCGATTGTGCACCAACTGGATGTTTCCATCAGTATGCTCTGACTGCCTTCAGGAGAAAGCCTGATGCTGCAGGCTGCATGAGTGTTGTCATTAAGGAGAGTGTTGAGCATTTTGTGTGGCACAGTTTGCTGGTTTGAACCTTCAGTGACACCCTATGCTCTCAGACACGCTTCCAAAAGTATGATTATAACCGTGTCATTTTTCATTTATTTATTTTATTTTTTTTGGGGGGGAGTGAATACAATTCCTTTCAAATAGTGTAAACGTCTGGTAAGAGCCTTTAAACTCAATAAAATAAATTCCACCCCATCAAGCAATCTGGAAGCCATCTTTCGAAGACAGAATTGATTTCAGCCAGGAGTGGCTATTAGCCCAACGCTTAGAGATTTATTTACAGTTGCTGCAGGAATTCTTGAAGGTGTGATCATTAATGGGTTTTTTTTTTTACAAAGAACTAAACCAGGGAAATTGAAATTTTCCTTGCTATTTGGCTCAGTTTCAATAGGGAACTTAGAATCTTTGGAAATTTTTTTTGCGATTTTTGATGGAGTACACAAAATTTGCATGTGTCTGTTCACATGATCACCATTGTCAGGCAAATGTCATGATGGGCTGTGCTTAGTGGATAGTTCTACTGCTGTTTCTAAATTGAGTCTTATCATCAACGGTTGTTTATTTCCTAGGGGACTACAATTAAACCACTGGTGAGGCTATTCAGAATCAAACGCCAATCAGAGGAAGATGAGCCAAGTGTGGCGCTGGGAATCCATAATAATGTAAGCTCATTTTGTCATATATTCACATAAGGATTTCTTATGAAAATGTCACAAGCTGGTTGGATGGTGTGTTTATCGAATCATTTTACTCTTTTACAATGGTGTTCATGTTCTTGTTGAACCTTTTTAAGTTTGCTTGGATCTGTTTGGATAGATACATTGTATTTTTCTTTTTGTCGCAGATCATGGACTACATGATGGCAGGAATTGAAGAAATAATTGGACACAAGGGACGCAATTCTCTCAGGGTAAGACTGTAATGGATTGTTCTTTTTATTGCATCTTTCTGGTAAGAAATCAAGAGACCCTCAAAAAGCTCCCAGCAATACGACCCCCTAGACCATGAAGTAGCAGTGCAGAGAAGATGATGAAGAAATCTCAGTGATAGATTTGGGAGGAAATCCCCAAATAGGGAAAACTGTAATCAGGTTGGAAACCCAATCCATATGCAAGGTGCCAGTCTGGGATTAGAACCAGGGAGGAAACCACTGAGGCAACCTATTAATGCCCAGTAGATCCAGTTCTTTGTAGATCTAGTTCTTTGTAGACCCAGTTCTTAATAGACCTAGTTCTTTGTAGATCCAGTTCTTAATAGACCTAGTTCTTTATAGATCCAGTCCTTTGTAGACCCAGTTCTTAATAGACCTAGTTCTTTGTAGATCCAGTCCTTTGTAGACCCAGTTCTTAATAGACCTAGTTCTTTGTAGATCCAGTTCTTAATAGACCTAGTTCTTTGTAGACCCAGTTCTTAATAGACCTAGTTCTTTGTAGATCCAGTCCTTTGTAGACCCAGTTCTTAATAGACCTAGTTCTTTGTAGATCCAGTCCTTTGTAGACCCAGTTCTTAATAGACCTAGTTCTTTGTAGATCCAGTCCTTAAATAGACCCAGTTTTTTGTAGATCCGATCTAATCCTTTGTAGATCTAGTTCTTTGTAGACCCAGTTCTTAATAGACCTAGTTCTTTGTAGATCCAGTCCTTTGTAGACCCAGTTCTTAATAGACCTAGTTCTTTATAGATCCAGTCCTTTGTAGACCCAGTTCTTAATAGACCTAGTTCTTTATAGATCCAGTCCTTTGTAGACCCAGTTCTTAATAGACCTAGTTCTTTGTAGATCCAGTCCTTTGTAGACCCAGTTCTTAATAGACCTAGTTCTTTGTAGATCCAGTTCTTAATAGACCTAGTTCTTTGTAGACCCAGTTCTTAATAGACCTAGTTCTTTGTAGATCCAGTCCTTTGTAGACCCAGTTCTTAATAGACCTAGTTCTTTGTAGATCCAGTCCTTTGTAGACCCAGTTCTTAATAGACCTAGTTCTTCGTAGATCCAGTCCTTAAATAGACCCAGTTTTTTGTAGATCCGATCTAATCCTTTGTAGATCTAGTTCTTTGTAGACCCAGTTCTTAATAGACCTAGTTCTTTGTAGATCCAGTCCTTTGTAGACCCAGTTCTTAATAGACCTAGTTCTTTATAGATCCAGTCCTTTGTAGACCCAGTTCTTAATAGACCTAGTTCTTTGTAGATCCAGTCCTTTGTAGACCCAGTTCTTAATAGACCTAGTTCTTTGTAGATCCAGTCCTTTGTAGATCCAGTTCTTTGTAGACCTAGTTCTTTGTAGATCCAGTTCTTTGTAGACCTAGTTCTTTGTAGATCCAGTGCTTTGTAGATCCAGTCCTTTATAGATTCAGTGCTTTGTAGATCCACTTTGTAGATTCAGTTTTTTGTAAATCCAGTTCTTTGTAGATCCAGTCCTTTGTAGATCCAGTCCTTTGTAGTAGATCCAGTTCTTTGTAGATCCAGTTCTATTTAGACCCAGTCCTTTGTAGATCTAATCGTGTGTAGATCCAGTTCATTGTAGATCAAGTTCTTTGTAGAACCAATTTCTTTGTAGCTCCAGTTCTTTGTAAACCCAGTCCTTTGTAGATCCAGTTCTTTGTAGATCCAGTTTATGGGCATACACCTTTGTCACAGTGTAGCCAGGCCAGGGTTCTAACCTACTACATTATTCAGAAAGGTCCATACTTCTCTCTTGTCCTCGTATCCTTGACATCGCAAATGTAGAAGGGATTCTTTACTTTTGCAGATTTGGATTGAAGACCTGGACAATCGATTCATGAAGAAATATCTTCAACGCCAGCCAGAAACCTGGGAGGCCCAAGTCATGGCCACATTTGAAGAAATTACCAACCAGTAAGACTGTGTATTATGTATTGTGTGTTATGTATTTTAGATCATATTTTCCAATACAATGATGATGTTTACACTGCAATCTAAATAAATTGTTAATCTAAAGCAATACAAAAATGCAGACACATAACAAAATTATTGCATTAATTTATTTATATATTACATTTTTTTACCCAGGGTATGCCTAGGAAAGTAAGAAAGATGATATAATAGATGTTAATTTTGCATCGGGATAAAGAATTTTAATTTTGCTTTTTTACCCTACACCGATGTGTGTTCTAGGTGGTCTAGTTGGTAAGACACTGCTCTTGAATTGCAAAGGTCGTGGGTTCGAATTCCGCCCGAGTAATATGCCTGTGATTTTTTTCACAGAACTCGGGAAAGTATACAGTGCTAACACACATCGTGTAGGGTAAAAAAGCAAAATTAAAAGAAGGATGATACATATTTTGTTTTTAATTTGCAGGGATCATCATGAACACATCTTCAAATTAAGTCAAGGACAATATAAAGATATGGAGGTATCTCAGACCGGGATGGCCAAATTCAAACCGATGCTGGGAAGACGTATGTCAATCTTGATTTCATTTTCTCTCTGTTTCTGAGTATTTTGTATCCAAATCAGGGTTGAAGTACATGTAAGTGGGGAGGGGGAGGGGGATATGCTCCAGATCATCAAGCACCCCCATAGGTCATGTAGGTTCTATGGTTTATTTGTTTTGTTTTCGAAGGAGGAAAACCAAAGTGATGAAAATTATTATCAAACCTGTTCTGTATAGTAGTTGTTTTTGCATTTAACTTTAGCCCCCCTCCCCAACTCTTTGGAGGAAATTTGCACTTGTACATTTTAGCCCCTCACCATATATATTTTCTGGGTGCTCCACTGAAAAGAATTGTAGTAGTTGTTATCATATGTCTTTAATATAAGAAGACGAGGGCAGGCTTGATCAGTGATGCTCTGTTGTTGCAGTTTTTTCCTCTGTGAGTGAAGTTTAAATTTCTACTGAAACATTCAAATTGTCAAGGCCTGTCAGTATGGAGGCCTGTGAGTGTCAAGGCCTGCCAGTGTCAAGGCCTGTGAGTGTCAAGGCCTGTGAGTGTCAAGGCCTGCCAGTGTCGAGGCCTGCCAGTGTAGAGGCCTGCCAGTGTAGAGGCCTGCCAGTGTAGAGGCCTGCCAGTGTTGAGGCTTGCCAGTGTAGAGGCCTGCCAGTGTCGAGGCCTGCCAGTGTAGAGGCCTGCCAGTGTCGAGGCCTGCCAGTGTAGAGGCCTGCCAGTGTTGAGGCCTGCCAGTGTTGAGGCCTGCCAGTGTCGAGGCCTGCCAGTGTTGAGGCCTGCCAGTGTTGAGGCCTGCCAGTGTTGAGGCCTGCCAGTGTTGAGGCCTGCCAGTGTTGAGGCCTGAGTGTTGAGGCCTGCCAGTGTTGAGGCTTGCAAGTGTCGAGGCCTGCCAGTGTTGAGGCCTGAGTGTTGAGGCCTGCCAGTGTTGAGCCCTGCCAGTGTTGAGGCCTGCCAGTGTTGAGGCCTGAGTGTTGAGGCCTGCCAGTGTTGAGGCTTGCAAGTGTCGAGGCTTGCTTATGTCAAGGCCTTTCAGTGTCAAGACAAAACAGTCTTCTGGAATGTACTGCTTTTTAGCACCATTTTCCATAAAGCTTCTGTACACTTATACATGTATTTGTTAAGCACAGAGGCGCTTTTGCTGGGAAAAGCAAACCAGGTACAAGCGATAATAAAAGCTTAGCAGTATTGTTTGTTTTTTGCTAAGCGGTTCACTATATTGAGCCTGAGGTGGCTTAAATCCTCTGGTTATGATGCTTTTGATCTTATGAAGGACAATTTTTGTTGTAAGAAAAATGTTTTTCAGTTAGAAAATGTTTAATTTGCTGAACTTCACACAGTAGAAATTGGGAACTTCTGGTGCCAGTGTGCGCTGTTATTTATCATTGTGAGAAATAAAGCTGTTTCCTTTGCCAGTGGTATTGTGTGATTAAATAACAAGTTGCATTGATTATTATCCAGTGATCCGGTGAACAATCACTTTATCATATTCATGCTTATGGGTTCCATTTTTTCTACTTTTAACTCAAAAAGTTAGTACTCATTTGTGTTTAATTTCAACCTAGATAACCCGTGGTTGACCATACAAGGGATTCTTTGTGCAGTTTCCTTTAAAGGCAGAGCATACCTTTGGTATATGGAACCGTTTGTTTGTTTTAATCTTATACAAATGTAGATATATACAACAAAATTAAACTGAAAATTTCATTTCAAAATTGGTAGCGTTTTTGAGATGTTGCCAAAAATTTGGAGCAGATATCTCCATCCAGGAAGAATAATCCGTAATTGGAATACACAATCGTAGAAACAGTTCATGCAGATTGAAATGTTTTTAAATTCCTCTCTCTAAAACCACATTCTTTTGAAGGGATTTGTTTCTCAAAATGTTATAATGTCATAAATCCTAGATGAAATGCTATCGCACATTTCAGTCGTTGTGAAGTTGACTTTGGTTATGATGGAAGTAATGCACAGTTACTAAGCAGGATAGACACAACAAGTACAACATCCTGTACCTATGTACATGTTTTGTTCATTCATAATTGAACTCACTATTGACTATTTACCTCTTTTTCTACTCTTTTTACAGAGGCTTCATATTTTGACTCAATCAGACGGAGGTGCAGTGCTAAGAAGCCAACTAAAGGGGAGTACATGGCAATCACAGACAAGACAAAATCCTCTGACCTTAATGCCATGATCAGAAAAAATCCTGGTGATGTGGTAAGTATTAATATGTAATAAGCTGTATTTACTGATACAAAAAATCCCACCAAAACCCCCACGAAAACTGCCTTTCACACCAAACTGTTTACTTTGGTGTTTTTCAGTTTGGTTAAAAGATGACAGAAAAGTGATGAGTTCCATTGATCCGTGGAGAAATTGTGCACCCAGAATCAAATTGTTTGTTTGGTTAGTGTAAAAGTGTCAGAATTTTAGGTATGCAGTCTTTGTTGTGATTGGTCAATACATTAAGGGGCGGAGCTAAATGAATCAGTCCAGTAACCCACATGTGAGCAGTTGTGATGGTGTGTTGACATTGTCCCATGGTAAGTAACCACAGCAGAAAGACCACTCAAGCCAAGGGAAACATTTCTTTAGATGGCATTTCAAAATTTCAATGGGAGACTTTTGGCGACGCAATGAAGCAGCAGACTTACCAGATAAATAATAATACTAATACTACTAATAATATGGACTTATAATGTGCACATCTCTGGAAACCGACCAAGGCACAATATCCATTGTTCTTGGAAACATGCGCATGTTCAGAACTGCGGAACCAGTGGAAATTTACCTGGTATACCTGCTGCCGCTGAGCATTCCAAAGTCTTTGATTGGGTGCAAACCCTTGAATTATTTTGTCAAAATGATGTCTTTTTCATCCCATAGCTACACGAAAAGTATGATAGGAACCTTCTCAATGATGACCGTCAAGATTTACCGTTCCTCATGAGGCAACGGTCAGAGGAACACTTCCTCATGAAGAAACGTGTTATGAGCGGAGCGGCAAGGTGGAAGAAGGCGTTGCAGGACATTAAGGAAGTAGGGTTGCAGAATGAGAGTGCCAAAAAAGAGAATCCAGAAGAGGGGGATGCTGTCATCACAGGGGTGGAAGACGAAACCCCAAATTATAATGTGGTCCGAGTAGACATTGAGGGCGGCGGAGACAAGGAGGATAAAGTGTAGGTTAGGACAAAAGCTGACCCCTGGTCCCCTTTCTTTATCAACTCAAGGGTGGCTTTGGTAAAAGCTAACCTCGGTCCCCTTTCTTTATCAACTCAAGGGTGGCTTTGGTAAAAGCTGACCCCTGGTCCCCTTTCTTTATCAACTCAAGGGTGGCTTTGGTAAAAGCTAACCTCGGTCCCCTTTCTTTATCAACTCAAGGGTGGCTTTGGTAAAAGCTGACCACTGGTCCCCTTTCTTAATCAACTCAAGGGTGGCTTTGGTAAAAGCTGACCCCTGGTCCCCTTTCTTTATCAACTCAAGGGTGGGTTTGGAAAAAGCTGATCCCACGCCCCCTCCTTTTTCAACTCGAGGGGGGAAAGGTAAGAGATAAACACCTTGAATTAACGATACATGAGTCATGAGTTGTAGGCCTGTGATTTTTACATCAAGTCTTTCCTGATTCCAGGATTGCTTTTATCTCACTTTAATACTTTACCTTCAAGTTGTCTGAAAAGATGTAAGCCTGCTACCAAAGGAAGTATGTTAGCCACGTTCTGTCCAAAGCATTAAGCATTCCACTTATTGTTATGTGCAAATATACAAATTCTATAGAAGGCATCCCTTGAAATTCTGGGGTTTCTATCTGTAGACTAAAGAGGATATTGCAATCTATTGTTCAGGATCCTTCACTTTTGTACAGTCACATTAACTGTTCCTGGACATGCTGGAAGAATACTCTTTCAACTTATGTTTTTTAAGAAGGTGCTACAGTGAAAATTCCAGTTCACATGTATTATGGTCATATTTTATTTCATGTAATTTCACTAAAAAAGAGCTGTGTTGCATCTTTCTTGTCCGTTAACTGTCCAGTAGGTAGAGGTTTGTTGCCATTTCAAGTATCTGCAAATTTTAGAACTTTAATCTTAAAACTTACTTTAGGACTCTGTCCATGCGATCCTGAATGAAATTTAAGACCAAATATAAGTGCATAAAACAGCTGATTCAGCTATAATTAATGAAGTTCCTGGAGCTATATGAAGGGCAAGTCCAGAGGGTGGGTTCAACTTTATTTAAAAGGAGCAAATTGGAGAACATATCAGTATCTTGATTGAAGAACTGGATGCAGATGTTTATTACGTCACTGCTAACTTAACAATGACAGCAAAGAAACTTTCTGGGATAGTTTACATTTCCTAATTAACCAATCAGAAGGAAGTGACCATGGCAACTGAATCACACCCCAGCCAATCAGCTGTGTAGGCTACCAGGATTAGGTTGCTAGGGGATTTGTTTCTGCCAGCAGTGACTCCTGTACCAGACACTTCCTCCTTCTATTCCGCAAGTCTGGTTCTGTGTCCATGTCGCGTCGCTGGGGTTCAAGCATGCCATCTGTCTAACAGTAGAGTATTATAAGGAGATCCTTCTGCTGTACTCTCTTGATGACGTTGGACCCCTCATGCAGTCATTTCTGTACATTAGAACAGTGAGTTTAAGCTCCTGTTGGTTTGTTCTGGAGTGCCTGACAAGATATTGAACTAGAATGATAAAATAGTGACACGAACATACAGCTATATTTTGTTTGACTTTATTTTTTTATGTTCCACTGTATAGTGCAATTCAACCTACTGGTTGCCATACTGCACTTAAAAAAAAACGTTTTACTTTGTTGGATGAAGTAAACCAATTGTAATAGTTATTTAAAAAAAAAAAAAAAAACAAGAAGCAAACGCCATAAACATGATTTAGGTTTTGTAAGTACTTGGCCTCCCATAAAAAGTTATTACACTATCTTAATGCCAGACTCGACACCCAAGCCAATGTCAGCATCTTTTTGTATGGACCAAGTTCTTCTCATCGGCAACATCAAGTTTGGTCAGTTTCAGGGAAGTTATATCCTTGACCAGCTCCTGCTGGACTAAACGTTTCATCAGAGTCTGGAAGCCTTACATGTACTCAGCAGTAAAATCTAACCACTCTGCCACATTCAGGTTTTTTTTTAAACACACACAGCATGTGTTTATACTTGCAAACCTTATAAACCACAAGCTCTTTGTGATGATGTTTAAAAATGCTCATGATTGTAAAAACCGTTCAGCATTGATGTTATTGTTGGTGTCAAACAATCAGTATTCTTATAACATGGAGAATCTTTGGCAAATCATTGGCAAGGAATGGCATGCTAGTAGAGCTTGATTTTACAAAGATTAACCTTAAAGACAGGGTATACTTTTTGTGTGTTGTCAAAGACCAGTATCCTCTCTTGGTGTATCCCAACATATGCATAAAATAACTAAACTGGACCCAAGTGTAGTAGTTACTTCCAGTATCTTTTATTTAAATTTTGCAGTATTTAAACATGTTGTTACCTGTACTTTGTGTTACTGTTATTGCTTCTTTGCATACCATTCCGAAGTAATCACCTACATGTATATATACAAGGTAGCTAACACCTTTTGCTGCAACTGTAAAGTAAGTTAAAGTATTTAACAGACTTGGATAATTCTTCTTTTGTTGAGGAGTGAATAATTGGTTTGTCCCTCCAACCCCACTACAATGTATCTTAAAGGATACTTGTAATTAACGAGGCAGGTTAGTGGATTGTTGGGGGAAGGGATTGTTCTCAGATCAACAAAACTCCTTGTTATTGTAAAATACCAAATCCCCAAAAATCCATGTTTAGCAGGAGTGGATTACCAGCAAAAATCAATTTAAATTTAAAATGCTCATGGCTGGTTCCTTCTCAATTCTTGACTAGCAAAATGTTAACCAATATTCCCTCCTTTATGAATTTGAGCCCAGAGCCTGTATCATTATACAGTCCTTTGTACATCATCATGCACTGTAATTTACAAATCAAGGATTGACATTTTTTTAAAAACGTTATAATGATTTGAGATGTGGCTTGTTTACTTTATATTGAAATGATTTTGTGTGCACGTTGTGCCTTATTGAATATTTGATGACACAAGTTCAATCATATTTTTTTTAATGCTCAGTATAATGTTTATGCTTTGCTGTTGAAAGCAAACATTTGAAATATTTTATGAATTGAAACAGAGACCATTTTTATCTGGATGCATAGACCTATAACCTGGGCCCAATTTCATAGAGCTGCTTAAGCAAAAAAGTAGCTAAGCACAACAAAATTATGCTTATCAGAACAGGGTTACCAGCCAAAATACCATGTCACATGTACAATTTGTGACTGGTAACCTGCTCATTTCTGCCAAGCAGAAAATTGTTAAGCAATATTTTCTGCTTAAGTAGCTCTATGAAATTGGGCCCTGGGGCAATTTCAAAGCATAGTTAGCAAATTTCCGTGCTGACTTCTAGAGAAAACTGTGCTTAAGCATAAGCTATTTCACAGGTTAGCAAGCAAATCAAGTGCTTACAGTGCTGGAAGGTTAGCATACTCTTTGTTTCTATTTCACACAGGAAACTAAACAAATATGGCAGCAGCTTAATAATGGTCTGCTACATATACAGTGATTAGTACTTTCATACCTTTGTCTAAAGTCAGACAATTTTGTTTGCCAGCTGAAAAAGATAGCTGTTATTTTTTTAAGATAAAGAAATCCTGCTCTGTGAAATCTACAACTCTTTGGGTTACCAAGAGGTGGAAATGCCATCCTTCCAACGTATATGTGCCTAATATTTGGACTCCAGTTCAGCCCATTTTGTCAGCCATCAGTATACTGAAACATTAATCAGCAGCATTTTGTTTACCCACATTGTGTAAATAATGAATACAAGCAACTGTCTTTCAGTTTATATTTTCTTTATTATTGTATACTATCCAATTTTCTTTATGCAAATATAAAAAAATCTTGATGAAAAATGTACTTGGTTAGTAAATCAAGGCAATGCATATGCTGTAAAACTAAACTGTGTTAATCACTTGATAAATATATCCTAAGTTATATGATTGTATAAGATAAGTTACAAAATGGAACAGGCTTTTTATGTTTTCTGTTTTTGTAAGTAAAATGAAGAAACAAAAAGGAGTGTATTTGTATGCATTGATGACCAATGAGACCTGCTCCAGCAATACAGCAATATCTTGGCATTTACCATAATGCGCAAGAGTCCTAAGGTAACAAATTTACCCAAGGGACTAACTTGAGATTTTCAGGCTACCGTATGGCATTTTCTATAAGTTGTGCTAGAAAAAGAAAAATTATAAAATGTTGTTAATTTCCACAACCAATGCATAAATCTCACTTGTGAATGTTGGGTCAAAGTTAAGGATTTTGCCAGAGCCAGTGTGACTGGTTCTGGTAAAACCCTTTTATAATGGGACAAATCAATTTGGACCAACTTTTCAGTGGCTTTTTGTAGGAAGCTTTTTCAATTTATCCGTTGATGCAACTGGGGAAATGCAATTTACGGTCAAAAGAGAATTGGTGTACATGTACTGGTGCTTAAAGGTTACCACCGTAACATATTCCACAAAATGTATTAATATTTTTATCTGCACATGTACGTGTATTTTTGTGTATTATTTTGATTACCAAAGAAACTGTCAGAAGAATCAATGATCAAATAATTCCAGATCATGGCGATAGTTTTTTTTTCTATTTAAAGTTACATTCATAGAAAGGGCTTGTGTAGCCAACGGTGAAGTATTCAATCTTTATATTTTGAAGAAAAGTCGCATTTCCTTAAGGTGATCCCTCTGCTGCCGCTTACCAGGATGTATCCTAAACTTGGGTGTGATACCTCGCTATTAAAGAATGGCTTCTGCCTGGCACCCCGAACAAAGATACCGACAAAGTAGGGAGACCGCCAACATAGGGCTAAATAGCTCAGTTGGTAGAGCGCCGTCACGGTAATCCGGAGGTCATTGTTTCAAATCCCCCTCTAGTCAATTTTTCTTTGTTCAATCCCAAATTATTTAAATTTTACCCAGTCAGTTTTCACATGTGGTGTATTACTTTATATTTGATAATAGCTGAATAAACTTGAGTGAACTGAAATCTTGTAGAGCGCTATCTTGATTCTTATCAAAAGTTAAGCATTTTAATTGTTTAACAAACTTTTTTAGCGGTTAAGAAAAATTGTCTGAGTTGGCAGCTATGGCTGCGGCTTGGTCACCATGTTTAACATGTGTTTCATGTGTTTCGTTTATTAATTCCGGTTGTGAAGCCAAGGACTCTTAGAAAAGCGACCTTAATCACTCTACTAGCCAAGAACCCCAAGGAGAGATGACAAGGAAGGAAGTTTCAGTTTTAGATGTGGGAGGAAAACCCCAGATATTTTTCCAGGGAAAACCCACACAATCAGGCAGGGACTGAAAACCCAAACCACATAGTGCCCCCTGTGGGATTAGAACCAGGGTCCCAGAGGTGGAAGGCAAGAAAAGATACCACTACGCCAACCTGACTACTGATCCTACCACATTGAAGCATAGGATGCCCAGAGCAACACCCTAATAGCGACAGCCACAGGCACCAATTCAGACACCTCCATTATACTCTTAAATACAAGGCGTTCCAGTACTGCCTGCTAAGTATAAGTACATTATTGTTTGTGTTTTACCCTACACTGATGTGTATTAAGCACTGTGCACTCAGTGCTTTCTTGAGTCCTGTGGAAAACTAATCCACAGGCATATCACTCCTGTGAGATTCAAACCCATGACCTTTGCCATTGTAGAGCAGATGTCTTATCACCAAGCTTCCAGTTCAAATGCTATATTTTTAACAGCAGGTACCACAAAGGAGATCTTAAATATGCATCTGGGATAACAAATATTTTGTATGTGGCGGAAAGTACAAAACACCCAGTATCAAGTGCTTGAGACACATCAGTATGGGTAAACACTGCGTTAATCATAAACTGGTATAAAACAAAGTAGACTGCCAGGTCAGCCTCATAAGATCCTTATTAAAGGCATGGCAGTTTGTGTGAATTTCATACATTATTTTAACATATTTTTGAGCTGGTATTATTTAGCTTATTTGTCATATCTTCTCAAAGTTGGTGTTTTGGGAAAAACAAACTTTGGTGTTTCTTTTTTCCTGGTTTTGATTTTTGATTGAAGTCCCTTTTGAGTGCTACGTAAATGAAATTGCAAAATGGACCTTAGAGAGCTATGTCAGCATATACTAAAGTATACATTGCATTAAAAGCCAAGAGGCACAGCCATAGCCAATAACTCTCAATTGGAACACAGCTAGGCAAATACAATTCCACTGTTATTATGGGAAAGAATTCTCCGCACAATTTTGCAAACCATTTGGCAAAATGACAGTGCAAGAGCTATTTGCTAATATTGCTTGAAGATTTTTTATCTATAATAAATAGATACAAATATGCAAAAGTATCAAAAGATATATAAACTTTGTTTCGTCAGCTTCCATGTACAGTAATTCACCATCATGTAAAAGGTTTTTATTACACATTTTCCAATAATTATGGTAAGTTTCTCCAGCTGAAGGGGGTATTTTCCACCTCCCCATAAGCACAGCTTAGTACGCCTTGTTTGTTAGGGTGACTGAGACTCGAGTCCAACTCAAGTCACATTTTTTATTACTTGGACTTGGATTCGAGTCAGAATGGTTAATGAATTGGATTTAGACTCAGACTCGACCATCTCGACTCGGACCTAGGACTCAGACATGATATCTGACTCATCAAGACTTGACAGCAAAATGTTTGCAACATAATAATTTCGTGCAGGATAGTGACAACTGTGCCTGAAGTTTTCACTTTTGAATGGCTTTTTAAAGAGTTGTAAGCTTCAGGGATTCATATCAAGTAATAAACCACAAGGGAAACTGACTGGGTAACTTTTTTAATAATTTGGGTTTGAACAAAGAAAAATTGACTGGAGCGGGACTTGAACCAACGACCTCCAGATTAATGACCGGCGCTCTACCAACCGAGCTATCCAGCCCTATGTTGGTGGTCTCCCTATTGGTCAATATCTTTGTTCTGGGGTGCCAGTCAGAAGCCATGCAACCATTAACTGCCGTGTAGCCAGGGATCACACCCAAGTATACAACCTGGGAAGCGGCAGCCATGGGACAGCCACGGCAGCCACGCTTCCCAGGTTGTATCGTAAACTTAGGAGTTAACGGTTGCATGGCTTCTGACTGGCACCCCGAACAAAGATATTGACTAATAGGGAGACCGCGAACATAGGGCTGGATAGCTCAGTTGGTAGAGCCCCGGTACGTTAATCCGGAGGTCGTTGGTTCAAGTCCCGCTCCAGTCAATTTTTCTTTGTTCAAACCCAAATTACTTCAGGGATTCATTAACATTTTAACCAGCCTATTGCTTGTCATCATCAGGAGACTTGATACAAACTAAGAACAAAAAGTTTTTTAAAATTTAATAACAAGCAATGAGAAGGAAAACTCCATTTTTTTCTCCATCAATTTTAAACTTCAGGGACCAAGATGATCCCAACCATAATGAGTTTTACATATTTTTTCAAATACTTTGGTTTAACGAACAAAATTGTTGTTATTTTGTTGGGAAAATTTTACGATGAAATAATATGGATGTAAATTTTTTTTAACAAACGAATAAAACCCGAGAATAAATTGGCCTCTGTTTCTGGTTACTTGTAAACATTTAAGAATTTTGTCAAACTGACGTTCATGTTATCAACAAAACTATGTAATGGTTGCACAAATTTGGGCATGAATACAGTTCATGTATCCTCGACCCAAGTTTTACATTTGTTTCACAGTTAATTTTCACAAATTATTTGTATTATATAAACAAATGGTATTAAAAAACTTGTGAGTATTTTTTTTCTTCAAGAATTCCATAGATATAAAATTGAAAAAAAAGAAAAGATTTGATTTCACACAAAAATATAGTCTTTGTTCGACTTGTTTTCTCATTTTCGCTACTTGCTACTTTTCAACTTGCACAGACTATTGAAGGAAACTTAGGTTTTTAGGAGACAAGCATCTATGTGTCTATTCAACATGGCCAGTAAAGTACCAGGTGGAAGGTCTTTATTGCAGACTGGGCAGGTTATGACCTTTGACTGTTTGACCTCCTTTTGTGGTGTGGAGTCTACAAAGCTACTTACATGTATTGGCTTTGGTTTCTTAGCAGAGGGCTCTTGGCAAGAACTTTCAGCGGGTCGTCCGTTATTGTCCTGTAAAGGGCGTTTGGGACCCGGACTACATGGTGCATTTGAGTTGGGATTTCCACTGTTAATGATTTCTGAACCCTGTGATGTGGATGAATTACCCAAAACAGTGCTTGATATAGTAGTACAGTCAACATCTCCTCTTTCATCCTTTGTAGACTTTGTTTTGCTTTTGGACTTATCCGTAACACTCTCACAACTTTTGCGCTTCTGCTGACGACTTCTGTGGTCAACACTTCCTTTTAATTTATGTGGGTTGGTATCGAGTTCTGCCTCATAAACAACACAGCAATCATCCTCACTATCATCCCCTTTCCCTTTTGACGCGACAGTAGCACCATCAAGAAGGCTTTGGGTATCTCCACTATCCAACCGAGGGGTAGATTTGAAGAAGGATTTGAGGGTGAGAGGGGCAGTCATGGCTTTCTTTACCAGCTTAAGATTGACTGGTGATTCTGCTTCAACAGTTGATAGCTTTGGCTGATGCTTAGCGTCATTTAAGGAGACTGGAGTTGTAATACCATTTGCCATATTCTGCATCATTCTCTGTTTGTACAAGAAAAATTAATTCATACATTTCAGTTGGTGGGACCGAAGCAGCCACCTTGAATGGGATGCAAATGGGTAGCATGGGTGGCTAGGGTGTAAAGCAACTGCCTCTCACCACCACGGACCTTACTAGGGTCATATGTCAGTAGAGCTGTGCCACAAGGATTTTCCCAGGGCCCTCGGGTTTTCCTTCCTCTGGAAAAATCAAAATATTTTGTTATCTGGCTGAGCGTGGTCATATAAAAAAATGGGTTGATGTGGCTGGCTGCCAAAGACGTCTTTACATGCCTGTGCCTCAACCATGTTGTAGCAGCATCCTGAGCAATTCAGCTTCTCAGCTGGGAGTCAGGATGATTAGCCTCCCAGTAATATTCTGTGGTGCAAATTGCTGCAGCAAACACTGTGGCAAGCCCCAGACATGTTACTGTGTAATTGCAAAGTTAAGAGAAAATGGTTAAAGCAAACAAAACTTTGTAGTGATTTTCAGTTTTCTATGGCACTATACTATTATAAAAAAATAAAAGAAAATCAGCTGAAATGTTTTACATCTGAAGACCCCTTCTTTTACGTCATGTGTCTTGTATTCTCAAACATGCATTACATAACACATGTGACTTACGGCCTTATGCCCCAAAGGACAATAGACCCTATGCATTGACCTCATCACGTCCCCATCTAAGAGGTAAAATGATGATGAAACAATGGAAACGTACATCTATGTAGGCGCAGTACACAGGATGGACCAATGACCTCTAGCTGAGCTGCCGACATTTGCATCTTGCAATCAGGGACATTATGTACAACAATCAGGGAGAGATTCAGAATTACATTCAACATAATTGGGACCAAGTTTCCATAATCAGGGAGATTTTTAAATTTGTTCATCAGAACACAGAAAGATTGGTTTATTTTCAGGGAACTTTCTACAAAAATCTGGGAGAGTTGGCAGCTCTGTGAGTCGATATAAAAGATTCTTACCGCCTGTAATGTATCTAGTAGCTTGTGCTCACGGACCGTCTCTTCAGCAAGCTCTACTAGGCATTCTGGATAGCGGATACCGATCACTCGTTTGTCGTTACTCAGAGCAACTCGTACAACTCGCATGCTGTAACTGGTCTTACTACAGATGAAAAACACCCACATCAAACAAAACATCAGGTAACAAAAACAAAACTCTCTCTAAAAACCTAACTGCACGTATCGGTCTAACTGTAAATGCACATTCTCTATGCGAATGAAACCCTACATATGCATGAAAAGCTATGTAGGCCCTAATGTCATTTCAGGGTATAGACCCCACAGGGTTCTCCCCATGTACAAGCTAGCGTATCGGGCCGATACGCACGAATGGCATGCCGATACGTGCAAACTTAACCCGATACACAAAAAAAAAAAATTCTCAAAAAATTTGAGGGAAAACCTTAAGTTATGCTCCAAATTGCACAGTAGGGCTTTTAAAACCAAGATAAACACCAAGTAGAAAACATTCCCAAATGTTGTTTCATTTCAGCGAGCTTCGGCAAAACGTAAAAAAAAATGGGTTCAGAATGCCCCAGTTTTGAAAAAACCTTGGGAGAACCCTGTAGCACGTATTCGAACATCGGACCTGGTAAAAAGAACAAGCTTGTTTCTTTCATACGTTAAAGCAATGTACATGAGACCAAAGTGGTCCTAAAAATGTTTGAATGCGTGCAAGACTTGCGCGGTCTATTGGCAACAGTATTGTTCATTAATTTGGCAATTTGACTTTCAAAAAGATAAGGCAAAGAAATTAGAGATCTTTAACAAATTGTATTATCATTTTGTGCTCTCTCTCTCTTTTAACAATGCGTAAACGTTGGTTCCTCTCCAAGTGGTCCAGCTGGCTACTTCAGAATTGAAAAGCATTCCTTTTATAATATGAAACATGGAAAAAAGCTAGTGAAACGACAAGCTAACTGGTCTCACTGGCTAGTCACTGAAAATATGGGGAAAACCCGGGTATCATGTAGGGGCATTGATGTTCAGTTGCAGGTATTACATTTTTTCATCCGCTTAAAAATGCAAAACCAAACCATCAACAAGCAGCAATGTAGTGTCTGGATTGTGCAAAAACATTGTATCTTGCACAAACATACTCTGTGCAAAAATGTTGTATCTCAGCACCCGTTGGTTTTGTGCGAACATCTGAGTTAATTTAAGTGAGATACAATGTTTTGACACTCTAAAATTAGCCTATAGCAAAAATGCTATTTCAAGAGATATGACATTGCACTGAAACAAGGATTATATCATTACACCAAAATATTGAATTTTGCTGCAATTTGCTGTTTATAGTTCTGACATACATTTAATACGAAACAATTATCGTATCAAAATGAACTGGTTCCCCAAGAAATGCACTGAATAATCCCAACCATACCTCAAATCGAGTTTAGGTGCGTGTTTGTTGGCCGTCATTTCTAGAGTTGACAACAGGGTTACTATCCCTCCACACAACAGATCCATACCATGGAGACGGGTACCAACTGAAAAGGTCAAAGGTTATCAAAAGTTAGCAACACATGGGAACTAGCCTTGAAAAACACAATTTAATGCTATACTGATATCTTTCGCAAATAAAAAACGACAAGAGGACTTTTAGGGGGAGGCTTTGGAATTGGTAAGCATAGTAAATCTTCAAAAGTATGTTTGGAAAAACACTAGACTGCAGGCATTGTTCAGTTGTGGTGTCATACTGGCAAAGTGCTAAAATTACTGGACTCTGGCCAGTTAAGTGCTAAATTACTGGGCTCTGGCCAGTAAGTTGCTAAAATTACTGGACTCTGGTCTGGGGTTCAGTAGGTATAACGAGCCATGGTGGGTAAAACAATGCAGCTGTGTAAAAACCACCAAAATCTCTATTAAGAGTTGCGGTGATTCTGAAATGAACCAGTGGTGTAAAGCCACCACAAGTCAATAGAGAGATTATTTTCATGGCGTTACCACAAACATAACTACATTGTATTCCCACCATGCAGTTTCAAATCCTACTCATGTACACGGTGTTACCACAAACCTTACTAGATTGTATATCCACCATGCAATGTTTCCAATCCTACTCATGTACATAATGTTACCTCAAACTTAACTAGTTTGTATTCACAACTTGCAAAGTTTCAAATCCTACTAACGCAGTTGTGTCTTTCTACCCTCGTTTGCAAAATCATCTCCAAGAAAAGTTGAAGGCAAGGAGAAATCTTGAGGTTCATGGTCTACATGGTCTAGAGCATGTATACTCACTGGTGCAGCTGCCAGGGTTCTTGCAATGGGATCCATGAATACATCTATCTTTAGTTGCTTCGTACTGATCCTTCCACCCTTCCTCTGATGATTATAAAAGTAATAACAAAAACAAGAATTTCTTGAGAATTTTCTAAAATTTTAAAAGCACCTCGTACTGTAACTGCCACTCAGGAGCATGCAGCCCTGGAAGCGAACTCGGCACACACGTATGACTCAGCAATAGCAACACCAGTCTGTACCTCCACATGCACCCAAGCAGTCACAGTGTGTTCGGAGGAACAAAAGTTAAGTGCTTTGCTCAAGAACATGTGCCAGAGCGGGACTTGAATGCAAACTCTGATGACTCAGTTACCTTGTCATGCTTGCAGGTTATTAAGGTTGGTCCTGACATGCTACTCAGTTTACTGAAGCCATGGCAATGTAGACGATTCGACAGAACCCCCCGACCCCGGAAAGCAAATAAAACAAATGGATTACAAAACTAAGCCATACCAGCGTCCTCTTTGCTGATTGGTACATATCGCATCTTCAAGTCGTCATAATCCTCGTCCGTCTGTGAAACTCCAGTATTTGGCCTAGAGACAGAAAACAAATAAACAAAAACAAATTCAAAAGTAAACATTCTCATGTGAAGCTCCAAACAATAACTAATCAAATGTATCAGGGTGCCAGTCATGACCTTTACCAAAATTTCCAATTCAATTTTCCAATTGGAACCAATTGGAATTTTTCCAACGTTGTGTATTGGCACAAAACCAATTGGACCCAGTTGGACACAATTGGACTCAGTTGGATTCAGTTTGATTTGTTCCCCAACTAGACCCAATTGGATATTTTCAAATACATCCCAAAAATAAGTACCATTGAGCAAAAAAAGTAGTTTACACCCATTGGGCTGACAGTCCAAAAACTTATGGGGATATAGTTTAACCCACCCCACTCAAGGGCAATTAACTAATTCTTAACTAAATCTAGTTGGTGACATTGGAATAATATGAAGATTGTTTTTCCAATTGGACCTTGTTGGGAAATAAAATTTCCAATTGGAAAAATATTAGGAGGTGAAATTTCCAATTGATAGAAACAAAAACCAACTAATTCCAATTCAATTAAATCAAGCCAACTGACTCCAATTGGATTCCAATTGGACTGAGTTGGTCTAAGACTTTATATTCCAATTGGAAATTCAGTATTCCAATATAAACCAACTCACACCAACTCAATACCAACTCAATCCAATTCTTACCAACTGGCTATCCAATTGGAATGCATTGGACACGTTGGTAAGGGGAGTCTTAATGTACATGTCACAGTATTCTGACTGGTATCACATTTCTAGTTTTGACGGTTTGACATTTTGACAGTTAAGAAACCTTGTCTTTTGTCTCCGATCTCTCCAGGCCCGGCAATACCCCCCCCCAAAAAAAAAAAAAAAAAACCAAAAAAACAAACAAAAAGAAAAAAAGAAAGAAAAAAAAGGCATCTGAACTCACACATTCTCAAAAAGTGTATCCCTGTGGAGCATTCTTTTGTTCTTTCCTTTGTCCCTACACTTAACATTTCCTATGGACTTTGTAAACAAATTTCCTTGTGGAACACCTTGGTCTTTAGAATTCCTCTATGGAGACCTTTTGTTTTTCCATTTTTGTTGTCCTTGGTCTCCATAAGGTTCAAGTAAACGACAGGCTAGGCAGGGCGTCCAAACCACACACAGGGTGTCCACAGTATGCCTAAACACCTCTGATAAACACTGTGGTTTGTTGTGGTTGGAGCTGAATAACTATCACTTATCCCAGACATTAACCTTGCAATCTTGAACAGATGGGATGAGTTGTCCTTCTTGGTCGCTAGGATAAACAGTTTCTTGCCGAACTGATCTCTCTTGGAGCAGTAGAAGCCGTCATGTTTACCGGTGAATCTCTCCGATCTCTCCAAGGCTGCCTCCCAGCTTAGGCCTCGATCCACTGACAAGGACAACAGTCTGGGTAAAGTGTGAAGTAGAAACAGTTTGCAAAGAAGATAGTGGGAAATAATTGGGGCCTTTGATGATACAAGCATGGAATTTGACACACAGTCAGATCATGTTGTGAGAAAGATTTCAGGCTATAGGACCATTGCAGATTTGGCCTTTGAAAAAAATATAGTTAGACTAACAAGCAATTGTCAAAGTTTTCAAAATGGCTGCCACTGCTTGTTATTGTACCTCATAGAGCCATATAAAAGAACTAGAGGGCGTGCAGAACCATGTGACATGACCCGACAAGAGCCATTGAGAAAAATTTGCTGACTCATCGAGTTGAGTTCACACAGCCAACATTTTGTAAGGAGAAGTATGTATGGAATTTACCCCTAGGGATTCGAACCCATGATGGGCTAGCGTGGTTACAGGTGTAATTAGAGTGATCCCTCTAGTTCTATTATGCAACTCTATGTTCTACCTATAATTTTTCCAAGGGCAAATCTGCGATGGCCCTATAGCCAAATATCTTTCTCATGACACACTCGTGACTTTGCGTCAAATTCCATGCTTGGATCATCAGAGGCACAATCCCATCACATACCTGCTGTACTGAGATGAATGAGATCATGAATGTGATTTATGGTGTGAATTTGTATTTTATGCATTTCATTCAGATAGTTTCCTGCATTGATCCAATATCCATCAACTTGGATCATAATCCACTTTGAATACATGCATCAGCCATACAACGCGGAGTGAATTGGACGTTGACAAAAAACTGCAAAAAAAAAAACTAGCAAGAATAGTCAATAGTGATGTACAGGGATGCACGGTAAGTGAGTTGTTCCAATAAAACTGATTACTCTTGTAATGAAGGTCAAAGTGGGTTCTCAGAGATCGTAAATTTGACACACAAAATACTATGGTTTCCCAGCAACATTAAACCATCCAAATTCTTTTTACAACTCACAAACTTGTCCCTGACACATTTTTGTTGTCATGAAGCTGACCAAATTGGCACACAAGACATCTACAAAAAAAGTTGCGTTCCCTCAGTCAATCAATCAATCAATCAATAACTATTACCATTATAAAAAAATCTGGTAAAGAAACCACTGAACCCTTAAAATTAGCTTGCATTTTCAAGTGTAGGTCTTAAGATAGATGAGACAAAAAGCTATCGGAGAAATCAATAAATCAGCCAATCAATCAATCAGTTCACTTCATTAGGACCCTGCTGGGGGTCTTAAGTTATCAATTGCCCCTCATTATTGACTATTTGACATAGACAGTCTACAACTCTAAAGGGGTGGGGTTTAGTCTGCAAGTACCACAAGATGAAACTACCGCTTTTTACAGAGGTCAACTTACTGGGTTGGTGTGCTTGTATTGGCTTCCTTGAAGACTGTCTTTGGAGAACAGACCATCTCTACAGATGATGCGCTGATGTCAACAAGACCCTCAGTGTACCTAATTGTAAACAACAACAAATCATCTTGATCCATCTGGTGGGATATGGTAAGAAGTATTAACTGTTTGGTAATCTGGGTCAGATTCCATAAAGATCCTTAAACACACAAATCTGCAAAGCACAGAAAAATATTACAGTATACCAGCCAAAACACAATGTTAATAACAAATTATATTGTGCCTGGTTCCATGCAAATTTCTGGTAAGCAGATAAACTTGCTGAGCACTATTTTTCTATAAAGTAGCAAAGAAATTACTTTAGTCCAGGTGCAAGGGAAGGAGTTGTTTTGAAGAAAGTAAAGCAGTAACTTACTTTCCTTCTTTCTTGGCCATAGCAATCACTGCTTGAAGACACTCATAAAAGTAGTTAAAAATCTACAAATGGAAGGTAATATTATCATGTTAAATTCTCATTCAAAACATAAGTATTTTTAATAATATAATAATAATAAGTTGGCATTTATAGAGCGCCTTTTCCAGAGGTTGCAAAACACTAGGATGTGTCCAACACAGGTCGAAAATCAAGATCAAAGATTAAACATACAAATTACTGTCGACAAAACAAGTGGGGTCTCCAGCAATTTCTTGAAAGTGAGTTTACTCTTCTGCAGCTATTAGGAAGTGAACTCTACAGAGCCGGGCCCACATTGGAGAAGGCTCGGTCTCCTGCTTCAGTGTTTGTCCGATGCTTGAAGAGAAGGAAGAATGTAGGTTGCGAGTTGGTTGATGTTGTTGAAGCCTGTCACAGATGTTCACTGAATATTTTTTGTTCCAACTGGACTCAACTAGCCTTTTTTTTAGACATAGCATACACTACAGGAGAGCACTGTTTGGATTAGGTGTCTACAGGCAGGTTTACCCAAACCAATTAGTGCCATCATAATGTGTCCACCATATCTTAAAATGACTAATTTAATGTAACGGAACCAAATCGTTAGGCCTTTCTTTTGCATTGTTATGGGCGTATTGTTCTTCCCTCAAAGGTTGGCAAACCAAGAGAAGCCATGAAAACAAAAAATTATAAATATTTAAACAACATTTTTGAAAACACATGTAATTCATACAAAAGTACCAAAGACATGATGAAGATATGCTGCTCTTAAATTGCAAAGTGTTCACAGGTAGGATTTAAAACTTTGCATGGTGGAGATACAATCTAGTAAGGTCTGTGGTAACACCATGTTAAATTCAAGTACGTGTTATTATCAAAAAAACAGTGTTACCACATACCCAGGGATGAGATTTGACGAATGTGAACATTCCTGAAATTTACTTGCAGGCCTGGGTTTCCCCTTATTCTAGACCCACAACCACCAAGATGTTACAATTAAGGTTTACAGACTCTGTGTATCACAAGAAATTCAAAACTACAGGTTTGGACACAAATGTGGACTACTTCCTTCTCCCTTTGGTGACTACTTTTTTTCTTTCAAGAAAAATTGAAAAGCTCAAGAAATCACATGCCTGAAGCCTTACTAGACAGATTATACAATTATATGAATTGGTGGATAAAACATATATCCAAGAGTCATTCCCTCTTGAATACTACTTTATAAGTTTGAGTAAAACATGTCATCAAGCCTCCCCTCTTGGGTGAGCCAGTGATTTAGAGGTCCTACCAAGTTTTGTTTTTCCACTCGTAGACCAAGGATTCTATTTAGGAATTTGCTGACGTCTCTACTGTCCTTATCGATGACCCGATAGCCAATTACGTTGGGCTCCTTAACGCCCATCACTGAAATACTGTCTTGTAAATCATCGTTGAGGGCTTGGAAAGTGACCTCTTGTTGACCAGCTGAGATTGCAGATAACAGTACGCCTGGGGCCAATTCATTCTGTAGAGTGTAAAAGAAAAATAAATAAGCAATGTGGCTCCTGAATTCACATCATCAGTCAAACTACCAACCAACGTATTGGTAAACAAAACAAAATTTTGTTTTTGTACAAATTGTTGATATGCTCATTATGTTAACAATTTCAGCAAGGTTCAGGATAAAATGCATAATAATTTCATAATTACACTAATTAGATTGACCAAAGTATCACTAGATTTGCATTTTTGCTCTTCCAAACGATACGCCACTTTACGCATTGAAGCACACATTGTGGTACGGTGCAAGACACACATAGTATGACTTTTGCCTTTTCAAGAAGTGACATATCTGTTTATTATTTATTTTCAGCATTTTTACGAAGCAACATATCTCAAGATGCATTGGTTTGTACACAGCGCTCTTTTCACGAAGTGACGTATGTGTTAAGAAATTAATATCTCATCAAAACAGTTGCATGATTGTAAACACTTTGAAAGTTCCTATGCGAATAAAGAAGTCAGCCATCAAACTCAGCAAAACCTTTAAACTCTGATAAGGTTGGTATGCCCGACTCCATGCTACGCATAGTTGGTTTGGCTGTGCAGTACTGAATCCATCAAACTCAGGCAAAACCTTGAAACCCTGATAAGATTGTATGCCTGACTCCATGCTAAGCATAGTTGGTTTGCAAAGGTCGTGGGTTCGAATCCCACCCAAGTAATATGCCTGTGATTTTTTTCACAGAACTCGGGAAAGTACTGAGTATACAGTGCTAACACACATCAGAGTAGGGTAAAACCAAAATTAATATTCTTTATCCCCGATGCAAAATTAACATGTATTAAATGGTTGGTTTGGCTGTGCAGTACAGAATCCATCAAATTCAAGCAAACTAATTTTGGGGTGGCATGTGTTACAATACTCATGATTATAAATGGTAGCATTTTGTAACCGAACTTACGTTGCATATAGATGCGTACATAGTACGTAATGCTGAACGGCCATACGGAGTGTCAAAGTTGAACTGTGTCAGGTCAGCTCCGGTTGCGGCTCTACGATCACCTTGAGTCAACGCACCTAGTGGTTTCAATCACACAAGGTAAGCATTGACATTTATTTATCTTTAGAATTCTCCTCAGCAAAGAATGTATGCCTTCCTTCAGTATGTGGTGACTGCCTTATTTGCATGTACTTCTAAGTATTTACATCACATGATGCAAAAGGACCAATCGACGCCAGCCTTAAGCCGGGTTCACATTTCCTGCGAATGCGAATGCGAAGCGAATTTTGGTGATGCAATAGTCGGTACGTGCTGCCCTTGCAATTGTGACGCAAGAAAACTCACTTCGCATGAAGCATTCGCAGGAAGTATGAACCAGGCTTTACTCATTCACTGGTGCACTGTAAATATGTTGTTTCGCCATTAACTTTTCACTGCTTCTTTGTCCGCACATGTAAATGTTCTTGGCTTCTTCTGACACCAATTGAACTTCTCTTTGATCAACATTCAAGGATTATATCAAGTTAACCGTAACCTCCTTGTGCATTGCAAATGTTCGTCAGTGGTCTGTCCTTTGTGAATGATCCACCACACATTCAAACCAGTGAGGATTTACGATGCCCTCCATCTCCGATTCAGCCAGTGCACAGTCTCGAACCATCGATACAGATCAGACCAGACCAGCTGAGGTGAATTGCAATCTTACCTGGGATAAACGTTCCCGTTATTCATACTTTTCAATTGCTAGTAAAATAAAGATAAAGATAAGAACTCCCAAAAAGAACTTTGGAGAAATTTCCCACTTGACTGTTTCCAGATCATCACATGTCAATGTGAGCATCATCCACCATTTTATTTCTGACACCATGTCATTTTATGAATAAAAATTGAAGGCTCTTTTTAAAACCTTGGCTTTGGCTCTGATACAAAATTTAAAAACTTCTAGACTTTCGGTTCAGGACTTCAAACAGGCGAATAGTGCTTTAAACCAGCAGAAGCCCAAGCCATGGTTTAAAAAATGGTCATTACTCTTGAAAACAAATCAAAATTGTTTTTGAATATGTCACAATTTTCGTCAAGAATTCTTCTGCAGAAGTTTCTTTGGATAGATACTTGAAAATAATTACAAGGAAACTTTACGGTTATGAGTAAATGCAAGACACTTGGAGCAAATTTTGTGGCTCTGCTTACTGTGGAATTCTGTGCTTACACAATCACAATTTTTGGCTTACAGGGTAAGTGGCATACTTCCATGCTAGCTGTGTAAGCAAGGTACACTTAATACATGAATTTACTTCTTGAAAATTCTTGCTTAGCAGAAAGAGGTCCCAGCCAAAATACCACATTGAGATGTGACCCATCCCCTACTAATATTTGCTTAGCTAAACAATTCTTGCTAATGAGCTCTATGAAATGGAATTCAGAAATCTCACCAAGGGTCTGCAGTCTCCGAGCAACAGATGCAGCGAATCGTCTCTCTCCACCAAGATTGGTCGTCAGTAGTTTATACACAGGACCACTGCAAAACAACAAAAAAACAACATCAACTTTGGGTCAACAAACACAATTATTTGGTATCTTGTTATAATTATTTGGCCAGGTGGTCCCCTTGCATACGCTGCCAATGTAAACACACAAACATGTGTTGACTAGGCCCAGGCTAATTGACAGCAGGCCTAGGCTACTTCTGGACTGCACTACTCGACTAGTCATCTGACAAAGTCACGACAATTCAACAAGTCACAACTTTTTTCCGCCAAATATCTGTGTATTTTTTGACAATAAACCCTGTAGTGATGAAAGCTCCATCAGTGCGAGAGCTCAAAGGTTTTATTTTAATTATTTTGTACTGATGTTGAACTGTCAGTCTCCTGACTGGAACAGGTCGTCAGTCTAAATAATGCAGTCAGTGGAATGATAGTTGTGGCTGGGCTTCATCTTTGACTAATAAAATCAGTGCTGACTATTAGACTAGTCACACTAGTCACCAAGGCCTACTGTCAACCAATGAATTGCCTTCGCTTGATCTCAGTGAGGTCACTGTATGAGCTTGTGATGTCACAGGAGGTATATATAACACCATAGTTAGGGGTAGGGGGTAGGGATTTGTCTGTAATTACCTTGTCTGGTTTGACCGATGTGATCGTCCCATTTGTTGGACGGCTTTATCTGCTGACCACGGAAGCTCAATCGTCAGATGTAGTCTCCTCCGTTGATTCTTAGCCCTGGCGTCTGCATGCAGTGAAATACCTGGGCAGAATATGGCATTTGTTAACCCTCACATATCCCAAACCCTATCAAACCCACCCCTTGGTTCTGCATTGTTAATGACCTATTCTCCGCAGCAACAAAAAAGTTTATGCAGGCAAAAATTTGCTAAGCACTGATGACATTTGTCAAGCACTTACAAAATCAAACCAAAGTCCGAAGGCAAGAAGTTTGCATTTATTGAAATGGTTACAACATTTTAAAACACCAACAGATCTTCAAGTTGAAATACTAATAGCTGTCTTACCTGTACTAGCAGCATCTGATATAATGGCTACCAACTTCTTCCCGGACATAAAACTATTCCTCTGAAAATATTGAGATAAAATACATAAATTTTAATTTTTTAGGAGCTTCTTAAAGGTTGGAAAGGTTACATGTACATTTGTGTACGACCTTGGGAATGCTATGCTGGGAATAAGCCAGCGATCCGTGGGAGCCATCACATGTTCTTTGTAAAAGCAATGATGGAATACTTTCAATTGGTTTTTGTTTGGGACGCAGTCTACCAGATGCAAAGAGAGCAAACACACTAATGTTGACTTGTTGTTCACAGATGTTGAAGAGGTAGTCATGTTGTTCCCAGTAGGATCGGTCCCAAGTATTGTTCTTACAGCAAAGTATGTCCACAAGTTCCCTGTGGAATGTTCCGCTGAGCTTAATGAACAGATCGCATGGACTATTTTTTGTGTTTTGGACAATCATTGGTGGATTCTAAGAGGATCACTTATGTATTTTAGTGAAATGTTCCAGCCATTTTGACTTTTTAGATCACCACTTCATATCAGTATTCTGAAAATTATCCGTTACAAACTCTCCGCCGTAGGTCAGTCCTGAAAAAATTGGCGGATATATTTTGACCTATAACCAGGCATGATATTTGGTCATTGACAAAAAGTAGAACAGTTTTATTGAGCACAAAGGCTGACCTATTTGTTCATATGGTGTGGGCTTTAATTGACCTTTCAGGCTAAATATTCAGTTTTTCTGATATTTCCCAAGGGAAAGAAAAATAAATCAGAAATCAGACTAAAGTAGGACGAATAACAGGCCCATCTAGCCTTACCTCTTGGACATTCATACTATTCACATCAGTGGAGTCGCTCGGTGTGCGAGGTTCAAATCTTGCCTCGGTATTCGGACCATCACGTATCATACGCCCTCTACGCCCAGTCATCTCAGCAACGAAGGAAACTCCACCAAGTTGATCAATAATGTCATCAAGAGGACTGGAGGGGAAGGAAGGGTTAGGGAATTGTTGAAAGACAATGCAGTCTAGAAAGTTGCAGGAGGGTAGTTGTACATATATGACAAATTCTGAAAGATGGGTAGCTCTGTTTTCTTTATCCAGACAGCCCTTAAATCATTTAAAAATTTACCCAGTCAGTTTCCCTTGTGGTTTATTACTTGGTATTTGAAGAAAAAAAGTTGCATCGTAAAACTTGGGTGCGATCCCTGGCCACATGGCAGCTAAGGGTTGTATGACTTCTGCCTGGCACCACCGAACAAAGATGTTGATAAAATAGGAAGAGTGCCAACATAGAGCTAGATGGCTCAGTTGGTAGAGTGCCGGCACATTAATCCAGAGGTCGTTGGTTCAAATCTCGCACTAGTCAGTTTTCTTCGTTCAACCACAAATGATAAAAAAATTTACCCAGTAAGTTTCCCTTGTGGTTTATAACTTGATAGCCCTAAATAAGATCACCATCCGTCCCTCACCTGTTGGGTAAGGGCATCTTCTTGGCGAAGTCAATGAGCATAGTCTTAGCCGTCAAGCTCCAGGTGTCGTCCCTCGGTCCTTGATCATCCTGCAATCCAATTGGCAAGAAAACATAAAAACATTGAATTCAAATGTAGCAAAAGACATGATTTTTTTCACAAACGGTTCACAGGTGCATTATTGCTGTAATGTAGTCATTTTATAGCTTACTTCTGTTGGGATGTATGTTGCTTTAAGCATACCAAGTAAAAGGGCGTAACAGTCTTCCATCTTGCTGCAAGGCACCAAATGATATGATACAAAAACTAGGTTTAAAATTAGGTTTAATGACAATCTTGGAGGAAGCTCACATCCGTGTGGTATTTGCTACTGAAGGGAATAGATAAAGGTAGGAAAATGCAGTCAGTGACATTCACAGAAATCTCATGGAATTGTTAGCTGCCGAAACAAGAAACCATTCTTACCGCAATGATGACCGTTGGGAAGTACTGCTTGATGAATCGGAGAAGAATCTCACGAGCAACAGACACAAAACCCGATTGAGAACTACTGTCCCCTTTATTGCGCTCACTCTCCATACTCGCCTGTAAAGAAAAATCCCAAATAGTAACACTCGATTACAACCTGGGCCAAATTTCATGGCTCTGCTAACCGCCAAAGTCTGAGCTTGTGATCACCATTCTTCGTTTACAGGGCAACCGCCGAATTTCTGCGCTAGCTGTGTATGCAAAGAATGCTTAGTATCGTGAAGTACATATGCACACAAGCAGAAATTCTGTAGCCACCAATTCTTTGCTTAAGGTTAGCAGAACCATGAAGTTTGCTTAAGTTAAGCAGAACCATGAAGTTAGGCCCTGGGCCCAATATTCACAAAGCACTGTGATTCATCTTAAGATGAGTTGTCAGTATTACCATAGTGAATTGTATTGTGACATCACATTTTGCTGAGCAATTAAGATTGATTCGCATTTCAGATCAATAGAGACTTTTCAATAAAGACTTTTCTTTTAAACAAAACTGAAAATAAATCATTTTAAAATACAATAAGAAAAGAGTATTTTAATGATATCTAATACCTAAAAATGCAAAACATCACTCAAAATATGCCTCACTGCTATGCTAAACTATCACTCCACAATACCAGTCTTACCTCTCCCGTAGTCTGTAGACCAATCACAACACAGTATCCATCCTCCAAGGCTTTCTTTGCTTCCGCCACAATCTTGGGCACTTTCACACCCAAACTGAGAAAAACAAAACTCCAAAATTAACTTCATGGCCACTTTTCTTTCCGAATCAGACAACAAAAACTAAACTTCTTTTGAGCATGTTAGGGATACTCCAATCAATGAAATTGCTCTCCTGCGTGTCGTGGCCGAGTGGTTTAGTGCATCGGACTCAAGTTCTGGTGGCCAAGTCATCAGGGTGTGGGTTCAAATCCTGCTCATGACACTTGTGTCCTTGAGCAAGACACTTAACTTTAATTTCTTCTCTTTACCTAGGAGTAAATGTGGGCAGAGATGGTTCTTGTGATTGATACAGCTTGGTGCCCTACATATTTGGCAGCACAGGCTGTATACTCCCCAGGGAGCGGAGATGGTTTAAGGAATTAAATAATGGCCCAGTGACAAGGGGTAGTAATGGTGGATTTGAGTGCTACATAAGAAGCCACTATTATATTTTTGTAAATACAAATCCTTAAAATACAAATCTGCAAAAAAAAAAATTACAGGGGAAACTAAATGAGAGGAGAATAGCCCAATTCTTACCAAAGTTGTTTAAAGAACCGCTGATGGCAAGACCAGAAAAATGACCACACCCTCGGAGAACCTGTGTTTGTCCTCCCCAAGGCAGCCTCCAGAGAATTCTTCAGCTCATTCCTAAAATACATTTCAATGAAAAAAGGGGTGATGATGATACGTCATAATGACAGTACTTCTCTAAAAATTGTCCTCTGTCAGATCAGATATTGATTTTCAAAGTTGCCCGCTTACCAAATGCAAGTGACTAACAGTGGCAGGCGTCAAAACTCATCCTACAAAATCAGCCTTGGAAACTTTTTGCCATGTCCAACTTGGCGGCTGCTGCTATGGCTATGGCTATGGCTATAGCTATAGCTATGCTATGGCTAAGACTACCTTGGAAACACCCTTAGCAACAGTCATAGCCCTAGCTGTAGCCGCCTATACGGATATGGTCTATGACTCACCAGACATGAGCGGCAGTGTCGTACATCTTTATTTGCTCCTCCGTCAGGTCTGTTTCCATGGTAACAAACTCTGCCTCTCTGAAGCTAAGACCACGAGAGACGTACATCCCTGATGCCTTCATCTCCATTGCCAACATCTCGGCAACACCTAATAATAATAGTAATAATAATAATAACAATGACTTAGCGCGCATATCCATCACTCAGTGGCGCTCAAGGCGCTTCAACATTCAGTATTTTCCTGCAAGGTATTTGGGGAACGTTTCTGAAGTATGAGACCTACTCCTTTACATAGCACCATGTACTGGTTTACAAGGTGCTGTGTTGAAATTTGCAGCCAATCAAACCAGGAACACCAGGGCGAACCCCTTCTCTTTTCGATAAGTGCACTGGGTTCTTTACGTGCGTTACACAACACACAGGGCCAACGACAAGATCAAATTGCACTTCAGCTATAAAGTTACATGTATCTCCCTGGTAATGAAACCAATGGATCCTTCAAAGTGTTTAGCACAGTAACCCATAGGACTGATGATGAGATACTCAGTTTTAGATATGGGACCAAAACCTCAATTAGGGAAACCAGTGATGAACATCAGGCAGGACTGAAAACATGCTCTGCACACAAGGCTCTAGTCTGAGGTTGGATTTGAACCAGGAGGTGAATGGCAGGGGTAGACACCACTATCCTGATACAAAATATTCACACTTCTTAATTGTTTTTCACTAAAAACAGTGAAATATACAGGGCTTTTGAAATAAATTTGTCAACCTTGGTCTCAAAGAGGACAACATACTTTAAAAAAAAAGTCTGTAACTCAGCTTACTTATCACATTGGTTTGTTAGAGAATACTAATGTTGAAACCTGACACTGAGTTTATTACCCAATCCTCTCCTATTGATAGCTTCTAAGAAATTCTCAAAGGACTTGAAAGCTGCACCTTCTCCCCAGATCCCAAGACGCTCCATAAAAGCCTGGTAACAAACAGTTGGAGAAAAATACATTTTATTTATTTATTTATTTATTTTTTAAACCTTCCACCCTAGTAACACTCGCCTACAGGTCACATCAATCTTCAAATATCCTCCTCTCCTGTGTCATTTCACATCAAATTGTTTGGACTTGCATAAGATTGGAGTGCCTGACCCAGTGTTAAGCAATTGTCCTTTGGGCTTACAGCCCTCAGTCCTTCTGAATCCTTCATTTCGGCTGAGAGGATACAGAAGGATTTGGGAGAGTAAGGGTAAATAATTACTTTAAAAAGTTATTTTTTAATCCCTTTACTCTGTTCTGTATCTGAACCGTTCATTATTTTTACCCCACTTTACTGAAGTGAGTTCAAACTAAACAAAATAAACTGCAAATAATTCCTTTTTACACAACCAATCCAATTCCCAGAAAATACTTGATGGGAAAGTGTGAAAGAGACTTAAGAACTCAAACATTGTATTAGAAACTCACATCAACTTTTAAATCTCAAATTTTTCAAATAACGATACAATTTCTATGATTACCATGTTCTTTACATCCGACACTCCAGTCGCACTACAATAAAGCACTCTTGCATTTGGTAGCATCCTACTCAGAAAAAAAACACATTAAAATTTGCAAAACAATTTATACATATGAAAAAGTATGACATAAAAAATCTAAAAAACATGAGTTCACTAGCTGTGTTCTTCCAACATTTGATTTAATTGAAACACAATCGCCTCTTCTGACAAAAAACATTCCTCCTTTAATTTGTTCTTATCTCACCTCTGAATGGTTACCACGGCAGCAGCAACCTTGGTACTTTGCTCTTCCTTTCCCTGGAGAAAGAAGCAATGAAGAAATACAAGATTACAAGAACCACAAAATCTAGTTTGGAGAAAATCCAGGTTCTTTCCTTTGGCAAAATTAAAGACCATGAAACGTGGAGAGAAATAAATGAAATATCTCAAGCAAAAAGTAAGAAATCTTTTTAGGAGCTTTATCTCTGAAGTAAGAAACTTACAAGAAACAAATTGCTGATTTTCCATGCAACCTTAGGCTTTTCCAAATAAATGTTATAAGAGATCAAAAGAAGCAAAATACTTCTAAGTTCTAAGTTTTATGTAATCGCTATCTACCAGTGATTTATTACTCATGACACAGACTCAGTCTCTAAAGTCACATTTTCACTGTGGACTTGGACTCAACCATCTGGATTTGTACTTAAGATTCAGACTTGATGTTTGTGACACGGTACTTCACAGCAAAATGTTAATTATTTAAATATTTAGCGTTTCTTTTTTTGCAGAATGGTGAATATTGAGATATCCCTTTTGAGTGGCTACAACTGTCCAAAGAGTTGTATGTTACATGGTTTAACTAACATTCCAATCAGCCTTCCGGTGTGTTCATTAGGGGATTTAACAAATAATTTGTTAAAATTAATATTTAAAAAAAATTTTAACTCGGGATGAGGATGCCGTTTTCTTTTTATAAAACCCATCATGCTTAAATTTCTGCAACTGTTACATGTTAAATGATAACATGAACGTCAGTTGCGCAAAATTCTTAAATGTTTACATGTACCCGCAAACGGATGTCAAGTCTTATTCTCAGGTTTTGTTTGTTGATTAAAAAAAAAAATTTTACTTTCATATTATTTCATTGCTAAACTTTACTTTCCAAACATTTTAACAACATTTTTGAAACCATACACAGAAAATCTGTACTCGTTGAAGACAAATGGAATTGCGATCCCCATCTCTTTCAAACTGGCAGAGGCCAGCTTTCACACTAAATTGACTGATTTCAACCTTCATGAACTACTTCAGTCATGACAATGCATGAGGTGGGGTCTCATCTGTAACAAAGAACATGTTTTCAAGTTTGTTGCCTTTTGTAGCCCAAAATGTTGCAAAATTTTATGTTTATGAGAGGATGTTTAACTAGGTTCAGTTAATCAACAAGCAGTTCATGATAATTTTAGGTGTCAATAACTTCAACTGTCTGTTAGATATTGCTTAGTCGTTTTGGTAGACTTTGGTAGTCAATCGCATACCAAGCTTTGCCACCACTCGTCTCTGTTCAAAGATGTTCTGCCATGGTCCAAGATACTTCCACATTGTCTACATGGTACTTGTACTTACTGGGACAAAATGTTTAGCTTTGTGACACTCGTCAAAGATGAGACAGCCGTCAAATGACTCCCCTCCGCACCAACTGATCAGCTGATCTAATCGACTCTTACGTGTTGATCCCCACATACCTTCAACCACAAATACAAATAAAAAGGTCTGTCAATCTTCTGGAAAGAATCTAAGGATCTGTTTTGCTCCTAAGGAGTACACGATGGCTCATCACGTGAGCCTGGTTTTGACATCTTCCAGAATTTTTTCATGACCAATAATTTTTTATACATAACGACACCTTTCCAATCTTTCTTACCTCCTTTCTGTGTGGATGAGACAAGTGTTGAGTATGTACTGAAGATAACACCATGCTGAAGATCCTTAGGCAGTCCAAGAACTCTGACATAATATTAAACAAATTATTAGTAAAGCAAAGTACTAAGAAACTTGGGTATGTAAAGGTGCCATCTCAAACAAACTGTATGCTTTGAGGTCTCACCTTTGACCTTTGAGGCAGCTGAATAAACAAGGATTTTCGCAAACCTTTATCTCCCCTACATGAGAGTGCATTTGCATGACCCTTGCTGGTTTTAGCTTCTATATATAAGTACCTATATAAGGTACACTATAAACCAACCTGGCAAATTGCATTGAAGACATCAGACCAAGTATTTGTGATTTCAAAGGGGAAAATGAGATGTATGCCTACAGGAACGTTCTTTTATGCCTACAATGTTCCCGACTTATGGAGCAGAGAACTGGAGTTTGTGTAGGCCAGATAGGAACAGGATAATAACATCAGAGATGTGGTTCTTGAGGAAAATGCTAAGCACCAGTCGAAAGGAAATAAGAACTTGTAGTTCGCAGTAAGTTAATAGGCTATGCAAGATCAAGTGGAAGCTCACCCACTTTTAGCATATCATTATAGGAAGTTGACACCCACTCACACAACTCATCATTGAATGAAAGGTACAGGGAAAAACAAAGACATGTAGACAGATAGCAATGGCAGGGTAACATCACAGAATGGACAGAGAGAGTCTTGCACAAGCAAAGAGACCAACACAAACAGAACATCGTCAAGAATGTTGATAACTGACACTGTGATGATGAAATCACAAAAACAGGTCAAAGGTAAGATTTTCATGCCATGGAGGTAAGATTGTTATGCAATGGAGTGACGATTGAAGGCAGAATGAGATAGCATCTTAGCTATAAACCCCTTGCATGACATCACAAGCTCGAACATCCTTACACAGGTCAAAGGAAGACCTTTGAATTGGCTGAGAGTTTTTGCGTGGCATGATTTCACTGTCTAACCTCAGCAATGGCCGCCTAGGCAAGGGGTCTATTGTTGAAGGGGTGAACATAGAGTGAAGAAAGTAACTGACAGCAGGATGAGTGGCTTACTTGGTTTCTTTATCAATCTGCTGACATCCCTCAATAACTTTGATGTGGCAGCCAATGTCATGGAAATCTCTGTCAAAAAAACCCACCCATACACAATGACATTAATTCAGAATGATAGCACAATGAAAACACAATATCAACATAAGTGCAATGACGACATCACCATGCAGTCACCATGACATTACAATGACATTCCAGGCATTTTGTCTCAGAACCAACCAGCGTTCACAAAAACCACACAAATAAAAACTGCCTTTCACACCTATGTGACCCGAGTTCCAATCCCAGATTGGAGCCTTTTATAAATGAATGTGAGTTGGTTTTTGAGTCCCTACCTGAATGTGTGGAATTTCCTGTTTGGGGTTTTCCTCCCACTAAAACGGGCATTTTGTAAACATTTCTCTCTACAAATGTAATTTCTGGCTGAAAGGGCTAGGGCGCTAGTTGCTTTTAAGGACCCTGTGGTTTCATTACCAGAAAGATATAATAGTATTAAAAATGATAAAACAATGTTCTTAGTGGGACACACAAACTGTCCCCTGCTCATGGGCTTTTCTAGGATGAAAATGTAAACTCTTTTACTAAAAGCAAAGGACATCCCAACATTCCCTATTGGACAATAGACCTTAATACTGATGACGTCACAGTTTGTTCACCACTTTGCGGAAGAATGGGAAACCATTGTGTCTCTGCACAACTGTAGAAAATGCAGTACCAAGTTACATCACTACAAACAAACCATGGCGTCATCAGTCCAGGGTCTAGTAAAGGCCAGGAGATTTGTATGCCTAACCCAATCATGCATCTCTGGGCCGACTGTACAGCACTGAATCTATAAAACTCATCACAAACCAAGAAATTGGTTTTCTGGTGATTTATAGCTCTTTAAGACTCTTGTAAAATAAGGCATACCTCTGAGCATCTACTTTCAAGTCGGCAGATATGCTAAACCATACATGCTTGGTACGACCGCGGGCAAAATTGTCCAGAATGATTCCAGCAATCTTGAAAGACAAAAGAAGGAAACAAATTACAGCAAGATCACTGCATTAACAGAAAATGCCAAGAAAAAAGTTATGAATTCACTGATTAACAAAACCCAATAAATATTTTATGTGGAAAGATTTCTAATGCAAATTTTTCCCCTAACAGTGACAGACCTACGGAGTGCAAAGGGGGGCATTTGCATTGACCCCCACACCCCCATATACTCAAACTGGGTATTAAATAGATTGACTTTTAGTTCTTTACATGGAGTTGGCTCAGTACATCATTATCTTTTGTTTTATAAAAACTTTACTGGAAATAACTACATGTATATACACTACCATTGATGTTTGTTTTCACCATCTTGTGATCAGATAATCGACTGCCCCCCCCCCCCACCACCCATCCATTTCTCTGTGCCTCATTTGCTGGTGCTGTTGCTGTTTCTTACCTGTCTGCCTTTACCTACACCAGCAGCATCACCGATGAAGCAACCAGCCCTTGTGCCGTTTGGTAAGATGGTCAGATGGCGCTGACACTGCCAAGAACAAACCAGAGGAGAGAAAAATCAGTGTTCCATCATTTTCAAACTAGAAAATGGTTAGAATACAATCTACTAAGGATTGTGGTAACACTTTGAAGATAATGAATTGTGGTGTCCTGCATTTTTGTTTATGACGCCGATCAGAGTAGAAACGCTTTAAAATGTCAAGTTGCCAAGCAGCAACCACAACTCATGAGAAGTATTATTTTGCCTCGTCAGTGTGACAAGGTTGTTCGAGATACAGCCATGCTGGAATCACCTTCTTCTTTTCACTGAAATGACATCTAGAACTATGTTAACAATAAACATAAAAACCAAGGTTTGCAATTTTAAACAAGGCATTTTGAAGTGTTCGATTCGAATTAGGTCCTTTTTAGTAAAAACACTTTTCTTTTTTTTTACTGAGCAATTATCTTGCTGCCCAGAACTGGCATTTTATGGTGTAACAATAAACCCCATTTTGTTGTCTTCAGAAAACTGATAATCATAAAATTACAAAACAGTTTTTATCACCACACATTTGTCCCAAAGTGCTTTGCAACCAGTAAGAATAGTTACTTATAATATTAGTGAGTTTCCAGCAGTGTTTTGGAAATGTTCTTGTAGCAGCAGTTGTGATGTAGTGTTTGAAGCTGTTCCAGAGTGAAGGTGAAGGATATGAGAACAAGTTTTGAAGTAGTGCTAGAATTTGGGGGTGGTGGGGTGCAGATTGGTTTGTTTGTATGTCAGCGAAAACGCGTAACCAATTATGTGTACAAAGTATTGTCTGGCAGTACTGATGGGGGGGGGGGGGGGTTGTTATTGAGTGAGTGACATGTCTAGTCAGCTAGTGGCAAAGTTCTGAATTTATTGTTTCTAAATTTGTGGTATTGGAAGGCGATGGAGAAGGCTGCAGAAGTCCAGTGGGCATAAGATGAAAGCATAAACCAGTCTTCAGTGGTCTCTTTTTTCGTAAGTTTCTTTTAAAAAAAGGATGTTGTATTGATGTGATGTCCAGTACATGTTTCTATTTTGTCATAGTTTATCATTTTGAAACATTAAGATAGGCCTAATCTACAAAATTCAAACTGTTGCATGAATAACAATCAGACATTTCCTAAAAGTTCAAGAGAAATCATAGTAGCGTTTTGAGTTAGGTCTCAAGGTTTCCCCACAATACTTACAGCATAGAGGATTCCTTCAAGTTGAAGACGACTAAACTTTCCCGTAGTGATGAGCTCTCTTGGAATAGAGGCTGCAAGGTTATACGTTGGCTTTGGTAATGGAATGGCCTGCAGTCAGATCAATTAAGAAAAATAACTAGAGACTTAAATCTCACAAATTGAATCAAGGAGGTGGTTCCGTTGTAAAAATGGAAGGACTACAACGATAATAAATAATAAACATCTCTCTACACCTAGGCAAGTAAACAAGTCAACAAAAAAAGTGAAAACTAAGAGGGCTTCACACACATCGCGTATGGGTAAAAACAAATCATTTTAGTTACTATCAACTACAGTAAAATACAGCTAATACAAGAAGCCAGTAACAAGTAAACTACGGTTTGAACTTCAGGAGCCTAATTAAAAAAAATATCAGATTCCAGTGATGGCAAAATGACTTACTGCTAGTGACGCTGCTTCTACTATATCTCCTGGATGAATCCGTGCTCCTGGTATAAGATCTGTGCTTTGGTACTTAGTAAACACTTCTTCACTGAAAAAAAGAGGAAATGGTAAAAATGGTACACCAGGCATCTCTCTATCATGTCTGTGAACAGATTTCATAAAATCATTAGTAATGCAGAGCATGAATTATAGACGCACACTGCAAGCAACACTGTACATGCATCATGTACAGATTCTATTATGAAACCACAAGGGAAACTGACTGGGTAAATAAAAAAAAAAAATTGAAGTGAGCAAAGAAAAAACTACAAAAAGGGATTTGAACCTGCGACCTCCGGATTAACGTGCCAGCACTCTACAAACTGAGCCATCTATTGTAGCCCTAATGTTGGCAGCCTCCCTATTTTGTCAACATCTTTTGGGTGTCAATCAGAAGCCACAATTTTGAACTGGCGTATAGCCAGGGAGCACAGCTGAGTATACGATACAACCTGGGAAGTGACAGTACAGGGATCACCTTAAGGGGGACGTGACTTTCTATCTCAAATATCAAGTAATAACCACAAGCAAAACTGACTGGGTAAACTTGACACAATTCCATTTCGGGGGGAGGGGGGGGGGAAAGAAAAATTGACTAGAACAGAATTTGAACCTGCGACCTTTGGATTACTGTGCCAGGGCTCCACCAACTGAGCTATCTAGTTGTATTGTTGGTGGTCTCCCTATTTTGTCAACACTGTTGTTCGAGGTGTCATTCAAAAACAAAACATTTTCTTAAAGAGAACAGCAGGGTTTAATAACTGCAGAAATTCATGGGTCCAAGAAGTTGCATGCCTGATACCAGAAACCAGCTAAAAGATTGGCCAAACCTGGTTAAGGTCTGTAGTGCATCTAAGTTTAAGCCATGGAGAAAAACTGATGTTACTGACAAAAGAACTAAACATTTTTAAAAGTAGATAGAACTATGTAAAAAAAAAATAATAAAGAAAACCCCCATAAAAATACAAAAATTAGATCACAGACTCAAGGACTTTGAAATTTCTCACCTTAGCGTCTCCTGTACTCCTTCATCTGAAACATCTTGAGCCATCTGGTTGCCTCCTCTTCTTCCTTGTCCCCCTCCAATCCTAACACCTCCTATACTTAATTCATTTCCTGAGATGGAAGATGACGATGATGACCCTCCTGCAGTTCTTGATGCTGATGCCGGCCCTCTGCTTCTGGATGTATTTTGTTGTAGAGCCATCTGAATCTGATGATCTGTCATGTGAAAAGCATTACTGCCAACTCTGCCATTTTGAATGTTGAAATTTTCTGCTATAGGTGCCTGATTTGTCACCAGTGTTGTGGTCGGTTGGGAATAAGAGTTATCCATGTTTCTGGATTAAGAAAACAGTAACAGTTTGCCTTATAATCAAAAGTAACAGTGGCCTTCTGATAAAAAAATATACACAAGTGTCTCATAAAATGTGCCACTCTGTGAGTAAATAATTGCCCATTCTTCACAAAACACCCATCTCTTACAAGCTCAGCCCAAAATGCATTGACCAATTACAAGCGTTTTAACCCGTCCAATTTTCCTAAAGTCTGGGTGAAAAATTTCGGCAAAAAAGGTGGAGCGAGTCCAGCGTATTGGCACTATGGGGCTATGTCATGTGTACTCCTAGTCCTAGAACCATGAATCAGGGTTCAAAATTAACGGTCGCCCGGTCGCCAAATGCGAGTGAAAACAGCGGCGGGCGAGTCAAAACCCTTCCTTTACTAGCCCGCCGGGCGATTCAAATAATTTTTCCTTTTCACAATAAATGAGGGGTACACTACAGTGTTAAAATCCCAAAGAGAGATTATTTATAAGTTCGTAAAATGGTTTGGCAAGTATTGACATTGCTAGATTTAATGATCGCGATTTTTATTATTTTTTTTATGCTACGAAAATTGTGTGCATCATACATACGGGCGAGTGAAAAGCTTGCGGGCGACCCAAGATCTTGGTTGACTCGTCCGGCGGGCGAGTGAAAAAAAAAGTTAAGGGAAACCCCTGTGAATATGAGGTTCAATTCATTATTGCCTCCACGAACCTCATAGTCATCGGCTATCATGTTCAAAATCCTATTCTAAACTTTTTGCCCTTCCTGTTTGTTCGCCTACAATTCTTTTTTTAAACCAGATCTCGCCAAAAGTAGGCTCTGTGTTCTTTGTACTCTCATTGAGTGTTGCACAGGTCCAGAAAATCTACTACGCAAAAAAAAAAAAATAAATAAATAAATAAGGCCAAAAAACCTGATAAATTCTCACCAGCACTCAGAATCCTTAATGGGCTTCACCTTTAAGTAACAAATACGGCTACTTCAATGGTAATCAATTCAATGGTATGCTGCATGCAACACTGGTCCACGATAACCAACGGCTCATTTTTGGGAGGAATGTGGCTCAAATAGGATTTTGCATGATAACCTTTGACATGAGGTTCAAGGAGACGACAGCAGAATGAACCTCATAGTTCTAGGACTAGTTAGGAGTATGTCCTGTCGTCATGTCTGTGGTGCAAAAATAGTAACACTGTATGTATTGTTATCCCGCCTATATAAAAATAGACTAAAACTCTGTGCACCAGAGCAGACTGATATAGTGTTAATACTTTATCAGTCGGATTATAATAGAGACTTGCTCTATGGGTTATGGATAGACCCAGTATTAAACTGGGAGCACTGTATTGATGTACTCCTTTAACAAAAATGTTGTCATCTGCGGTCGTCCGCAAAATGATTTTTTTTTTTTTAAAGGAGCACAACAAACTAAAACTCAAAGTAGAACTAAACACTAAACAGTGCCCGAGTTACTTTATATTCTGGGTCTACTCATATGCCTGACCATGGAGCTAATCCTTTTTAAAGCTCCCTGTATACGTATGGCCTGACTCAAATTTAATTTACATGGGTAGTATTTATTTAGTATTACTATTATTAGTTAATACTAATATTAATAATAATGTAGGGTAAAAGTTCTGTTTCTTACTGCATTCAAAAATAGTTTAGTATCTATTCTGGAAACAACAATGAGTGAAAACGTGGAAGTCGGATACAAACTTTTTCATATGTAGGACTATCTTGGCGTGTCGTGGCCGAGTGGATAAGATCACTGGACTCAAGCTCTTGTGTTTCTGATCAGCAGAGTGTGGGTTCGAGCCCCGGTCGTGACACTTGTGTCCTTAAGCAAGACACTTAACCATGATTGCTTCGTCCTTCGGATGGGACGTAAAGCCGTTGGTCCCGTTGTGTGGGCGGAGCGGATACATAAAGCAACCATTGCAATGTGCGCATCTTCGCTCCGCCCACAACCCGGACGGCCGGTGACGTCATGAATTGATTGGCATGATTAGAATCAATCCAAAATGGCCGCGCTCAGTACATGTCGCGAAAATCTAATTCGGATAGAGTTGAAAATTTTGAATTGAAATATCTTTTGAAATTGTTATTTATGTACTCACCCAAAACACCCAGGTCAAGCTAAGAGGTAGGTGAACACATTGAGGTGGTTTAAACCGCCGACCCGCTCTTAGGGAATGCGCCTCTATTTTTTAATCGGTGGGCTGACGAAAATATGGGTGACGACGTGTGGCCAAGGATTCAGGTTTCCTGTCCCTTGGCCACACAAGTGGGGCTAGCCTGCAGTAGGCGCTATACAAATACAATATATTATTATTATCTTCTTACTCTGGCATGTCTGGGCTCTGTCTTACTCTTATACTTAGTCTTATACTCTTAGGCCCTACCTAAGTCCTGACCTAAAGGGCTCTGCTAAGGTAAGGAAAGCCTCTACACTACGTACTAGACTACAGTCTACTGCCACACATACTTCAAATTTCAGTACACTCTTGCAAATTACACTGATGCTGATGATATGGAGACACTAGTGGGAGTAGTGCATGTACAATGTATTTCTATTATTATAGTGAGTACAGTACAGTACTGTTCATACACTTGTCACTACTGCACTGTACTGCCACTACACTACACTACACTTAGTTACAGTCACTAGTTTCTAAAGTCATTCTGCTGGTCTGCGCATAAAGACTTAATAGCATTAAGTAAGAAGAGCATGAAGGTAGTAGAATTAGATTCTACCTCCATCTGTCTATGGTATACTGGTATTGCTAATAATACTAGGTATTATTGGTATTTAAGCAAGATCGAAGTTCAGCACAACAGCAAAGACGATGACATGACATGCATGATGCCCGCTGGAGACAGTGCAGTGCCAGTGCGGTATGACTGGTTCGGTTCGGTTGGCAGGTTGGTTGCCGTTGTAATCATAATTATGAAACTATGCCGGCTGAAATACTTACCCATTCTTCTACACGTGTTTTACAATCGGAACAGAACAGCCACGCTGTAGCACTAGCAAATACAAAGTTTATAAAACAACTTTCAAAATAGAAAAGTAAAAAAATCCACCTGAGGGTCTCAAAATCCGCGCGAACTTCCCTTTTCTTACCGGTCTAAAACACCGGCGTCGCGCGCCTCTGCATGCCCTGCATGCTGCGGGAAAATAGCGATTGAACGGAGGGAACCTAACTATTTTAGCAACGACTGTTTGGTGTGTTTAATTGAAAGTATTTCTGTCTGTATGGCTTGTAAAACAGCCGTCTGATGCAAGTGGGGGTCAGTCGAGTCAGCGGTCACTTCAATGAGAAGGATGGTCACTGCAGCTGATGGACGACTGAAGTAAATCACATGATCATGATGGAATACTTCCAAACTGTTTGTATGTATTCCACTTATTGATAGCACATATTATATTACTTAACCACAGAAGTTCGAACGACTAATTTTGACTCTGTGCCTCCTACAACTTCAAGGCCTATATCCAAATAATTATACTTCTCGGGCCAAGTTTCCGTTTGCCCTTTTCTTAAAACAAAAGCCCCTTGCCAGTGCCTTTTGTATGTAACTTACAACAACAAAAATTATGAGATAATCGCTGGTGTTAGTGTAAATTAAAATTCATTGTTCTGCGTCTACATGGAAAAATAGTTTTAATAATAACTAGACATTAAGTGTTTGTGAACAAACACAAAGCTGTTCCGTTTTGTTGTACTTTGATTAACTGATCCAGACATTTAAACTGAGCCTAAATTCAAGATTGAACGATATGGTTTCACTTCAGGTTGACCCGGAATTAAAGGTCAACATGGGGTTACGGTAACCTAAGGCTAATCTTCAATGCTCAAAGCGATATAACTGAAAAAAAAGAAAATCGGCTGTGTAGTTCTTGAGATATGGTCCCACTTCCGGTTGACCTAGAAGTAAGGTCAACATTGGGTCACGGTAGAACAAGGCTAATTTTCAATGCTCAAAGACTCTATCACCGAAAAAAAATAGAAAATTGTTGTGTAATGAGTTGAGTAATGATCCCACTTCCGGTTGACCCGGAAGTAAAGGTTAACATGGGGTCATGGTAACCCTAGTTAAATATTCAATGCTTTAAGGGTATATAACTGAAACAAATTGAAAATTGGCTAAGTAATTATTGAGATATAGGCCCACTTCCGGTTGACCCGGAAGAAAAGGTCAACATGGGTCAGGGTAACCCAAGTTCAATATTTAATGCTCAAAGGATCTATAACTGAAAATAAGTTGAAAATCGGTTGTGTAGTTCTTTAGATATGGTCCCACTTCCGGTTGACCCCTAGTAAAGGTCAACATTGAGTCACGATTTCCCAAAACTAATCTCCAATGCCCAAGGAGTCTATAACTGAAAAAAGTTTGAAAATCGGTTGTGTAATTCTTGAGTTATCGTCTCACTTCCGGTTGACCTGGAAGTAAAGGTCAACATGGGGTCATGGTTACCCAAGGCTGATCTTTAGTGCTCAAGGAGTCTAACTGAAAAAAGTTTGAAAATCGGTTGTGTAGTTCTTGAGATATGGTCCCACTTCCGGTTGACCCCTAGTAAAGGTCAACATTGGGTCACGATTTCCCAAAAACTAATCTCAAATGCCCAAGGAGTCTATAACTGAAAAAAGTTTGAAAATTTGTTGTGTAGTTCTTGAGATATGGTCCCACTTCCGGTTGACCCCTAACAAAAGGTCAACATTGGGTCACGATTTCCCAAAGCTATTCTCCAATGCCCAAGGAGTCTATAACTGAAAAAAGTTTTTAAATCGGTTGTGTAGTTCTTGAGATATGGTCCCACTTCCGGTTGACCCCTAGTAAAGGTCAATATTGGGTCACGATTTCCTAAAGCTAATCTCCAATGCCCAATGAGTCTATAACTGAAAAAAATTGAAAATCGGCTGTGTACTTCTTGAGATATCGTGCTGCAAAGATTAACTAGTTAAATATTCAAATGAATCAATTAAGAATTTTTAAAAAAATTTACATTTAGAGTTAAGCTTAAGTTCAAAAAATGTAGCGCCGCGCCCGGGACAAAATCGTCGAGCGCACCACCGGGCAACAGAATCACGACGTACATGTACACATGCACAAGCCACCGTTTCAATACGCTATAGATCGATATTTTTGTATAAATAGTGTGCAGCGACTGGTACCCAGAAGTCGGCTATTTCGTTACGGCATTTCGCGTGCATTTTTCTCTGTGTCGCAGGGCATCCTGACTACATTTTTAGTCGATGAACGGAACATTGTCTCCAAGACTCAATAATATGGCTAGCCATTGGTGTCCGATTTGTCACTGAATCGTTAATTATCGTGGAAATTTTTCTACTTTGATTAGTTTTAATAACCAGGAACATCTCTTATTAAAAGCAATTAACTTTTCAAAACAGTTTATGAAATTTAGGAAACTAATTCGTAATTTTAATTGAAAATATCGTGTTTTTGACTGTCAAAACATTTGCACTTTCAGCGCCAGTGGTGTTTTGTACACAGAACAAAATCGCGCCACAAATGACGTCATTGATGACGTTTTATGAATTTTTTGCCACGCTACAGAGCTACATAATAAGACGAGTCTAGATTTGAAAACAGTTTGAGGATCAGACATATATTTCTTGAGATATGGTGGGAACAAGATTGCCTAATTAAATATTCATGTCATTATAACTCAGCTAATTAATGAAGAATTTGAACAATATTACTCTTAGCATAATTTCATGTACTAAGCTTCAGTTTGATATAAGAATTAAGTCTCCCATTTTTATTATTTTAGAGTTTAGGTTCGTACAAAATCGTGTTCAAATGCTATGACGATTTTGACAGAAACAAAGAATAATAATAATAACTAGACACTAAGTGTTTGTGAACAAACACAAAGCTGTTCCGTTTTGTTGTGCTTTGATTAATTGATCCAGACATTTAAAGTGAGCCTAAGTTCAAGATTGAACGATATGGTTCCATTTCCGGTTGACCCGGAATTAAAGGTCAACATGGGGTTACGGTAACCCAAGGCTTATCTTCATTGCTCAAAGGGTTTATAACTGAAAACAAAGAAAATCGGCTCTGTAGTTCTTGAGATATGGTCCCACTTCCGGTTAACCTAGAAGTAAGATCAACATTGGGTCACGATAGAACAAGGCTAATCTTCAATGCTCAAAGACTCTATCACTGAAAAAAAAATTGAAAATGGGTTGTGTAATTCTTGAGTAATGATCCCACTTCCGGTTGACCCGGAAGGAAAGGTTAACATGGGGTCATGGTAACACTAGTTTAATATTCAATGCTTAAAGGGTATATAACTGAAAGAAATTGAAAATTGGCTACAAGTAATTATTGAGATATAGGCCCACTTCCAGTTGACCCGGAAGTAAAGGTCAACATGGGGTAAGGGTTACCCAAGTTCAATCTTTAATGCTCAAAGGATCTATAACTGAAAAGAAATTGAAAATCGGTTGTGTAGTTCTTGAGATATGGTCCCACTTCCGGTTGACCCCTAGTAAAGGTCAACATTGGGTCACGATTTCCCAAAACTAATCTCCAATGCCAAGGAGTCTATAACTGAAAAAAGTTTGAAAATCGGTTGTGTAGTTCTTGAGATATGGTCTCACTTCCGGTTGACCCGGAAGTAAAGGTCAACATGGGGTCATGCTTACCCAAGGCTGATCTTTGGTGCCCAAGGAGTCTATAACTGAAAAAAGTTTGAAAATCGGTTGTGTAGTTCTTGAGATATGGTCCCACTTCTGGTTGACCCCTAAGTAAAGGTCAACATTGGGTCACGATTTCCCAAAGCTAATCTCCAATGCCCAAGGAGTCTATAACTGAAAAATGTTTGAAAATCGGTTGTGTAGTTCTTGAGATATGGTCCCACTTCCGGTTGACCCCTAAATAAAGGTCAACATTGGGTCACGTTTTCCCAAAAGCTATTCTCCAATGCCCAAGGAGTCTATAACTGATAAAAGTTTGAAAATCGGCTGTGTACTTCTTGAGATATGGTGCTGCAAAGATTAACTAGTTAAATATTCAAATGTAGCGCCCGGGACAAAATCGTCGAGCGCCCTGGGCAACGGAATCACGACGTACATGTACACATGCACAAGCCACCGTTTCAATACGCTATAGATCGATATTTTTGTATATATAGTGTGCAGCGACTGGTACCCAGAAGTCGGCTATTTCGTTACGGCATTTCGCGTGCATTTTTCTCTGTGTCGCAGGGCATCCTGACTACATTTTTAGTCGATGAACGGAACCTTGTCTCCAAGCCATTGGTGTCCGAATTGTCACTGAATCGTTAATTATCGTGGAAATTGTTCTACATTGATTAGTTTTAATGACCAGGAACATCTCTTATTAAAAGCAATTAACTTTTCAAAACAGTTTATGTAATTTAGGAAACTATTTCGTAATTTTAATTGAAAATATCGTGTTTTTGACTGTCAAAACATTTGCCCTTTCAGCGCCAAGTGTTTTGTACACAGAACAAAAACGCGCCAACAAATGACGTCATTGATGACGTATTATGAATTTTTTGCCACGCTACAGAGCTACATAATAAGACGAGTCTATATTTGAAAACAGTTTGAGGATCAGACATATACTTCTTGAGATATGGTGGGAACAAGATTGCCTAATTAAATATTCATGTCATTATAACTCAGCTAATTAATGAAGAACTTGAACAATTTTACTCTTAGCATAATTTCATGTTCCAAGCTTCAATTTGATGTATGATCTGAATCTCCCATATTTATTATTTTAGAGCTTAGGTTCGTACAAAAACGTGTACAAAAGCTATGGCAATTTTGACAGAAACAAAGAATAATAATAATAATAATAATAATAATAACTAGACACTAAGTGTTTGTGAACAAACACAAAGCTGTTCCGTTTTGTTGTGCTTTGATTAATTGATCCAGACATTTAAAGTGAGCCTAAGTTCAAGATTGAACGATATGGTTCCATTTCCGGTTGACCCGGAATTAAAGGTCAACATGGGGTTACGGTAACCCAAGGCTTATCTTCAATGCTCAAAGGGTTTATAACTGAAAACAAAGAAAATTGGCTAAGTAATTATTGAGATATAGGCCCACTTCCAGTTGACCCGGAAGTAAAGGTCAACATGGGGTCAGGGTTACCCAAGTTCAATCTTTAATGCTCAAAGGATCTATTACTGAAAAGAAATTGAAAATCGGTTGTGTAGTTCTTGAGATATGGTCCCACTTCCGGTTGACCACTAGTAAAGGTCAACATGGGGTCATGGTTACCCAAGGCTGATCTTTGGTGCCCAAGGAGTCTATAACTGAAAAAAGTTTGAAAATCGGTTGTGTAGTTCTTAAGATATGGTCTCACTTCCGGTTGACCTGGAAGTAAAGGTCAACATGGGGTCATGGTTACCCAAGGCTGATCTTTGGTGCCCAAGGAGTCTATAACTGAAAAAAGTTTGAAAATCGGTTGTGTAGTTCTTGAGATATGGTCCCACTTCTGGTTGACCCCTAAGTAAAGGTCAACATTGGGTCACGGTTTCCCAAAGCTAATCTCCAATGCCCAAGGAGTCTATAACTGAAAAATGTTTGAAAATCGGTTGTGTAGTTCTTGAGATATGGTCCCACTTCCGGTTGATCCCTAAATAAAGGTCAACATTGGGTCACGTTTTCCCAAAGCTAATCTCCAATGCCCAAGGAGTCTATAACTGATAACAGTTTGAAAATCGGCTGTGTACTTCTTGAGATATGGTGCTGCAAAGATTAACTAGTTAAATATTCAAATGTAGCGCCCGGGACAAAATCGTCGAGCGCCCTGGGCAACAGAATCACGACGTACATGTACACATGCACAAGCCACCGTTTCAATACGCTATAGATCGATATTTTTGTATATATAGTGTGCAGCGACTGGTACCCAGAAGTCGGCTATTTCGTTACGGCATTTCGCGTGCATTTTTCTCTGTGTCGCAGGGCATCCTGACTACATTTTTTGTCGATGAACGGAACCTTGTCTCCAAGCCATTGGTGTCCGATTTGTCACTGAATCGTTAATTATCGTGGAAATTGTTCTACTTTGATTAGTTTTAATGACCAGGAACATCTCTTATTAAAAGCAATTAATTTTTCAAAACAGTTTATGTAATTTAGGAAACTAATTCGTAATTTTAATTGAAAATATCGTGTTTTTGACTGTCAAAACATTTGCCCTTTCAGCGCCAAGTGTTTTGTACACAGAACAAAAACGCGCCAACAAATGACGTCATTGATGACGTTTTATGAATTTTTTGCCACGCTACAGAGCTACATAATAAGACGAGTCTATATTTGAAAACAGTTTGAGGATCAGACATATACTTCTTGAGATATGGTGGGAACAAGATTGCCTAATTAAATATTCATGTCATTATAACTCAGCTAATTAATGAAGAACTTGAACAATTTTACTCTTAGCATAATTTCATGTTCTAAGCTTCAATTTGATGTATGATCTGAATCTCCCATATTTATTATTTTAGAGCTTAGGTTCGTACAAAATCGTGTACAAAAGCTATGGCAATTTTGACAGAAACAAAGAATAATAATAATAATAATAATAATAATAGTAATAAAAATAATAATCCCAAGAAAAACAAAACCTGTTCCGACTGCTAAGTCGGAACAGCTAATAACTAGACATTAAGTGTTTGTGAACAAACACAAAGCTGTTCCGTTTTGTTGTACTTTGATTAACTGATCCAGACATTTAAACTGAGCCTAAATTCAAGATTGAACGATATGGTTCCACTTCTGGTTGACCCGGAATTAAAGGTCAACATGGGGTTACGGTAACCTAAGGCTAATCTTCAATGCTCAAAGCGATATAACTGAAAAAAAAGAAAATCGGCTGTGTAGTTCTTGAGATATGGTCCCACTTCCGGTTGACCCCTAGTAAAGGTCAACATTGGGTCACGATTTCCCAAAAACTAATCTCAAATGCCCAAGGAGTCTATAACTGAAAAAAGTTTGAAAATTTGTTGTGTAGTTCTTGAGATATGGTCCCACTTCCGGTTGACCCCTAACAAAAGGTCAACATTGGGTCACGATTTCCCAAAGCTATTCTCCAATGCCCAAGGAGTCTATAACTGAAAAAAGTTTTTAAATCGGTTGTGTAGTTCTTGAGATATGGTCCCACTTCCGGTTGACCCCTAGTAAAGGTCAATATTGGGTCACGATTTCCTAAAGCTAATCCCCAATGCCCAAGGAGTCTATAACTGAAAAAATTTGAAAATCGGCTGTGTACTTCTTGAGATATGGTGCTGCAAAGATTAACTAGTTAAATATTCAAATGAATCAATTAAGAATTTTTATAAAAATTTACATTTAGAGTTAAGCTTAAGTTCAAAAAATGTAGCGCCGCGCCCGGGACAAAATCGTCGAGCGCACCGGGCAACAGAATCACGACGTACATGTACACATGCACAAGCCACCGTTTCAATACGCTATAGATCGATCTTTTTGTATAAATAGTGTGCAGCGACTGGTACCCAGAAGTCGGCTATTTCGTTACGGCATTTCGCGTGCATTTTTCTCTGTGTCGCAGGGCATCCTGACTACATTTTTAGTCGATGAACGGAACATTGTCTCCAAGACTCAATAATATGTCTAGCCATTGGTGTCCGATTTGTCACTGAATCGTTAATTATCGTGGAAATTTTTCTACTTTGATTAGTTTTAATAACCAGGAACATCTCTTATTAAAAGCAATTAACTTTTCAAAACAGTTTATGTAATTTAGGAAACTAATTCGTAATTTTAATTGAAAATATCGTGTTTTTGACTGTCAAAACATTTGCACTTTCAGCGCCAGTGGTGTTTTGTACACAGAACAAAATCGCGCCACAAATGACGTCATTGATGACGTTTTATGATTTTTTTGCCACGCTGCGTAGCTACATAATAAGACGAGTCTAGATTTGAAAACAGTTTGAGGATCAGACATATACTTCTTGAGATATGGTGGGAACAAGATTGCCTAATTAAATATTCATGTCATTATAACTCAGCTAATTAATGAAGAATTTGAACAATATTACTCTTAGCATAATTTCATGTACTAAGCTTCAGTTTGATATAAGAATTAAGTCTCCCATTTTTATTATTTTAGAGTTTAGGTTCGTACAAAATCGTGTTCAAATGCTATGGCGATTTTGACAGAAACAAAGAATAACTAGACACTAAGTGTTTGTGAACAAACACAAAGCTGTTCCGTTTTGTTGTGCTTTGATTAATTGATCCAGACATTTAAAGTGAGCCTAAGTTCAAGATTGAACGATATGGTTCCATTTCCGGTTGACCCGGAATTAAAGGTCAACATGGGGTTACGGTAACCCAAGGCTTATCTTCATTGCTCAAAGGGTTTATAACTGAAAACAAAGAAAATCGGCTCTGTAGTTCTTGAGATATGGTCCCACTTCCGGTTGACCTAGAAGTAAGATCAACATTGGGTCACGATAGAACAAGGCTAATCTTCAATGCTCAAAGACTCTATCACTGAAAAAAATTGAAAATGGGTTGTGTAATTCTTGAGTAATGATCCCACTTCCGGTTGACCCGGAAGGAAAGGTTAACATGGGGTCATGGTAACACTAAATTAATATTCAATGCTTAAAGGGTATATAACTGAAAGAAATTGAAAATTGGCTACAAGTAATTATTGAGATATAGGCCCACTTCCAGTTGACCCGGAAGTAAAGGTCAACATGGGGTAAGGGTTACCCAAGTTCAATCTTTAATGCTCAAAGGATCTATAACTGAAAAGAAATTGAAAATCGGTTGTGTAGTTCTTGAGATATGGTCCCACTTCCGGTTGACCCCTAGTAAAGGTCAACATTGGGTCACGATTTCCCAAAACTAATCTCCAATGCCAAGGAGTCTATAACTGAAAAAAGTTTGAAAATCGGTTGTGTAGTTCTTGAGATATGGTCTCACTTCCGGTTGACCCGGAAGTAAAGGTCAACATGGGGTCATGGTTACCCAAGGCTGATCTTTGGTGCCCAAGGAGTCTATAACTGAAAAAAGTTTGAAAATCGGTTGTGTAGTTCTTGAGATATGGTCCCACTTCTGGTTGACCCCTAAGTAAAGGTCAACATTGGGTCACGATTTCCCAAAGCTAATCTCCAATGCCCAAGGAGTCTATAACTGAAAAATGTTTGAAAATCGGTTGTGTAGTTCTTGAGATATGGTCCCACTTCCGGTTGACCCCTAAATAAAGGTCAACATTGGGTCACGATTTCCCAAAGCTAATCTCCAATGCCCAAGGAGTCTATAACTGATAAAAGTTTGAAAATCGGCTGTGTACTTCTTGAGATATGGTGCTGCAAAGATTAACTAGTTAAATATTCAAATGTAGCGCCCGGGACAAAATCGTCGAGCGCCCTGGGCAACGGAATCACGACGTACATGTACACATGCACAAGCCACCGTTTCAATACGCTATAGATCGATATTTTTGTATATATAGTGTGCAGCGACTGGTACCCAGAAGTCGGCTATTTCGTTACGGCATTTCGCGTGCATTTTTCTCTGTGTCGCAGGGCATCCTGACTACATTTTTAGTCGATGAACGGAACCTTGTCTCCAAGCCATTGGTGTCCGAATTGTCACTGAATCGTTAATTATCGTGGAAATTGTTCTACTTTGATTAGTTTTAATGACCAGGAACATCTCTTATTAAAAGCAATTAACTTTTCAAAACAGTTTATGTAATTTAGGAAACTATTTCGTAATTTTAATTGAAAATATCGTGTTTTTGACTGTCAAAACATTTGCCCTTTCAGCGCCAAGTGTTTTGTACACAGAACAAAAACGCGCCAACAAATGACGTCATTGATGACGTATTATGAATTTTTTGCCACGCTACAGAGCTACATAATAAGACGAGTCTATATTTGAAAACAGTTTGAGGATCAGACATATACTTCTTGAGATATGGTGGGAACAAGATTGCCTAATTAAATATTCATGTCATTATAACTCAGCTAATTAATGAAGAACTTGAACAATTTTACTCTTAGCATAATTTCATGTTCTAAGCTTCAATTTGATGTATGATCTGAATCTCCCATATTTATTATTTTAGAGCTTAGGTTCGTACAAAATCGTGTACAAAAGCTATGGCAATTTTGACAGAAACAAAGAATAATAATAATAATAATAATAATAATAATAATAACTAGACACTAAGTGTTTGTGAACAAACACAAAGCTGTTCCGTTTTGTTGTGCTTTGATTAATTGATCCAGACATTTAAAGTGAGCCTAAGTTCAAGATTGAACGATATGGTTCCATTTCCGGTTGACCCGGAATTAAAGGTCAACATGGGGTTACGGTAACCAAAGGCTTATATTCAATGCTCAAAGGGTTTATAACTGAAAACAAAGAAAATTGGCTAAGTAATTATTGAGATATAGGCCCACTTCCAGTTGACCCGGAAGTAAAGGTCAACATGGGGTCAGGGTTACCCAAGTTCAATCTTTAATGCTCAAAGGATCTATAACTGAAAAGAAATTGAAAATTGGTTGTGTAGTTCTTGAGATATGGTCCCACTTCCGGTTGACCCCTAGTAAAGGTCAACATGGGGTCATGGTTACCCAAGGCTGATCTTTGGTGCCCAAGGAGTCTATAACTGAAAAAAGTTTGAAAATCGGTTGTGTAGTTCTTGAGATATGGTCTCACTTCCGGTTGACCCGGAAGTAAAGGTCAACATTGGGTCACGTTTTCCCAAAGCTAATCTCCAATGCCCAAGGAGTCTATAACTGATAAAAGTTTGAAAATCGGCTGTGTACTTCTTGAGATATGGTGCTGCAAAGATTAACTAGTTAAATATTCAAATGTAGCGCCCGGGACAAAATCTTCGAGCGCCCTGGGCAACAGAATCACGACGTACATGTACACATGCACAAGCCACCGTTTCAATACGCTATAGATCGATATTTTTGTATAAATAGTGTGCAGCGACTGGTACCCAGAAGTCGGCTATTTCGTTACGGCATTTCGCGTGCATTTTTCTCTGTGTCGCAGGGCATCCTGACTACATTTTTAGTCGATGAACGGAACCTTGTCTCCAAGCCATTGGTGTCCGATTTGTCACTGAATCGTTAATTATCGTGGAAATTGTTTTTACTTTGATAAGTTTTAATGACCAGGAACATCTCTTATTAAAAGCAATTAACTTTTCAAAACAGTTTATGTAATTTAGGAAACTAATTCGTAATTTTAATTGAAAATATCGTGTTTTTGACTGTCAAAACATTTGTCCTCTCAGCGCCAAGTGTTTTGTACACAGAACAAAAACGCGCCAACAAATGACGTCATTGATGACGTTTTATGAATTCTTTGCCACGCTACAGAGCTACATAATAAGACGAGTCTATATTTGAAAACAGTTCGAGGATCAGACATATACTTCTTGAGATATGGTGGGAACAAGATTGCCTAATTAAATATTCATGTCATTATAACTCAGCTAATTAATGAAGAACTTGAACAATTTTACTCTTAGCATAATTTCATGTTCTAAGCTTCAATTTGATGTAAGATCTGAATCTCCCATATCTATTATTTTAGAGCTTAGGTTCGTACAAAATCGTGTACAAAAGCTATGGCAATTTTGACAGAAACAAAGAATAACTAGACACTAAGTGTTTGTGAACAAACACAAAGCTGTTCCGTTTTGTTGTGCTTTGATTAATTGATCCAGACATTTAAAGTGAGCCTAAGTTCAAGATTGAACGATATGGTTCCATTTCCAGGTTGACCCGGAATTAAAGGTCAACATGGGGTCAGGGTTACCCAAGTTCAATCTTTAATGCTCAAAGGATCTATAACTGAAAAGAAATTGAAAATCGGTTTTGTAGTTCTTGAGATATGGTCCCACTTCCGGTTGACCCCTAGTAAAGGTCAACATGGGGTCATGGTTGCCCAAGGCTGATCTTTGGTGCCCAAGGAGTCTATAACTGAAAAAAGTTTGAAAATCGGTTGTGTAGTTCTTGAGATATGGTCTCACTTCCGGTTGACCCGGAAGTAAAGGTCAACATGGGGTCATAGTTACCCAAGGCTGATCTTTGGTGCCCAAGGAGTCTATAACTGAAAAAAGTTTGAAAATCGGTTGTGTAGTTCTTGAGATATGGTCCCACTTCTGGTTGACCCCTAAGTAAAGGTCAACATTGGGTCACGGTTTCCCAAAGCTAATCTCTAATGCCCAAGGAGTCTATAACTGAAAAATGTTTGAAAATCGGTTGTGTAGTTCTTGAGATATGGTCCCACTTCTGGTTGACCCCTAAGTAAAGGTCAACATTGGGTCACGATTTCCCAAAAACTAATCTCAAATGCCCAAGGAGTCTATAACTGAGAAAAGTTTGAAAATCGGTTGTGTAGTTCTTGAGATATGGTCCCACTTCCGGTTGACCCCTAGTAAAGGTCAATATTGGGACACGATTTCCTAAAGCTAATCTCCAATGCCCAAGGAGTCTATAACTGAAAAAAATTGAAAATCGGCTGTGTACTTCTTGAGATATGGTGCTGCAAAGATTAACTAGTTAAATATTCAAATGAATCAATTAAGAATTTTTATAAAAATTTACATTTAGAGTTAAGCTTAAGTTCAAAAAATGTAGCGCCGCGCCCGGGACAAAATCGTCGAGCGCACCGGGCAACAGAATCACGACGTACATGTACACATGCACAAGCCACCGTTTCAATACGCTATAGATCGATCTTTTTGTATAAATAGTGTGCAGCGACTGGTACCCAGAAGTCGGCTATTTCGTTACGGCATTTCGCGTGCATTTTTCTCTGTGTCGCAGGGCATCCTGACTACATTTTTAGTCGATGAACGGAACATTGTCTCCAAGACTCAATAATATGGCTAGCCATTGGTGTCCGATTTGTCACTGAATCGTTAATTATCGTGGAAATTGTTCTACTTTGATTAGTTTTAATAACCAGGAACATCTCTTATTAAAAGCAATTAACTTTTCAAAACAGTTTATGTAATTTAGGAAACTAATTCGTAATTTTAATTGAAAATGTGTCCGATTTGTCACTGAATCGTTAATTATCGTGGAAATTGTTCTACTTTGATTAGTTTTAATAACCAGGAACATCTCTTATTAAAAGCAATTAACTTTTCAAAACAGTTTATGTAATTTAGGAAACTAATTCGTAATTTTAATTGAAAATATCGTGTTTTTGACTGTCAAAACATTTGCACTTTCAGCGCCAGTGGTGTTTTGTACACAGAACAAAATCGCGCCACAAATGACGTCATTGATGACGTTTAATGAATTTTTTGCCACGCTGCGTAGCTACATAATAAGACGAGTCTAGATTTGAAAACAGTTTGAGGATCAGACATATACTTCTTGAGATATGGTGGGAACAAGATTGCCTAATTAAATATTCATGTCATTATAACTCAACTAATTAATGAAGAATTTGAACAATTTTACTCTTAGCATAATTTCATGTTCTAAGCTTCAATTTGATGTAAGATCTGAATCTCCCATATCTATTATTTTAGAGCTTAGGTTCGTACAAAATCGTGTACAAAAGCTATGGCAATTTTGACAGAAACAAAGAATAACTAGACACTAAGTGTTTGTGAACAAACACAAAGCTGTTCCGTTTTGTTGTGCTTTGATTAATTGATCCAGACCTTTAAAGTGAGCCTAAGTTCAAGATTGAACGATATGGTTTCATTTCCGGTTGACCCGGAATTAAAGGTCAACATGGGGTTACGGTAACCTAAGGCTTATATTCAATGCTCAAAGGGTTTATAACTGAAAACAAAGAAAATTGGCTAAGTAATTATTGAGATATAGGCCCACTTCCAGTTGACCCGGAAGTAAAGGTCAACATGGGGTCAGTGTTACCCAAGTTCAATCTTTAATGCTCAAAGGATCTATAACTGAAAAGAAATTGAAAATTGGTTGTGTAGTTCTTGAGATATGGTCCCACTTCCGGTTGACCCCTAGTAAAGGACAACATTGGGTCATGGTTACCCAAGGCTGATCTTTGGTGCCCAATGAGTCTATAACTGAAAAAAGTTTGAAAATCGGTTGTGTAGTTCTTGAGATATGGTCCCACTTCCGGTTGACCCCTAGTAAAGGTCAACATTGGGTCACGATTTCCCAAAACTAATCTGAAATGCCCAAGGAGTCTATAACTGAGAAAAGTTTGAAAATCGGTTGTGTAGTTCTTGAGATATGGTCTCACTTCCGGTTGACGCGGAAGTAAAGGTCAACATGGGGTCATGGTTACCCAAGGTTGATCTTTAGTGCCCAAGGAGTCTATAACTGAAAAAAAGTTTGAAAATCGGTCGTGTAGTTCTTGAGATATGGTCCCACTTCCGGTTGACCCCTAGTAAAGGTCAACAATGGGTCACGATTTCCCAAAACTTATCTCATATGCCCAAGGAGTCTATAACTGAGAAAAGTTTGAAAATCGGTTGTGTAGTTCTTCAGATACGGTCTCACTTCCGGTTGACCCAGAAGTAAAGATCAACGTGGGGTCACGGTTACCCAAGGCTGATCGCCAGTGCCCAAGGAGTCTATCACTGTAACAAGTTTGAAAATCGGTTGTGTAGTTCTTGAGATATGGTCCCACTTCCTGTTGACCCCTAAGTAAAGGTCAACATTGGGTCACGGTTTCCCAAAGCTAATCTCCAATGCCCAAGGAGTCTATAACTGAAAAATGTTTGAAAATCGGTTGTGTAGTTCTTGAGATATGGTCCCACTTCCGGTTGATCCCTAAATAAAGGTCAACATTGGGTCACGTTTTCCCAAAGCTAATCTCCAATGCCCAAGGAGTCTATAACTGATAAAAGTTTGAAAATCGGCTGTGTACTTCTTGAGATATGGTGCTGCAAAGATTAACTAGTTAAATATTCAAATGTGGCGCCCGGGACAAAATCGTCGAGCGCCCTGGGCAACAGAATCACGACGTACATGTACACATGCACAAGCCACCGTTTCAATACGCTATAGATCGATATTTTTGTATATATAGTGTGCAGCGACTGGTACCCAGAAGTCGGCTATTTCGTTACGGCATTTCGCGTGCATTTTTCTCTGTGTCGCAGGGCATCCTGACTACATTTTTAGTCGATGAACGGAACCTTGTCTCCAAGCCATTGGTGTCCGATTTGTCACTGAATCGTTAATTATCGTGGAAATTGTTCTACTTTGATTAGTTTTAATGACCAGGAACATCTCTTATTAAAAGCAATTAACTTTTCAAAACAGTTTATGTAATTTAGGAAACTAATTCGTAATTTTAATTGAAAATATCGTGTTTTTGACTGTCAAAACATTTGCCCTTTCAGCGCCAAGTGTTTTGTACACAGAACAAAAACGCGCCAACAAATGACGTCATTGATGACGTTTTATGAATTTTTTGCCACGCTACAGAGCTACATAATAAGACGAGTCTATATTTGAAAACAGTTTGAGGATCAGACATATACTTCTTGAGATATGGTGGGAACAAGATTGCCTAATTAAATATTCATGTCATTATAACTCAGCTAATTAATGAAGAACTTGAACAATTTTACTCTTAGCATAATTTCATATTCTAAGCTTCAATTTGATGTATGATCTGAATCTCCCATATTTATTATTTTAGAGCTTAGGTTCGTACAAAATCGTGTACAAAAGCTATGGCAATTTTGACAGAAACAAAGAATAATAATAATAACTAGACACTAAGTGTTTGTGAACAAACACAAAGCTGTTCCGTTTTGTTGTGCTTTGATTAATTGATCCAGACATTTAAAGTGAGCCTAAGTTCAAGATTGAACGATATGGTTCCATTTCCGGTTGACCCCGAATTAAAGGTCAACATGGGGTCAGGGTTACCCAAGTTCAATCTTTAATGCTCAAAGGATCTATAACTGAAAAGAAATTGAAAATCGGTTGTGTAGTTCTTGAGATATGGTCCCACTTCCGGTTGACCCCTAGTAAAGGTCAACATGGGGTCATGGTTACCCAAGGCTGATCTTTGGTGCCCAAGGAGTCTATAACTGAAAAAAAGTTTGAAAATCGGTTGTGTAGTTCTTGAGATATGGTCTCACTTCCGGTTGACCCGGAAGTAAAGGTCAACATGGGGTCATGGTTACCCAAGGCTGATCTTTGGTGCCCAAGGAGTCTATAACTGAAAAAAGTTTGAAAATCGGTTGTGTAGTTCTTGAGATATGGTCCCACTTCTGGTTGACCCCTAAGTAAAGGTCAACATTGGGTCACGGTTTCCCAAAGCTAATCTCCAATGCCCAAGGAGTCTATAACTGAAAAATGTTTGAAAATCGGTTGTGTAGTTCTTGAGATATGGTCCCACTTCCGGTTGACCCCTAAATAAAGGTCAACAATGGGTCACGTTTTCCCAAAGCTAATCTCCAATGCCCAAGGAGTCTATAACTGATAAAAGTTTGAAAATCGGCTGTGTACTTCTTGAGATATGGTGCTGCAAAGATTAACTAGTTAAATATTCAAATGTAGCGCCCGGGACAAAATCGTCGAGAGCCCTGGGCAACAGAATCACGACGTACATGTAAACATGCACAAGCCACCGTTTCAATACGCTATAGATCGATATTTTTGTATAAATAGTGTGCAGCGACTGGTACCCAGAAGTCGGCTATTTCGTTACGGCATTTCGCGTGCATTTTTCTCTGTGTCGCAGGGCATCCTGACTACATTTTTAGTCGATGAACGGAACCTTGTCTCCAAGCCATTGGTGTCTGATTTGTCACTGAATCGTTAATTATCGTGGAAATTGTTCTACTTTGATAAGTTTTAATGACCAGGAACATCTCTTATTAAAAGCAATTAACTTTTCAAAACAGTTTATGTAATTTAGGAAACTAATTCGTAATTTTAATTGAAAATATCGTGTTTTTGACTGTCAAAACATTTGTCCTTTCAGCGCCAAGTGTTTTGTACACAGAACAAAAACGCGCCAACAAATGACGTCATTGATGACGTTTTATGAATTTTTTGCCACGCTACAGAGCTACATAATAAGACGAGTCTATATTTGAAAACAGTTTGAGGATCAGACATATACTTCTTGAGATATGGTGGGAACAAGATTGCCTAATTAAATATTCATGTCATTATAACTCAACTAATTAATGAAGAACTTGAACAATTTTACTCTTAGCATAATTTCATGTTCTAAGCTTCAATTTGATGTAAGATCTGAATCTCCCATATCTATTATTTTAGAGCTTAGGTTCGTACAAAATCGTGTACAAAAGCTATGGCAATTTTGACAGAAACAAAGAATAATAATAATAATAATAATAATAATAAAAACTAGACACTAAGTGTTTGTGAACAAACACAAAGCTGTTCCGTTTTGTTGTGCTTTGATTAATTGATCCAGACATTTAAAGTGAGCCTATGTTCAAGATTGAACGATATGGTTCCATTTCCGGTTGACCCGGAATTAAAGGTCAACATGGGGTTACGGTAACCCAAGGCTTATCTTCAATGCTCAAAGGGTTTATAACTGAAAACAAAGAAAATTGGCTAAGTAATTATTGAGATATAGGCCCACTTCCAGTTGACCCGGAAGTAAAGGTCAACATGGGGTCAGGGTTACCCAAGTTCAATATTTAATGCTCAAAGGATCTATAACTGAAAAGAAATTGAAAATCGGTTGTGTAGTTCTTGAGATATGGTCCCACTTCCGGTTGACCCCTAGTAAAGGTCAACATGGGGTCATGGTTACCCAAGGCTGATCTTTGGTGCCCAAGGAGTCTATAACTGAAAAAAGTTTGAAAATCGGTTGTGTAGTTCTTGAGATATGGTCTTACTTCCGGTTGACCCGGAAGTAAAGGTCAACATGGGGTCATGGTTACCCAAGTTCAATATTTAATGCTCAAAGGATCTATAACTGAAAAGAAATTGAAAATCGGTTGTGTAGTTCTTGAGATATGGTCCCACTTCCGGTTGACCCCTAGTAAAGGTCAACATGGGGTCATGGTTACCCAAGGCTGATCTTTGGTGCCCAAGGAGTCTATAACTGAAAAAAGTTTGAAAATCGGTTGTGTAGTTCTTGAGATATGGTCTTACTTCCGGTTGACCCGGAAGTAAAGGTCAACATGGGGTCATGGTTACCCAAGGCTGATCTTTGGTGCCCAAGGAGTCTATAACTGAAAAAAGTTTGAAAATCGGTTGTGTAGTTCTTGAGATATGGTCCCACTTCCGGTTGACCCCTAGTAAAGGTCAACATGGGGTCACGGTTTCCCAAAGCTAATCTCCAATGCCCAAGGAGTCTATAACTGAAAAATGTTTGAAAATCGGTTGTGTAGTTCTTGAGATATGGTCCCACTTCCGGTTGACCCCTAAATAAAGGTCAACATTGGGTCACGTTTTCCCAAAGCTAATCTCCAATGCCCAAGGAGTCTATAACTGATAAAAGTTTGAAAATCGGCTGTGTACTTCTTGAGATATGGTGCTGCAAAGATTAACTAGTTAAATATTCAAATGTAGCGCCCGGGACTAAATCGTCGAGCGCCCTGGGCAACAGAATCACGACGTACATGTACACATGCACAAGCCACCGTTTCAATACGCGATATTTTTGTATAAATAGTGTGCAGCGACTGGTACCCAGAAGTCGGCTATTTCGTTACGGCATTTCGCGTGCATTTTTCTCTGTGTCGCAGGGCATCCTGACTACATTTTTAGTCGATGAACGGAACCTTGTCTCCAAGCCATTGGTGTCCGATTTGTCACTGAATCGTTAATTATCGTGGAAATTCTTCTACTTTGATTAGTTTTAATGACCAGGAACATCTCTTATTAAAAGCAATTAACTTTTCAAAACAGTTTATGTAATTTAGGAAACTAATTCGTAATTTTAATTGAAAATATCGTGTTTTTGACTGTCAAAACATTTGCCCTTTCAGCGCCAAGTGTTTTGTACACAGAGCAAAAACGCGCCAACAAATGACGTCATTGATGACGTTTTATGAATTTTTTGCCACGCTACAGAGCTACATAATAAGACGAGTCTATATTTGAAAACAGTTTGAGGATCAGACATATACTTCTTGAGATATGGTGGGAACAAGATTGCCTAATTAAATATTCATGTCATTATAACTCAGCTAATTAATGAAGAACTTGAACAATTTTACTCTTAGCATAATTTCATGTTCTAAGCTTCAATTTGATGTAAGATCTGAATCTCCCATATCTATTATTTTAGAGCTTAGGTTCGTACAAAATCGTGTACAAAAGCTATGGCAATTTTGACAGAAACAAAGAATAATAATAATAATAATAATAATAATAATAATAAAAATAATAATCCCAAGAAAAACAAAACCTGTTCCGACTGCTAGGTCGGAACAGCTAATAATAATCCCAACAAAAACAAAACCTGTTCCGACTGCTAAGTCGGAACAGCTAATAATAATAATAATAATAATAAAAATAATAATCCCAAGAAAAACAAAACCTGTTCCGACTGCTAAGTCGGAACAGCTAATAATAATAATAATAATAATAATAATAATAAAAATAATAATCCCAAGAAAAACAAAACCTGTTCCGACTGCTAAGTCGGAACAGCTAATAATAATAATAATAATAATAAAAATAATAATCCCAACAAAAACAAAACCTGTTCCGACTGCTAAGTCGGAACAGCTAATAATAATAATAATAATAATAAAAATAATAATCCCAACAAAAACAAAACCTGTTCCGACTGCTAAGTCGGAACAGCTAATAATAAAAATAATAATCCCAAGAAAAACAAAACCTGTTCCGACTGCTAAGTCGGAACAGCTAATAAAAATAATAATCCCAAGAAAAACAAAACCTGTTCCGACTGCTAAGTCGGAACAGCTAATAATAATAATAATAATAATAATAATAATAATAAAAATAATAATCCCAAGAAAAACAAAACCTGTTCCGACTGCTAAGTCGGAACAGCTAACAATAATAATAATAACTATAGCGCATTTCACAATAACGTCTCAATGCGCTTTACATTAGTGCCCTGGTCATTGGGTCAATAACATTCCTGTAATCTTTCTCAGCTCCCTGGGGAGTATACAGCCCGGGCTGCCGTGGCGCTCCAAGGGCTTTTTCAAACACAATATCAACCTCTACCCTCGCAGGCACCCATTTATACCCCTGGGTGAAGAGAAGCAATTATAGTAAAGTATCTTGCTCAAGGACACAAGAGTGTCATGACCGGGAAATAACCACGTGAAACTCTGATGGAAGTTTCCAATCCCAAAAGTCCAGATATCAAATAGGGGCACGGGGGGGGGGGGGACGACGTGGAGTTTCTGATGTTGAACCTTAACCGCTCGATCACGACACGCAAAAACAAATGTATTAATACATACTAATTTTGTTCCACAATATGACTTTCTGCGGGACAACAGCTTTCTGGTATAGAGTAGCCTCAGTTTTTCACTGTTGATGGTGATTCAATGGAATTGGTACATACACATTCAGAGTATGTCATGTAAAATTGGCGGAATAGCGTCATCACATATTTGAATTTTGAAGAGAAACATATGTATTTAACAAGATGGTCTTCAAAATGTTTACAATTATTGATAATAACCCAGTTACAATTAGCTTGGGATGGGTTTGCGAGTAGTTAACGACGGATTTCTAGGCATTTTCGGCCGGGGCCCCATGGGACTCCTTGCGGCAGTCGGGTCAGTCATTTGAGAATCGGGCGGGCATCGAGTTACTTAAAACCTGGTGCGGCGTTTCCTATTGCAAATTGATCGCCAATAAATCGTCGATGCCTGGCCGATGTCCGGTGGGCATCGCAAACATCGGGCGGGCGCCGGGCCAACAGAAGGTACACACAGTTTATCACACATAGGCAGTCGTACATCGACGAGTGCCTGCTGGATGGACATCGGCCGATAAACGGGCCAAGAATTCGACCCCATTTCCGTCATGGGGGGCAGCGTGCGGGGCACTTTTTTGTGTGACTGTGACCCCACTGGACCCCCCTACCGCGCGACCTTTCGCCGATCCACACGCCGGTCGATGCCTAGAAATCGCACAAGCCACCCGGCCTCCGCTTCGGTATATTGCTTGTTTAAACCCACCTGCGATGACCCTATTATTTAGTCCAGGAGCCCAGCGAGGTTTATTGAAAATATTTAGTGCAAAAGGTTTGAAGTGTGGGATATAAATCACCCACGGGGGATTGGGGGGGGGAACCTTAAAATGTGAACTCTTAAGTGCACTGAGTGGTGCGTTGGGAGGGGTGGGGTCCTAAATTCACCCAGAAAATCGATTTAATCAAAATGTTGAGTGCAAGCAAAAGTTCTTCATGGATTGAAAGGCTATGGTCCACTGACTAAGATTTTGATATTTTAAGAAGATCAATGTTAGTGCCAAGTCTAATTAAGAAGGCCCATAATTAGCACTAATTACACGTTTAATCGAAATTTTGAGTGCAAGGATGAAACAAGTGTCAATGTGACCTTTACACTGAGCTGACTCAAAATCAACTACCGGTACTTAAGAAAATTTTAAGTGGTGCCATCTTTGCTTAAGAAAGGGTTAAAGGTCAACATATGTCAAAATGCGAGTTAATACAAATGTTGAGTGCAAACCAAATATCTTCATAGATTGAAAGGCTATGGTTCACTGAATGAAATTTCCATATTTAAGAAAAATCAATATTGGTGCCAAGTCTAATTCAAAAGGGCCTTAATTTGCATAAAATGCAAATTAGCTGCAGCCATTTTACAAAAAATAATATTTGACCATCTAATGATGACAAATGAAGTGTCTCTACCAGGTTGTAATTAGGTCATTAGATATGATGGCACAATTTTGAATTAATTACATGCATATAATTATGTAAAATATGCAAATTAACTGCCACAATAAAAAAAAAGAGATTGTCGCAATAACTTACCCTTCTGTATTTGAACATCCGGTCATATCAAATGAAGTGTCTAGACCCATGTTTTCAGGGTTGGTGAATACAATTAGCACATTTTTGAATTATTTATATTGAATTATGCAAAATATACAAGTTAGATTTCTAATCCATTATAACAGAACATGTTTAAATAACTGTCCGCAATGACTCTGCACATCCAAAGTGTGAACTGAAGTGCCTTCATTATAAATTGTCGTAACAAAGGGGATGTTTCCCTAGGTGCAGAGATTGAGTAACCCGAGATATAGTTCAGGATGGTGTCTACTCGTTTGGTGTGGCGGCTCTCAGCCCATACTGGTGTACTGACTCATTACAATGTGGAATACACCAGGGTAAGAAGACTTGCAGTGCGTAGAGTGTGAACACTTGATCCCTAAATAGTGCCTGCAAACTTGTTTGGATGCTTTTTCATGTAGTCCTTGCATGTGAGACACCAGTTAAGGCAGGCCCGCGAGAGCGGGGGGTGCTGTGGGTGCTGCAGCACCCCTACCAAAAATGACGGGGGTGCTGGAATATGCTATAGCACCCCTACTTTTCGAACGTTAATGTTCGTTGTAACATAATAACTAATTTTAACTCACCCCTAAAATCCCTGAAAAATGTGTAACACTTTATAACAAATCAATGTTTAACTAGACATTAGGTGTTTGTGAACAAACACAAAGCTGTTCCGTTTTGTTTTGCTTTGATTAAACGATCCAGACATTTTAAATGAGCCTAAGTTCAAGATTGAACGATATGGTTCCACTTCCGGTTGAACCGGAAGTAAAGGTCAACATGGGGTTACGGTACCCCAAGGCTTATCTTCAATGCTCAAAGGGTTTAAAACTGAAAAAAAATTGAAAATCGGCTGAGTAGTTCTTGAGATATGGTCTCACTTCCGGTTTACCCAAAAGTAAAGTTCAACATTGGGTCACGGTAACACAAGGCTAATCTTCAATGCCCAAAGATTCTATCACTGAAAATAAATTGAAAATGGGTTGTGTAGTTCTTGAGATATGGTCCCACTTTCGGTTGACCCGGAAGTAAAGGTTAACTAGGGGTCACGGTATCCTAAGTTCAGTCTTCAATGCTCGAAGGGTCTATAACTGAAAAGAACATGTACATGGGTTGTGTAGTTCTTGAGATAATGCACTGCAGAGGCAATGTTTTTTATCACAAGCGCAGTTGTGTTAACGGCTTTTTTTACTCTAAATTTTGTTATCGAAGAACAGGTCTTACAAGCTAGCATGTATACCAATCCTGTGACGGTTACACGGTTAACCAACCGATCAACTGGTTAAACGTTTACATTTTTACAGTTCGGATAAGCATAAAACAATTGAATCGAAAATTGCTAAACATTGACTATGAATTTGCTTATTCAAAATCAAATCGCTTATTCGGAATCAATTCGCTTATTCAGAATCAAAATGCTTATTCACAATAAATTCGCTTACTCGGAATAATTTCGCTCATTCAAAATCAATTTGCTTATTCAGAATCATTGCTGATTCATAACCATTTTGCCTATTCGTAACCATTTCGCCAAGTCGTAAGCATTATGCTTGTTGATAAAGATTGTGAAGTTTCTTTAAATACACTTAACACTACATCATTCAATGATTCATCACAAGACGCATGAATGATAGTACCATTTCGATGTTCATTCATAAAATGTGTATGCCGTGTAAACTTCCAAATCTCAGGCAGGTGTATTCATCCGTGCACGGTTGCTTTTACGGAATGGCATATTCGGAATCAATTCGCTTATTCAAAATCAATTCGCTTATTGGTATCAATTCGCTTATTCGAAATCAAATCGCTTATTGGTATCAATTCGCTTATTCGAAATCAATTCGCTTATTCAGAATTAAAACGCTTATTCAGAATCAATTCGCTAACTCGGATTAATTTCGCTCATTCTAAATCAATTTGCATATTCAGAATCAATTCGCATATTCAGAATTAAAATGCTTATTCAGAATCAATTTGCTTACTTGGAATAATTTCGCTCATTTGAAATCAATTTGCTTATTTAAAATCAAATGGCTTATTCGGTATCAATTCGCTTATTTGGAATCAATTCGCTTACTCAAAATAGAATGAATGATAGTACCATTTCGGTACTTATGAATGATAGTACCATTTCGATGTTCATTCATAAAACGTTTATGCCGTGTAAACTTCCAAATCTCAGGCAGGTGTATTCATCCGTGCACGGTCGTTTTTTGTAAATTTTATGCACAGGCTTAATTTAAAGCTAAATGCTGTTGTATTAAAATCGTAATTGTAAAACTTTGTGTGCCCTTTATTACCGATCGAGTATGTTATTTTCGTATGGCATGAATAGTAAAAAATTTATGGGACATGAGTTATTGTTAATTTTGGCTTTTGACCCCAAATCCAACACTGACCCTATAGCCATGGAAAAGGTAATTTCACGTTTTTATACATTATTTCCCCACTCAGCTCTAATTCTTGCCCTATTGCATCCCCACCAAGTGTTTTGTCTGCTAGACGGTGATTTCCCAAAGTAATGCGTTCGCACAAGAACCTTAAAAACGTGGTTTCAGGCGAACGGGTAGCCTTGTTTCCTTCACGATTGAGCTTCAAGTAATGCGTTTGCATAAGAAACCTAAAAGATCGTTTTCCGGTGAACGGGACCCAAGCGCGGACAAGTCTGCCACGCGGGCAACATCGTCCCACACACGGCGTTCTATTTTTCTACGTTCACGCTGCTGATACCTGAGTAACGATAAGATCTGAGCGGACACACGACGCTCTGCGCTGAGAGCAAGACAAATTCTTCTCGATTCTTGTGAATGAAAGTAGACTTGTGTTAGTCGGCGCAGGAATGACTCTTTATAATACACTCTACATACAAACAACGCAAAAACACGGGTCACAAATGGGTAGGACTTGATCAAGTTTTTTAAAAAGCAAGCAAGAGCACCGTTAAACTCGTATAGCGCCCTCATTTGTTAAAAATTTTTAGAGCTTGACTCCTTTTTTATTTATAAACTCACAGATTATAGGCAAAGTACCCGTGGCGTTAAATTTGCCTGAGAATTTGGGGGGTTTTTTGCTGACAATGTTTTGGTAAGTTTTGATGCTTTTAAACTGAAGTTCAATAAAATCTTTCTTGTTTTAAGAAACATTCGTGTAATCTAGGACGTTAAATTTGAGCTTAATTGAAAAAATATGTTTCTAGAAGTCGGATTTGATTCCACTATCTCCATGTGTTTTGTGCACGGGCAAAAATGCGTAACAAATGACGTCATTATGACGTCGTTCGTTGTTTTGGGCCGGAAAGCACATCTACAGTATCTCATAAGTCTAAAACAAAAAAAAGTTTGACGATCGGCGGTATACTTTTTGAGATATGGTGCTTACAAGGCTGGCTAATTAAATATTCACCTCGCTCTAAAGTGGCTTATTAATTAAGAATTTTAACAACTATCACAATAAATGTTATGTTTATGTACTAAGCTTCAATTTGATATAGGACCAAACCCCTTCATATTTACACATTAGGATATTTGGTGTATACAAAAAACGTGTACAAATGTTATGGGATTTAGGTGGAAACAAAGAATAATAATAATAACTAGACATTAGGTGTTTGTCCATGACAAACACAAAGCTGTTCCGTTTCTAATTACATTGATTAAACGCTCCAGATGTAGTTCTTGAGATATGGTGTCACTTCCAGTTTACCCAGAAGTAAAGGTCAACATGGGGTTACGGTTAACCATGGCAAATTTGTAATGCCCAAGGAGTGTATAACTGAAAAAAATTAACAATCGGTTTGGTAGTTCTTGAGATATGGTCCCACTTCCGGTTGACCCGGAGTAAAGGTCAACATGGGTCATGGTAACCCTAGGCTAATCTTCAATGCACAAAAGGTTTATAACTGAAATAAAATTGAAAATCAGGTGCGTAGTACTTGAGAGTTGGTCCCACTTCCGGTGGACCCAGAAGTTCGGGTCAATATGGGGTCATGGTAAAACAAGGCTAACATTCAATGCCAGGAAGTATATAATTGAAAACAGTTTGAATATCGGCTGGTACTTCTTGAGATATGGTCCAACTTCCGGTTAAACCGGAAGTTTAGGTCAACTTAGGGTCAAGATAACCCACGGTTAATATTTAATGCCCAATGAGTCTATAACTGAAACAAATTGAAAATTGGCTTTGTAGATCTTGAGATAATGTCCCACTTCCGATTGACCCAGAGGTAAAGGTCAACATGGGGTCAGGGTAACCCTTAGTTCAATCTTTAATGCTCAAAGGATCTATAATTGAAAAGAAATTGAAAATCGGTTGTGTAGTTCTGGAGATATGGTCCCACTTCCGGTTGACCCGGAAAAAAGGTCAGCATGGGGTCACGGTTACCAAAGGACAATCTCCAATGCCCAAGGAGTCTATAACTGAAAAAAATTGAAAATCAGTTGTGTAGTTCTTGAGATATGGTCCCACTTCCGATTGACCCCGAAGTAAAGGTCAACATGGGGTCACGATTTCCCAAGTTCAATCTTCAATGTTCAAAGGATCTAATAACTGAAAAGAAATGGAACATGGGTTGTGTAGTTCTTGAGTTATGGTCCCACTTCCGGTTGACCCGGAAGTAAAGGTTAACATGGGATCACGGTAAACCCAAGTTCAATCTTCAATGCTCAATGAGTCTATATCTGAAAAGAACTTGAAATGCATTATCGTTTCCAATCAGGCTCGTAGTCTTTGTTATATGAAAACTGTGCTTGAGGTAATAAATGCAAGAAACATTGAACGCTAGAGGGCGTTCCACAACAATTCGATTGTGCAGAGCCAAAATAATAATGATGCACTGAAGAGGCAATGTGTTAGATCACAACCGCAGATGTGTTAACGTTTTTTTTACTCGAAATTTTGTTATCGAGGAACATGTCTCACAAGTTAGCATGTATACTAAGCCTGTGGCGGTTACACGGTTAACCAACCGATCAACCAGTTAAACGTTTACATTTTTACAGTTCGGATAAACGTAAAACAATTCAATCAAAAAGTGCCGCGAAACATTGACTATTATAATTGCCTAGTTAAATGAAATACACACGCGCACAAGCCAAAATTCTCTGCTAACCCCTGAAATACGCTTGACGTAAGCACGGAAGTCTGCTGCCGTAAGCATTGATTATTTGCTTTTGGTAAGCAGAGCCATGTATTTGGGCCTGGGTCTCACAACTTAGCGTATAAAGTGAACTATCCCTCATTTAAACAAATGAGCCCAATTACATGGCTCTGGTTACTACTGAATTCCATGCTTACGGTCAACATTCTCCGCTTATTTTGCAAGCGTCGAATTTCTGCGCTAGCTTTGTAAGCGAAGAATGCCTAATTAAGTGAAGTACACACGAGAAAAAGACGTAATTCTCTGCTAACCCCTGAAATACGCTTGACGTAAGCACGGAACTTCCTGCCGTAAGCGTTGATTATTTGCTTTTGGTAAGCAGAGCCATGTATTTGGGCCTGGGTCTCACAACTTAGCGTATAAAGTGAACTATCCCTCATTTAAACGAATCAATTTCTTGGCTCTGGTTACTGCAGAAATCCATGCTTACAGTCACCCATTCTCCGCCTCTTTTGGAAGCGTCGAATGTTTGCGCTATTTGTGTAAGTGAAGAATGCCTAGTTACGTTAAGTACACACGCGCACCAGCCAAAATTCTCTGCTAACCCCTGAAATACGCTTGACGTAAGCACGGAATTCTCTGCCGTAAGCGTTGATTATTTGCTTTTGGTAAGCAGAGCCATGTATTTGGGCCTGGGTCTCACAACTTAGCGTATAAAGTGAACTATCCCTCATTTAAACAAATGAGCCCAATTACATGGCTCTGGTTACTGCTGAATTCCATGCTTACGGTCAACATTCTCCGCTTATTTTGCAAGCGTCGAATTTCTGCGCTAGCTGTGTAAGCGAAGAATACCTAGTTACGTGAAGTACACACAAGAAAAAGACGTAATTCTCTGCTAACCCCTGAAATACGCTTGACGTAAGCACGGAATTATCTGCTTCCGTAAGCGTCGTTTTTTTGCTTATGGTAAGCAGAGTCATGAAATTGGGTCCAGGTCTCACAAGTTAGTACGCAAACCACACAAGACTGTATATCATGGAATAGGTTTCACAATTTAGTACATAAAGCAATCACACCACAGGTCTCACAAGTTAGTAAATAAAGATTGGTCTATGCTGTTGTATTAAAATCATAATTGTAAAAAAAAAAAAACTTTTTAATATCGTGTATGTTATTTTTGTTGAGATAAAATATTAAATGCGGTATAAGTTAATAAGTTAGTACGTAGCATGAAGTGCCACTCTTATCAAAGAATTATGAATTCGAAACGAATTATTAATTCAAAACGAATCATTATTCTGTTACTACGCCTGCTTTCCGCTGATAACATCTCACTCTCAGTGCATGCCACAATTGCGCTTTAGTAGCACATAATAATTTTGGGTAGACGATTTAAATTTTGTATTAACATATGTTGTGTCTTTTTAATACTGAATGTTTTTGTTGGGCTAAAATAGTAAATATTGGATATGATTTTATTGTTCATTTTGGCTCTTCATGCACACCCATGAAAAATGTATGCTTTCTTTTCTACACCTTTCCCCATTCAGCTACAATTCGAGCCTCATTGCAACCCCCAACAGGTTTGTTGTTTGCTACATAGTGATTTCCCGAAGTAATGCATTCGCACAAGAACCTTAAAACGTGGTTTCAGGCGAATGGGTAGCCTTGTTTCCTTCACGATTCAGCTTCAAGTAATGCCTTTGCATAAGAAACCTAAAAGATCGTTTTCCGGTGAACGGGACCCAAGCGCAGACAAGTCTGACACGCGGGCAACATCGTTCCAACACACGGCGTTCGATTTTCAACGTTCACGCTGAATAACAACAAGATCTGAGCGGACACGTCGCTCTGCGCTGAGAGCAAGAAAATTCTTCTCGATTCTTGTGAATGAACGTAGACTTGTGTCAGTCGGCGCAGGAATGACTCTTTATAATATACTCTTCATACAAAAATCGCAAAAACACAGATCATATGGGTTTAAGACTTGATCGAGTTGAAAAAAAGCAAGCAAGAGCACCGTTAAACTCGTATAGCGCCCTCAATCGTTTAAAATGTTTAAAGCTTGAGTCTGTTTTTATTTATAAACTCACAGATTATAGGCAAAGTACCCATGGCGTTAAATTTGCCTGAGAATTTGTTTTTTTTCTACTGACAATGTTTTAATAAGTTTTGAAGCTTTTAAACTGAAAGACAATAAAATCTTATTTGTTTTAAGAAAGTTTGTGTAATCTAGGACGTTAAATTTGAGCTTAATTGACAAATTATTTTTCTAGAAGTCGGATTTGTTTTCACTTTATCCTGTGTGTTTGTACACAGATACAAAACGCGCAATAAATGACGTCATTGTGACGTCGTCCGTAATTGTATGCCGCGATGCACATCAACAGTATTCCAGAAGTCTCAAATCGAAAAAAGTTTGACGATCGGACGTATACTTTTTGGGATATGGCGGTCTAAAGATTGGCTAATTAAATATTCATGCCATTATAACTAAGTAAATTAATTAATTAATTTAAGCTAATTACACTTTTCTATAACTTCAAAACCTAAGCTTTAATATGATATAGGATTTAACTCTTTTATACTAAGCCAAGTATGACTTTTGGCTTTAACAAAATGCCCTGGTTAAACCTATGGGCTTTTGAGATACAAATAATAATAATAATAATAATAACTAGACATTAGGTGTTTGTCCATGACAAACACAAAGCTGTTCCGTTTCTCATTACATTGATTAAACGCTCCAGATGTAGTTCTTGAGATATGGTGTCACTTCCAGTTTACCCGGATGTAAAGGTCAACATGGGGTTACGGTTAACCATGGCAAATTTGTAACGCCCAAGGAGTGTATAACTGAAAAAAAAATAACAATCGGATCGGTTTTGTACTTCTTGAGATATGGTCCCACTTCCGGTTGACCCGGAAGTAAAGGTCAACACGGGTCACGGTATTCCTAGGCTAATCTTCAATGCACAAAAGGTTTATAACTGAAATAAAATTGAAAATCGGGTGCGTAGTACTTGAGAGTTGGTCCCACTTCCGGTTGACCCGGAAGTTCAGGTCAATATGGGGTCATGGTAACACAAGGCTAACATTCAATGCCAGGAAGTATATAATTGAAAAAAGTTTGAATATCGGCTGGTACTTCTTGAGATATGGTCCAACTTCCGGTTAAATCGGAAGTTTAGGTCAACTTAGGGTCAAGATAACCCAAGGTTAATATTTAATGCCCAATGAGTCTATAACCGAAACAAACTGAAAATTGGCTTTGTAGATCTTGAGATAATGTCCCACTTCCGATTGACCCAGAGGTAAAGGTCAACATGGGGTCAGGGTAAGCCTTAGTTCAATCTTTAATGCTCAAAGGATCTATAACTGAAAAGAAATTGAAAATCGGTTGTGTAGTTCTGGAGATATGGTCCCACTTCCGGTTGACCCGGAAAAAAGGTCAGCATGGGGTCACGGTTACCAAAGGACAATCTCCAATGCCCAAGGAGTCTATAACTGAATAAAATTGAAAATCAGTTGTGTAGTTCTTGAGATATGGTCCCACTTCCGATTGACCCCGAAGTAAGGTCAACATGGGGTCACGATTTCCCAAGTTCAATCTTCAATGTTCAAAGGATCTAATAACTGAAAAGAAATGGAACATGGGTTGTGTAGTTCTTGAGATATGGTCCCACTTCCGGTTTACCCGGAAGTAAAGGTTAACATGGGGTCACGATAAACCCAAGTTCAATCTTCAATGCTCAATGAGTCTATATCTGAAAAGAACTTGAAATGCACATAATTATCGTTTCCAATCAGGCTCGTAGTCTTTGTTAATATGAAAACTGTGCTTGAGGTAATAAATGCAAGAAACATTGAACGCTAGAGGGCGTTCCACAACAATTCGATTGTGCAGAGCCAAATAATGATGCACTGAAGAGGCAATGTTTTTGATCACAACCGCAGATGTGTTAAAGTTTCTTTTACTCGAAATTTTGTTACCGAGGAACATGTCTCACAAGTTAGCATGTATACTAAGCCTGTGACGGTTACACGGTTAACCAACAGATCAACCGGTTAAACGTTTACATTTTTACAGTTCGGATAAATGTAAAACAATTCAATCAAAAAGTGCAGCGAAACATTGACTATAATAATTGCCTAGTTACGTCAAGTACACACGCGCACAAGCCAAAATTCTCTGCTAACCCCTGAAATACGCTTGACGTAAGCATTGATTATTTGCTTTTGGTAAGCAGAGCCATGTATTTGGGCCTGGGTCTCACAACTTAGCGTATAAAGTGAACTATCCCTCATTTAAACAAATGAGCCCAATTACATGGCTCTGGTTACTGCTGAATTCCATGCTTACGGTCAACATTCTCCGCTTATTTTGCAAGCGTCGAATTTCTGCGCTAGCTTTGTAAGCGAAGAATGCCTAATTAAGTGAAGTACACACGAGAAAAAGACGTAATTCTCTGCTAACCCCTGAAATACGCTTGACGTAAGCACGGAACTTCCTGCCGTAAGCGTTGATTATTTGCTTTTGGTAAGCAGAGCCATGTATTTGGGCCTGGGTCTCACAACTTAGCGTATAAAGTGAACTATCCCTCATTTAAACGAATCAATTTCTTGGCTCTGGTTACTGCAGAAATCCATGCTTACAGTCACCCATTCTCCGCCTATTTTGGAAGCGTCGAATTTTTGCGCTATTTGTGTAAGTGAAGAATGCCTAGTTACGTGAAGTACACACGCGCACCAGCCAAAATTCTCTGCTAACCCCTGAAATACGCTTGACGTAAGCACGGAATTCTCTGCCGTAAGCGTTGATTATTTGCGTTTGGTAAGCAGAGCCATGTATTTGGGCCTGGGTCTCACAACTTAGCGTATAAAGTGAACTATCCCTCATTTAAACAAATGAGCCCAATTACATGGCTCTGGTTACTGCTGAATTCCATGCTTACGGTCAACATTCTCCGCTTATTTTGCAAGCGTCGAATTTCTGCGCTAGCTGTGTAAGCAAAGAATACCTAGTTACGTGAAGTACACACAAGAAAAAGACGTAATTCTCTGCTAACCCCTGAAATACGCTTGACGTAAGCACGGAATTATCTGCTTCCGTAAGCGTCGTTTTTTTGCTTATGGTAAGCAGAGTCATGAAATTGGGTCCAGGTCTCACAAGTTAGTACGCAAACCACACAAGACTGTATATCATGGAATAGGTTTCACAATTTAGTACATAAAGCAATCACACCACAGGTCTCACAAGTTAGTAAATAAAGATTGGTCTATGCTGTTGTATTAAAATCATAATTGTAAAAAAAAAAAAACTTTTTAATATCGTGTATGTTATTTTTGTTGAGATATAATATTAAATGCGGTATAAGTTAATAAGTTAGTACGTAGCATGAAGTGCCACTCTTATCAAAGAATTATGAATTCGAAACGAATTATTAATTCAAAACGAATCATTATTCTGTTACTACGCCTGCTTTCCGCTGATAACATCTCACTCTCAGTGCATGCCACAATTGCGCTTTAGTAGCACATAATAATTTTGGGTAGACGATTTAAATTTTGTATTAACATATGTTGTGTCTTTTTAATACTGAATGTTTTTGTTGGGCTAAAATAGTAAATATTGGATATGATTTTATTGTTCATTTTGGCTCTTCATGCACACCCATGAAAAATGTATGCTTTCTTTTCTACACCTTTCCCCATTCAGCTACAATTCGAGCCTCATTGCAACCCCCAACAGGTTTGTTGTTTGCTACATAGTGATTTCCCGAAGTAATGCATTCGCACAAGAACCTTAAAACGTGGTTTCAGGCGAATGGGTAGCCTTGTTTCCTTCACGATTCAGCTTCAAGTAATGCCTTTGCATAAGAAACCTAAAAGATCGTTTTCCGGTGAACGGGACCCAAGCGCAGACAAGTCTGACACGCGGGCAACATCGTTCCAACACACGGCGTTCGATTTTCAACGTTCACGCTGAATAACAACAAGATCTGAGCGGACACGTCGCTCTGCGCTGAGAGCAAGAAAATTCTTCTCGATTCTTGTGAATGAACGTAGACTTGTGTTAGTCGGCGCAGGAATGACTCTTTATAATATACTCTTCATACAAAAATCGCAAAAACACAGATCATATGGGTTTAAGACTTGATCGAGTTGAAAAAAAGCAAGCAAGAGCACCGTTAAACTCGTATAGCGCCCTCAATCGTTTAAAATGTTTAAAGCTTGAGTCTGTTTTTATTTATAAACTCACAGATTATAGGCAAAGTACCCATGGCGTTAAATTTGCCTGAGAATTTGTTTTTTTTCTACTGACAATGTTTTAATAAGTTTTGAAGCTTTTAAACTGAAAGACAATAAAATCTTATTTGTTTTAAGAAAGTTTGTGTAATCTAGGACGTTAAATTTGAGCTTAATTGACAATTTTTTTTTCTAGAAGTCGGATTTGTTTTCACTTTATCCTGTGTGTTTGTACACAGATACAAAACGCGCAATAAATGACGTCATTGTGACGTCGTCCGTAATTGTATGCCGCGATGCACATCAACAGTATTCCAGAAGTTTCAAATCGAAAAAAGTTTGACGATCGGACGTATACTTTTTGGGATATGGCGGTCTAAAGATTGGCTAATTAAATATTCATGCCATTATAACTAAGTAAATTAATTAGTTAATTTAAGCTAATTACACTTTTCTATAACTTCAAAACCTAAGCTTTAATATGATATAGGATTTAACTCTTTTATACTAAGCCAAGTATGACTTTTGGCTTTAACAAAATGCCCTGGTTAAACCTATGGGCTTTTGAGATACAAATAATAATAATAATAATAATAATAATAATAATAATAATAACTAGACATTAGGTGTTTGTCCATGACAAACACAAAGCTGTTCCGTTTCTAATTACATTGATTAAACGCTCCAGATGTAGTTCTTGAGATAGGCGTCACTTCCAGTTTACCCGGAAGTAAAGGTCAACATGGGGTTATGGTTAACCATGGCAAATTTGTAATGCCCAAGGAGTGTATAACTGAAAAAAAATTAACAATCGGTTTTGTAGTTCTTGAGATATGATCCCACTTCCGGTTGACCCGGAAGTAAAGGTCAACACGGGTCACGGTAACCCTAGGCTAATCTTCAATGCACAAAAGGTTTATAATTCTGAAATAAAATTGAAAATCGGGTGCGTAGTACTTGAGAGTTGGTCCCACTTCCGGATGACCCAGAAGTTCAGGGCAATATGGGGTCATGGTAACACAAGGCTAACATTCAATGCCAGGAAGAATATAATTGAAAACAGTTTAAATATCGGCTGGTACTTCTTGAGATATGGTCCAACTTCCGGTTAAACCGGAAGTTTAGGTCAACTTAGGGTCAAGATAACCCAAGGTTAATATTTAATGCCCAATGAGTCTATAACTGGGGTGTCGTGGCCGAGCGGGTAAGAGCATCGGACTCAAGTTCTGGTGATTAAGTTATCGGTATGTGGGTTCGAATCCCGGTCGTGGCACTTGTGTCCTTGAGCAAGACACTTAACCATAATTGCTTCTCTCCACCCAGGGGTAAAATGGGTACCTGTGAGGGCAGAGATGGTTTATGTGAATGATTAGCTTGGAGCGCAGTAAACTCGCAGCACCGGCTGTATACTCCCCAGGGAGCTGAGATGGTTTAAGGAATGAAATATATGGCCCAGTGACCAGGGGTAATAATGTCAGAAGCGCTTTGATACGCCCCTCGGGCTGTGATAAAGCGCTATATAAGAATCGGTTATTATTGTTATTAACTGAAACAAATTGAAAATTGGCTTTGAAGATCTTGAGATAATGTCCCACTTCCGATTGACCCAGAGGTAAAGGTCAACATGGGGTCAGGGTAACCCTTAGTTCAATCTTTAATGCTCAAAGGATCTATAACTGAAAAGAAATTGAAAATCGGTTGTGTAGTTCTGGAGATATGGTCCCACTTCCGGTTGACCCGGAAAAAAGGTCAGCATGGGGTCACGGTTACCAAAGGACAATCTCCAATGCCCAAGGAGTCTATAACTGAAAACATTTGAAAATCAGTTGTGTAGTTCTTGAGATATGGTCCCACTTCCGATTGACCCCGAAGTAAAGGTCAACATGGGGTCACGATTTCCCAAGTTCAATCTTCAATGTTCAAAGGATCTAATAACTGAAAAGAAATGGAACATGGGTTGTGTAGTTCTTGAGATATGGTCCCACTTCCGATTGACCCGGAAGTAAAGGTTAACATGGGGTCACGGTAAACCCAAGTTCAATCATCAATGCTCAATGAGTGTCTATATCTGAAAAGAACTTGAAATGCACATAATTATCGTTTCCAATCAGGCTCGTAGTCTTTGTTATATGAAAACTGTGCTTGAGGTAATAAATGCAAGAAACATTGAACGCTAGAGGGCGTTCCACAACAATTCGATTGTGCAGAGCCAAATAATGATGCACTGAAGAGGCAATGTTTTTGATCACAACCGCAGATGTGTTAACGTTTCTTTTACTCGAAATTTTGTTACCGAGGAACATGTCTCACAAGTTAGCATGTATACTAAGCCTGTGACGGTTACACGGTTAACCAACAGATCAACCGGTTAAACGTTTACATTTTTACAGTTCGGATAAACGTAAAACAATTCAATCAAAAAGTGCAGCGACACATTGACTATAATAATTGCCTAGTTACGTCAAGTACACACGCGCACAAGCCAAAATTCTCTGCTAACCTCTGAAATACGCTTGACATAAGCACGGAATTCTCTGCCGTAAGCGTTGATTATTTGCTTTTGGTAAGCAGAGCCATGTATTTGGGCCTGGGTCTCACAACTTAGCGTATAAAGTGAACTATCGCTCATTTAAACAAATGAGCCCAATTACATGCTCTGGTTACTGCTGAATTCCATGCTTACGGTCAACATTCTCCGCTTATTTTGCAAGCGTCGAATTTCTGCGCTACCTGTGTAAGCGAAGAATGCCTAGTTACGTGAAGAACACACGAGAAAAAAGACGTAATTCTCTGCTTACCCCTGAAATACGCTTGACGTAAGCACGGAATTCTCTGCTTCCGTAAGCGTCGTTTTTTTGCTTACGGTAAGCAGAGTCATGAAATTGGGTCCAGGTCTCACAAGTTAGTACGCAAACCACACAAGACTGTATATCATTGAATAGGTTTCACAATTTAGTATGTTAAGCAATCACACCACAGGTCTCACAAGTTAGTAAATAAAGATTGGTCTATGCTGTTGTATTAAAATCATAATTGTAAAAAAAACTTTTTAATATCGTGTTTGTTATTTTTGTTGCGATAAAATATTTAATGCGGTATAAGTTAATAAGTTAGTACGTAGCACGAACTGCCACTCTTATCAAAGAATTATGAATTTGAAACGAATTAATTCAAAACGAATCATTATTCTGTTACTACGCCTTTCCGCTGATAACATCTCACTCTCAGTGCATGCCACAATTGCGCTTTAGTAGCACATAATAATTTTGGGTAGACGATTTAAATTTTGTACTAACATTTGTTGTGTCTTTTTAATACTGAATGTTTTTGTTGGGCTAAAATAGTAAATATTGGATATGATTTTATTGTTCATTTTGGCTCTTCATGCACATCCATGAAAAATGTATTTTTTTCTTTTCTTCACCTTTCCCCATTCAGCTACAATTCGAGCCTCATTGCAACCCCCAACAGGTTTGTTGTTTGCTACATAGTGATTTCCCGAAGTAATGCATTCGCACAAGAACCTTAAAAACGTGGTTTCAGGCTAATGGGTAGCATTGTTTCCTTCATGATTCAGCTGCAAGTAATGCCTTTGCATAAGAAACCTAAAAAATTGTTTTCCGGTGAACGGGACCCAAGCGCAGACAAGTCTGACACGCGGGCAACATCGTTCCAACACACGGCGTTCGATTTTCAACGTTCACGCTGAATAACAACAAGATCTGAGCAGACACATCGCTCTGCGCTGAGAGCAAGAAAATTCTTCTCGATTCTTGTGAATGAACGTAGACTTGTGTCAGTCGGCGCAGGAATGACTCTTTATAATATACTCTACATACAAAAATCGCACAAACACAGATCATATGGGTCTAAGACTTGATCGAGTTGAAAACAAGCAAGCAAGAGCACCGTTAAACTCATATAGCGCCCTCAGTCGTTTAAAACGTTTAAAGCTTGAGTCCGTTTTTATTTATAAACTCACAGATTATAGGCAAAGTACCCATGGCGTTAAATTTGCCTGAGAATTTGGGTTTTTTTCTACTGACAATGTTTCAATAAGTTTTGAAGCTTTTAAACTGAAAGACAATAAAATCTTATTTGTTTTAAGAAACGTGTGTGTAATCTAGGACGTTAAATTTGAGCTTAATTGAAAAATTATTTGTCTAGAAGTCGGATTTGTTTTCACTTTATCCTGTGTGTTTGTACACAGATACAAAACGTGCAATAAATGACGTCATTGTGACGTCGTCCGTAATTTTATGCCGCGATGTACATCTACAGTATCCCAGAAGTCTAAAATCGAAAAAAGTTTGACGATCGGACGTATACTTTTTGAGATATGGCGGTCTAAAGATTGGCTAATTAAATATTCATGCCATTATAACTAAGTAAATTAATTAATTAATTTAAGCTAATTACACTTTTCTATAACTTCAAAACCTAAGCTTTAATATGATATAGGATTTGACTCTTTTATACTAAGCCAAGTATGACTTTTGGCTTTAACAAAATGCCCTGGTTAAACCTATGAGCTTTTGAGATACAAAGAATAATAATAATAATAAAAACAAATAAAAATCTTAACAAAAACAATAGCTGTTCCGACCACTTCGTCGGAACAGCTAATAATAATAATAAAAACAAATAAAAATCTTAACAAAAACAATAGCTGTTCCGACCACTACGTCGGAACAGCTAATAATAATAATAATAATAATAATAATAAAAACAAATAAAAATCTTAACAAAAACAATAGCTGTTCCGACCACTACGTCGGAACAGCTAATAATAATAAAAATAATAAAAATCTCGACGAAAACAAAACCTGTTCCGACAGTAAGTCGGAACAGCTAATGATAGATAAAAAAAAATAAGGATAGGTAAATGATGGCGCTGTCCCATTCAGTGACGCTCCAACACTGATGACTTGAGATATACACAAAATACTGTAATTAAATTTTTTACGAGTTTTATGGGTAGGGTCGACATCTGGGTATTATGTTTGTAATTTTGTCAGGTTGACCGGGTTAGTTGACAAACATAAAAGGGACCAAAGGAACCGATTGACAGATGTATCAATAAATGGATTGTTATGAGAGACCGCGAGGATATTTTTTTCAGATCCTCTCTTTGTAGCAATAACATGTTTTCATGCCTTCTTGGCAATCATCAGTTGCGTGTGGGTATTAGAATCCGTGGGTCTCATGTCTCGTTAGAGACATTATTTGTCTGTAATTCGCTTGGGTTCAGGTAAATGTTAGTTAATCCGAATGCGGATATTTAATCCTGAGTTGAGTTTTCAGTATATGTGACCTGTTCTTCCAGTAAGGAGATTAGGATGTTTAGTGTTTCGTCCGGGTCTACAAAACCCGAATCATCAGGGGGTGGGGCAAACTGTTTGGGGGTTTGACCCCGGTTTAGTTTTGCTCTGATCAACTTTTCCCTTATGTTTTGATCTTTTCTGTACGCAATGAAAGGGGGATCTGGAAAGAGGACATCTGTTGCAATAGAGGAAATATATTTGGAGGGGGACTTTTTATTTACTCATTGTGACTGCAAACTGGAAGTAAAAGGATATCCCAGTTGGGATATGTGGTGACAGGGATATGGTGAATCAAATTTTTAAGAAACGAAAATACTGCTGTATACATGTATACTAACATGAATAAAAAAAGAATTAAATTGAAACAAATTTTTAAATAGTTTTTCGCTGTATTTTATTTCCACTTATTTAAATCTGTTCTTAATAACTGCTGAACGATTTGTGAGAATTACCTGTGTCTTGTCCGTTTGTTTATGTTATTTATTTATTTATTATTATTTTTGTAGGGTCTTTAAGAAAGCAGAGTGAAAGAAATGAATCTAGTAATGTTTGTCGGAACATAGCTGTCGATGCTGTTTTAAAAAAGAACAACTTATGTAGAATATAGGTGGCCTACAGTGCTGTATTTCCTTTGTGTTTGTATTAAATAAAATGCATTGTGGGGTTATTATTTTTTTAAATTGCCGACAATATCCCACCTCCAAAAGGTACATGTAAGTGCCAAATAATGGCTCAGAATGCACGACAGAGCATCTAGGACCCCAAAACTTCCGGGGCCCTTAAGCGGGCCCCGGACCCCACGCCGTAATGGCTTCGCACTCCGCGCTCGCCGATTCTCTGGAAAATCCAGCACCCCTTGGAAAAAATTTGCTCTCGCGGGCCTGAGTTAAGGTGACTGAAAACATCTTTGGAAGTTTCTCCTGTTTGACTGGTTTGCCACAAAACAAGACTGTCCCAGCCACATGGTTAATATTAGGTGAAAGTAGTAACCGTGGTCTTGGAAGGATTTGGGCGGAGGCGCCAGTAGGTGATGTAGTCCACAAAGTTTTTCAGGTCCTGTGTTAGGGTTCTTTAGGGGTCATCCAAATTAGTTGGGTGGCGAGGGCAAGGTCATCAGCATAATTATGCACTTTTCCTGGAGGAGTGTCTGGCATGTCACTCACGTAGATGTTGAGAAAGCACTGAGCCCAGACAGATCCTTTTGGGAGGCACTCATCTAGCGTCCTCATAGAGCTCAACCGGTTGACAAGACAGTGTGACTCTCAATATATAGCACTCCACTTTTGTTTCCACAGGACCTGGAATAAGCTTTGCTAACATAATATTGTCGAAAGCGATGATTTGTCGTTGTTTCAAGACTAACTATGCTACGGCCAATGGTAATGGACAGACAGGAAGTCCAATGGGATTGATTCTTATGGAATTTCCAAAATGAAACTTATGAAAGAAGCTTTAATGACGGTAAAACGTAGTTTTTTGTATCTCCGTCTGTTTCCAGAAAAACTTTTTGGTTACCAACCATCATATTCATATCCAACAGAATGTAGTGTATACTACATCGATCACATTCTTAATAAAGGTTTCAGTCCTGAAGATGCTGTTGCGTTTTGCAGCTGCAGGAGTATCAAAATTGATTACGAAGTTACTGAATGGTTCCCTCGTTGACAGAGGTATTTTAAAGTTACGAACTTTCATGGCAATACTACTCACACCGTGCTCAATATGTTTATTGAGTGATCCATGGATGAACTCATACTGGCTAGCAATAGAGAATGTGGCAATTTATGACTTTTCTAATGGTGCAATTTGCTTCCTTGGTTGACGTCTACATGAGGGAGTTGATTGGACCAGACCTTCTCACGTGTGCATTCAGTTGGATGGAATTGGTGACTGGAGTTGTTGTCTCTTGCAGCGGTTTTGTCCCCGGTAATAAAGTCATTTTTTAAAGCAAATTTTGAAAAGCATTGTTTTGTATGACAATGCTTTAAAAATTCAGTGCAGTGAGAATAAATTATTAAACTATCAGTCAGAGTCCACGCTTGTGTTATTTATATCTTTTCTCCCATCCCCATGTCCCTCTGAAGTAGATTTAGGAGTTCTTTGTGTATTGTGATCTTTTCATGGGGCGGTACATTTCCACCCGAACGGACTGATTCTTCCGGCCCTGATTAGGGAACGCTCGCATAACCGTGGATGATTGCTGGTGGACACATCGTCCCAATTGGTAATTGGTTAATTCCGCCACAATAGAAAAGAAATTAATACAATTTTCTAAAAGCGAAGGAGAAAACAAAGTGATAAACCTCAAATGTTTACGGACAGTTCGATAGAGAAACAATAAGTAGATATAATTGCTCATTCTAATACATTTTACTTGTCTTTTGCAATAAGGTTTGATACACGACCAACTGGAAGCTACGTCTTGGCTTTTTTCATGATGGGGTGTGTTTGTATTGCAGCTTTGGCGGCGCTCGTTACAGAGAGCCTTTTGGTAAGGGGGCCCATGTGAGTCAACCAGACTGCTCCTGATTTTTGTTCTTTCCCAAGTCCAGCGGAAAACAAAACCCCCTCTCATGTTAATTGGTGGGATTAAAATCCATGATACCTGCAATTATAGGTTAACACTGATTAACTGAGCATGCATGTATGCAGTGAAAAGAAGTTGGTCGAAATCTGCGGATACCGCAATAATCGAATGCATTCATTTATACCAAACCAAATCATGGCCTAAAATCAATCAAATTGAGCCTTCTTGGATATGGTTCTAGCTAGTATATTTCCCATCATTAAGACCGTGTTGATCATTATGACTACACATGTATTATGCCTTTCTCTTGAGACATAAAAAACAATGTCGTCTCATGGTTCCTTGTTTTAACCTGTTCTTAAAGTTTCATTTCATCAATTTCTATTGTGTTCTACAATGGACACTCATTACACGGCATTTTTTTTCAAGTAGCGAAATTTTTTGCAGCGACTGTTTTTTAAAATACTTTTGCAGAATGACATGGTGGACCTAAGTTACGTGGGTCTATAGGAGTCCTGGGGTCGATTTCACAAAGATAGTCCTAACTTAGGACTAGTCCTAGGAGTTATTAAAAACTTAAGGCTAGTCCTAAGTTAGGATGAGTAACTCGTCCTAACTCGAGATAAGACTAGTCTTAACTCTTTGTGAAATCCACCCATGGAACAACGTAACTATTGTGTCATTCTGGTCGAGAACCATCTTGCTGCACGACATGGCAGAAGAACAGTACGGGAGTTCATGATTTTTCTTTATATCAGTCGAAACATGCTAAATTCGGTTCAGTTTTAAAAAATTGTTGCTCATTCGACATAGGGAGAAGCTTTGTAACTGACAACAATTTTAAAGCTGTTTGAACATCGTGAGTGCACTCCGATTTGCTACACACAAATTACTTTATGTGCCAAAAGACAATAATAATAACAATCGTGGCAATTGTCTAAAAAAAAAGTTACGCAGTTCATGATTTTTCTTTATAGGCCTATCAATCGAAACATGCTAAATTCGGACTGGTCAGACAAAATGAATATTTCATCTGTGAGAAATATGGGATTCAATGTTGCTCAAAACATATTTTGTATACTTAATTCTCAGTGGACATTGTTGGGAAGATTATTTCATAGATTCTTCTGTGTTTCATTTGTATGTTCTTGATTTAATTTAATTCTTGTCTGGGTAATTATCATTGATTTACTAACAAGTTCCTTAGTGCACATACACAATATGTTTGAATTGTACTAAAGGCAACACTGACTGCAAGTCACAATTGAACGGGGAAGAACACGGCTACAACGTGCACGGTCGAGCTGCTGGGATGCATACTTCGCGAAGTAAAGGCAAAACCACACAATTTCGAGGGATATTTTGTGTGAATTATTTATATTTTCTACTTTTAACACATCTTTTCAACCATAATCATTTCATAACAAATGCTTCCATAGCACAAAGCTATGGTGTTCTAAAGACGGTAAGTGTGCGTCGCGTCGTGCGTCGCGTCGCCTGTACTGTCGCCCGTCGCTTCGTGCGTCGCGGCGTGCCGTCGCGTTGTCTGTTTTTCAATTGATTATCATAGTGATTTGGGCTTCCGTCGTCCGTCGCGTCGCCCGTCGCGCCGTCCGTCACATCGTCCGTCGTCCATTGTTTCGTGGCAATTGTCTAAGTCACGCAGCCTTAACATAGTGGAATCAGCCACTGGGCCAATGACTGAACAAATTTAGGAAAATCCTCTTTACCAGAGTGTCACCTAGTGCTGCAAATCAAGGGAGGCTAAAGTGCCTTCCACCTTAATACTAAAAACTTGTAACAGCTTCCACAAACTTTACGATTGTTGTTTAATCTTTGAGCAGGGAGTAATTAACAATATTGAGAATTTGAAAAATACATTTGCCAAAACCATATTAATTGCAGTAACAAATTGTTTGGTCACCCTGAGAAGAATTGAATTAATCTCAAAAATAAAAATTAAACATACAAATTATTTTAAAACTGATATAATTTGTTACTCTATTTATTCTGTATGTTTATAGAGGAAATAGTGAAACCATACATGTAGTCATATGCAAGCTATGAGAAGAGATCATGGTGTGACCACGAGGATGGTAGACCTGTTTGTTAGGGCCTAAAGGCATCACAATGTTTTTTGAACGGCAAGCAAAGAAAAAATATTAGTATGACCATATTTGATAGGTCCTAAATGCACCACAAGGAGGGGTTTAGAAGGACAAGCAAAGTAAAAATAATAGGACCGGAATCCACTCAAGATGTTCAAAAAGCTTTACAAATGTTGCCAGTTACGAAGCTTCTCCCTATGTCGAGTGAGAAACAAAAGTAAAAACTGATTAGAAAATGGGCGACCCGACGGACAACGCGACGGACGACGCGACGACACGACGCGGGGGAAGAAAAAACACTTTGATTATCACTTTAAAACAGGCGACGCGACGGGCGACGGCGTGACGCAAAGCACGACGCAACGGGCGACGGCACGACGCGACGCACGAAACAACGGGCGACGGCACAGGCGACGCGTGTGCACGACCTGACGCACATTTGTCGTCTTTTAACACCATACTTAGCACTATAATAGTCAATTGAAAAACAGGCGACGGGCGATAGCTCGACGTGACGCACGACGCGACGCAACGGGCGACCTAACAGGCGAAGCGACGGCACGACGCGACGCACACTTCTCGTCTTTAGAACACCATACAAAGCGCCCAACCTAAAGGCCATTCGTTCTTTTCATCAGGGGGCCACGGGTGTGAGCGCAGAATGAGATACGGAGAGAATTTAACAAAGTAAGGTATAGTGCCCTTACACATGCCAACTTACGGGGTACTTTTAACAATGGAACAATGGACCCCACAAGGCAATTTCAATAGGAACAATAGGGCCCCACAAGGGAATTCTTTAGAAAAGGGAACAATAGAACAACAATAGCAGTACCCCACAAACCGGATCCGTAAGGTTGGGTGAACCCGAAGGGACACCACATAATTATCGCAAAATATGCAGACAAATTTTGTGGCGATCTAGTAGGGAGTATGTGGCACTAGAGTCAGACCCCTCCGTGTATGACTGTGAAGTCTGGAATCTCGACTGGATGCAAGAAACTCCCCAGATTATAAGAAATTTGTCTCCAAGGTATGCGACCAAGTATGCAACAAATTCACGACATTGTATCGCATACGAATGTGCATATATTTGCGAAAAATTGCACGACAACGCATTCGTATATGCGCACATAATTTGCGGTATACAATGTCCCTCAGGCCACCATAGAAAGAACATGGCAAAGTGACAAAGGGATCACATTAAAATGTTAGATTTTGCAGCACCACTTGACCATGTTCGAAACCGGAGCTTGGATCGTAGTGGATTCTGGGTCGGGGGATCTATGCGTCGCTTTTTGGTACGGATGGCTGGGGCTGTGCTTTTGCTTGGTGTCCAGTTTGTCCAGTCGGGAAAGTTCTCTCTCGTTTGCTCGTTTAGAAATATTACACCGGAGGAAGTTATTAACAACACAGTTGTAATTCAAACAATGTAACATCAAGGTAATTACATCTGACAATCTGAACAAAAAAGTCATTCGAACTGGTTTTGTATATCAATACTGAGCTTGCAATCACGGACCTTTAAGCGGTGAATTTCGTTTGCATTTGAAAATTAAGAGGCAATGTCGCGCTCTTAATATGGGTACAGGTTGTAAAAGGTGTCACGGAAGAAGCAGCGAGCAAGAAGCCAGTATGAACTATACAAAGTATAGTTCTGTTGGGCACTAGGAATAACACATTCTTGTGGACTGAGAACATTATCATAGTTTGTCTAGATTATTTTATTATACAACAAGTTATATGAAGCCACGATCTCTACAATGTTCATTGTGACTATTACCATCCTCGTGGCGATTCTATTTACTTTTAACTTCAGCATCATAGAAAGTGATTATCGAGATACTCAAACAACTCAAATACCGTAAGGTTTCCATTAAACATGTTTCTAAGAAGTTGGTCACGTGATCAATCAAACACTCTGTTGCACCTTAACATTCAAAGTGTCCGAATTAAAACAATATAATCATTAACAACATAAAACAACAAAATCAACATTCCGACCCAAAGTTGGCCAAAACGGACGTGGTGCTTCGTTGGGCTACTTGAGCCTACTTTATAATAGGCCTGGTCTATCGTCATTTTTACCATGGATGACTTCCATAATAATCCAGTTTGTTCATAGTAGGTCAACAATTGAAAAATTGCGTCGATATAAACGCCAATGTAAATTGTAAAATTTAGTTACTATTAGAAGTGAATACTTTGTCAACACTTTGTGAACACTTTTGCTCAGGTTGAGTTGACACTGTAGTGTTAGCATTATGCAAGACCACATCAAGCCAGTTTGATCGTTGTTGGTGTGTAGTTGGCTATGTTACATTGAGCCTTTGTGACTAACCCACTTGCCTAGCTGGCCAACCTAGCCACTGAGAAGTATCATGTAAGTCCTTAAATTAATTAGCATGTGATCCAGTGGAAATTTCCGTTCAGAATATTGGCACTTTTATAAGAAATACAGGCAGCATGGTCCGGCGTGCACTCCACAATTAGGAGCGGTGGTTGATGGACCATTTTGATAGTAAAATGGCTGAAGTTAGCCAGAGGCCAGGTGGCCCATTTTCAGAGTCGATATTGTTTCGTTAGAGGAGTATTTTGCCTTATTTCCATTTACATCATCCATCACATTATCTGTACTGTGCTGTGCTGTATAAGTCCTTTTTTTGTTACCTACCTTGTGGCGATATTTCACCATGCTTCGCTTCCCCTAACTGTCTAAAGTGCATGCAGTACCTTTTTTTTACAAAAAAATACCTGCCTGTTTCCACTTTTGCTGGCTAGCTGTGCTACTGCGTTTGTATTAAATTTAGTTGTGTAGTCTGAAAAGAAAATTGCTTACCCTGGGCAGCTACAATGATGAAGTTGTGAGACTTTGTGATGAACATTTAATTAAACGTGATTAATAATTGTAAAATGCCTGAAGACTTGTTTTTCATATTAATTCCTTTTTTTAGTTGGCTTGTTGTGTCCTAACACTTTTTAGTAGTAAATTTATCTTCTTGTTGGCATTTCGTAACTAGTAGCAGACCCCTCATTTTCAGAGTGCGGGGCGCCGTTACAATACTATTCCATTTTACAGATTATTTGTACGTAAAACTTTTTAAAATCCAGTTGCCAATTCCCACAGAATAATGTTTGCAGTGAATTGTGAAGGCAAAGTACAGCGAGTCCAAAAGGGAAACTCATACAGTCAATCCACAAGATACGCGTATACGATCCAATCATCGGGTTCGCCCTACCTGTCTGTGGCAAAAAAAAAAAATAAATAAATAGCCGAGTGATTTGTTTTAAAAACGATTACCTGTTGCCGAGCTACGGCATTTTTCAAAACTTATGAGTCTCGAGTCAGAAGAAAAACCGGAATAATGCCGCTATCAACCTGCTCACCGAAAGAACATATTTGACCAGATATGAAATAAATAGTGACCATACAAACGGTTATCTAAAGAACAAGTGGAACAACCAAACAAAAAGGAAATGACACGCCATTATGACCATTAACCACAGTTTCATCACGAATACAGTTTTAAAATACCGATTTATCGTTATGGGGAGAAGTTTAACTATGCGTTTTACATATTATAATTTGTTTGTAGCTTAAAATGGGTACACTGTTATTTTTGGGAGCTAAAGGGTAGCGTTACGATATCGTTTAATTCCAAAGAAATAAGCAAATAAAACTGTAACAGGTTCATTTTCACTATAACTTTTCATTTAATAATAATAACAAGAGGTGCTCGTGCACATACTGCTACGAACACTTAAGAAAACTCTGAAGAAGAAGAAAAAAAATATTTTTAAAAAGAGGTGTTCGTGCACGTATTGCACAAACACCAAAAACGAGAGGTGTTTGTGCACATATTGCTGTTCCGCCCCAGCTTGGCAATCGTCCCAACTATTGTTGGGACTGGTCCCAACTTGAGTGCTAAAGTTTGGGCGTCCCAACTATAGTTGGGATCGCAGTAAACACAAAGCACCCCATCAATAAACTAAAAACATAATACTAGTAAGTATCCTACTATGGAGTTTTTATGAACACTCTCCCTTTAAGAATATTTGAGATTAATTAGAATATCGGTTTTCCGAGAGAAGGGAAACTAAATGCGTATGCCTACTTTGAGACTGAAAGTGTCACCCGGCATGAGCACGAGGCCGCTGTCAGAACCCTCTAAAAACAGTATAAACACCGAGTTAGTGGTCCATTATGAGCGATATACTATCATTCCAAACCTCATCCTGGGCACCGGCACGCGACCGGCTCTAGCTCCATCATCAGTTTTGACAACATGAGTTTGTACAGAGCCGAGACCCGGGTTTGAAATAAAGAATCTTGTTAAACGCCGATCGTATCAGCTTGTGCTTCGATGCCGGTGTCATGTTGAACTCTATGGGCTAAACCAACTATAGTTGGGGCGTCGCAACTTTAACACTCAAGTTGGGACCGGTCCCAACTATAGTTGGGACAATTGTCAAGTTTTGACCAATATCACGACCATCGTAGCTTAAGCCCTTTTCACACGACGAAAAAAACGAACATTCTTTGCGAAATTTTACAATTTTTTGTAAAAAATTACAATTTGGGCTTCGTGTGAAAGGACAGTAATATTTTACATCGCCTACATTCCTTGCGAAATTTTCGCAAACCTTGCGAAATTTTGTAGTAGGTCCCGACCTCCGACAAAATCTTACGCTAGCGTAATTTTTCGCAAGGAATCTAGTCAAACCTTCGTGTGAAACGATCCGTTGTTTATTGACCGACAATCATCGCGAAAGCGGTATTAACACGCATGCGTGAAGAACATTCGGGAGCCGACCTTTGTGTGTTTACACACCGTCACCGGGCACTGGTCACCGTTGCGACCATTTGCCACCTCGTCCGCGATTTCCCGCCAAACATGGCCGTTTTGGGTCAAACCATTCATTTTAGATTGGGTGGTTTCCTTCTCCATAATGTTTATCAAGGCAATCGTTTCCTCGTAGCACCAAGATTTCTTGGCCTTCTTTCTCTTATCTTTGGTTGATGTCGTCACCGGTCGTTTTTTTGGAGGATATTACGGGCATAGTATTATGAATGGACTCCCCAACGTCTTCGTGAGTGTCAGCAGCCATTTTGAAGAATGTTTACATGGTTTATTTTTTACCGCAACACACTGTGCACAGCGGCATACGTCATCATTTAGCTGGTACTAGCGCTGTTTAAGAACAAAAACTCTATAGTTCAGTGGTAACCAGCTAAGTCTGTACTCTCGTCTCATGGAACGTGGTCACATTTTTACTTGGTGTCGTATGAAAGCTTGCGAAAGCGGTCAGGCGTGGGATGACTTCAGTGCTCGTTAAATTCGTTGCAAGGAATGTTGGTTTTTTGTTTCTCGTGTGAAAAGGGCTTTAGCTAAAAACGATCAGTGAAAGCCGTGTGCACTCAACCTACTTCATAATATGCAAATACTGTGACGCTTCTTGGCTTGCAATAAAAAAGGTTATTCTTCACAAACAGAAAAGGAAAAGAACAACAATGGAAGGACAACCTTGCAATCCACAACCAAGTCTAAAATGACCCCTTAGGAAACTGGTTGTGGTGCATGTACACTGCGAACAGTAGTGCACACCGTTGTTGTAATTGGCCTGGGAACTTTGGAACTTCAGACAGCGACTTCAAGGATTTGAATAGATTATCAACTGGATTTGTTTGTTTAAAGGTGGGTCAGGTTTTAACGGGGACAAAACTCATTTTACTAATTTCGAAATCGTTGTGGTTTAATGGTTTATGGCTTATTAAACTGCTGTTGGTTTCAGTCGCAGCGAAACCAGTCACACAGTTCAACCACTCACCAAGAGTGAAAACCATGGTTTTCCATCGTAGTGTTTCTCTTGAAATTCAGATCCAAGTGTTGTCTCACTCCAACCATTTTGCCCTAATAGCAGCCTCAAAATCTGCTCTGATTTTTGCAATGGCAGCACAAAAGCATAGCAGAGACCAACACCCAGCGCAATATGTCCGACTCTGGATCAAAATAGGATCACACAATATCTCTATCTAAGACACTGCTAAAATAACCTAACTCTATCTAAAACACCGCTAGCAGAACCTCACTCTCACTGACCGCACCCATCTACCCAACACACCTGAAAAATCCCCCTATTCAAAACTTCATACCTCACCGGAACATAATACTCTAAGGAATTTCTGAGGGATAACTACCACTGCAGACCATGTAAGGTACAGCATTTACATAATAACAAAGAGAATGAATACTTAACTACTGGGAAGCTGGCTGATAGAATATTCATGAGGCACAGTACTTTTTTTTATTAAACTCACAACTATTGAAGAGGAAAATTCTTTATTCACATTTGTCCATGAGGTCAAATTCTGACACGATACTTTGTCTATTACTAGTGTCTAAATCAAGCTGTCATTATTGACATCTTTGGATCTAAAACACTTTTGAAAAGTCGAAGTTGACACTGTCTATGCCCTTTGCCGCTGAGCGATATAGCACGGCGTGATATTCTGAATGGCTGCTGCTGGGCATGTACGCACGGTGGCCGGTCAGCATGACCAATACAAGGTGAGTTTACCCTTGCTGCAGCATGGACAGCGTGTTAGTCCTTTTTCCTTCACCTAAGATTTTGAGTGAAATTTTGGGCTGAAAAAATGTTTCCCCTATTTAAACGCACTGTGGATATTTTATCGCTATTTCATTCCCTTGAAATCATTTCATTACCTCGAAATATCATTACATTCCCTCGAAATATTATTTCGTTCCCTCCAAATAGTTTTTTCTCCCTCAAACAATTATTTCATTCCCTCGACATATCATTAGGTTGTATTTGACTTTCCTAATTGAGCGAAGCAATTAATACAACGTTCAGCAGAATGATTGACAGCCCTTTTGTTGCCAAGAACGCATCTTATCTTTATCCCTATCAAGTTGTTATACAGTTTTTTCTTTGTACGCCGAACACTAAAGAATTCCGTTATCAACCTTTCTCTTCTCATTCTACTTGACACTATAAAGGAACTTCAATTTAGTTATTAAGAAAACGATTAGAACACCCCCTCGAAAACCAGCAAACAAACAACAGCAACTACAACAACTACAACAACACCAATAACAGCAAAACGAAGAAACGCATTAACAGGCTGTTAGTGGTACGTCGATCTTGTAATGATACTTGGATGTTAAATGGCATATCAAGGCCTTCGTAGGCGCTCTATTATTTCGAGGGAACGAAATAATGCTTTGTACCCACAAAATAATACATTAATTTGTTCCCTCGAAATGTTATTTCGTTCCCTCGAAATAATATTTTTATCGAAATTCCTCAAAATATTATTTTTTGGGGAACGAAATGACATTTCGAGGGAATGAAATAAAGATTCGTGGGAACAAAATGATTTCGAGGGAACAATATATTATTTCGAGGGAACGAAATAGTATTTCGAGGGAATGAAGTAACTTTGATATTTTGTTTACGTTTTACTTTTTGTTTCGCGCTCAACGATGACTTATTGTTGTGGTATTTGTTGCACACCACGATGGTTATAAAACATTTACCTCCAAAGCACATGCGTGTGGACATAACATAGAATGCGCATTTTCCCTGAGTGTAAAGCATTTTATCTTAACGCAATAAAATTTGATATATTGAAAACAACAAACACCTGATTCACAGCTCTTCTGTTGGTGCAAGATATGGCAATCCAAAAGGGAAACAAATTTCGTTTTTATAAATAAATACAGTTTTTAGAATATGAATATAATAGGCCCGATAAACATTATAACATTTATTTATTAAATGCATATTGAATATAAGACCTTACAAAATATTCAAAGGTCCCCATACTATTGAAAGTACCATACACATTTTTAACTATTGTTATTCTAATTAAGAACAATATTTTGGAGGTTTGCTGCCTCCCAAATTCTTGAAGGAGAAAAGAAAGAGTCGAAACACGTGTGTAGAACAGTACTGCTTGATGATGGGTTCACCAATTTTACACTGCGAGAGCTGGTGTGGCAGGAGTTTCTGTCCCCAATATAGGGCGGTTTGTGTACAAACCTTTTTCTGATAGCGCCCTTGTTAGAATCGACGTCCTGTAGCTCATGTTTATTCATTTGACAGATTTCCCTATGACACCGGTGCATGCAGCTAACACGCGCGCTCTGCTGATTTATGTTCTATGGGTTCTTTATTATATAAAATAATATTGTTAAATACATTATATTAGTTAGCACAAAACAAGGAACTCTGATTTGTTTTCTTCTTGAGTAGAAGAGCGCCATCTTGTGCCATAACTCAACCAACAACTATTATTTGTAAAATGTACATATTATTTTGCTTAAAGCATTATATTAGTTTGAATACAAATATCTTGTATCTTAAAAATAGTTGTCCTTGGTTAAATATTTGTGTGCAATTATAAGTTCCCCCGTAATACTGTACATATTTTGTACATAATATGTTTGACATAAATATGTTTGTTATCAAAGCGCCAAAACATTTTTCTCAACTAAAAAGAATAGTTGAAACTTGTTTTTATTGTAAATACTTTTCGGAATTTTGAATATTTCGAAGCTGTTATATATAAAAATCCAGCACATGCAATATACGTAACTTTAAATTTAATATATCCGTATTATAAATGCTTTTATTTATATAATTTTTTCCCCGTTTAGCTTGCCATACCCAACGCATCTTGCGATTCCTTTTGAATTAAAATGTGTTTTTTTATGAGTATTGGTATGACGTGAACTGAATTTTACCAGCTTGAATATACTGCGTTAAAGGGAAGGGCCAGTCACTTACTGCCAAATTTTACATTTTTACATTTTTACAAATTTTACATTTTTGTTAATAACTCCACCGATTAATTTTGTAAAAAACAATTTTTTCCTGACTTCCTTTATTATACGCTCGAGAAACAAATTTAAAAGTTTGAGTGGCCTTCATTTATTGGTTCACCCAGGCCGAGCAAAAACAACTGAGCAGGTCAATGACCCTCAGGGGTTTTCCCATTGCCTTGTGCGCTATAGCCTTAGCATAGGGACAGTTGGGGTATTTGAAGCTGTCATTCAAGCTTTTATCAGTGAATGTATTACATTACAAACTTGAATGGTTGCCAGCTGGTGTTTATCAAAGCCTGCAAAGAGTTGTTTTCTGGTCTGGTAAACCTTGGGGAAGGGGGTGGAGCTTATTAAGGCAATTGACTGCGTGAATGGAGCAATAGGTCTTGATGTATTGTCCTCTATTCAGTCGAGCATAAGTGTTGTCTGTGAAATAATTAGATAGCACTGGTTAAGTGTTTGGAGCTCTCTTTCTGCCGATTTAACTCAACAACCAATCAACATAACTGGACAGTTTAGACAAAGTTGATTCATAATCCGTTCGCCCAAAATGCCACTTGCTTTTGTGGAATCACGAAAGGGCTAACGACATACACAAGTCCATCTCCACTTTCAAAGTTAAAAACTCTCTCCTGTGATATATATGTTAAACATTCCAATTGCACTCGGGAAAAGCAAAAACTTGTGGAGGTTAATCTGCGAATTTGATGAATGGGCTGTACTGTTCAGATCAGATTATGTTTTTGTCAAAAAAAGTTTACCAAAAATGTCTGCAACATTTATGCCGAAAACCCGTGAGCAGCCTTAGAAAATCTTCAAATTTGCTTTAAGTTTTTGTTAGCCAGACTATTGAACCAGATTACACCACGAAAACTTACGACTGCCCCAGTCAGCTCAGAACAGAAAGATCTCATAAGACCTAGAACAACCCAGTCGGCTCAGAGCCGATAGGCTTTACAGCATTGGGCGTGGTAGATCCAATTGCGATTTTTGTAAAACCTCCTTTCTGCTCTGATCCGCCTATATTCGATTACGTTAAGTTTTCTCTGTAATGTTTTTGTAGATCAATATGAATTTTTCAGCAAGCAGTGATTACTGCGGTGAAGCCAGGGTCCTTCAACACACAGTCATAATGCACAACAAGAAAAAGCTGAAATTTTCACCCGAGGATACCGTGCTAGACGTGGGATGTGGTACTGGTGAAGATACCAAATTAACGGCCCTCGAAGTCGGCAATATCACAGGTCAGTTGTGGAAATGGTCCAATGATCGATTAGACCAGGTACCGTGATTTCATAGTCATTACCTTATGGAGACTGAGAACAAAAAAGAAAAGGGAAAACAAAGGCTCTTCATAGGGAAATTATAATTACTGGGGTGCTCCTCAAGGAATTTTGTGAACAAAGTTTATGGGAGGTTCTTAACTACGGGGACAAAGGAAAGAACAAAATTTGTCTCCACAGTGATGTTAAAAACAAATAGAATGGGTGTTCACACCAGAAGATGACGCTTTTCTTTTGTTTTATACAGGAATTGATCCATCGAAAGAAATGTTAGACTTTGCTTCGAAAAACAATTCATCCTCAAACATCACGTACCTTCTGGAAGACGCACAGACTGTCGGTGACAATCCTGATCTTCGCGGAAAATTTGACAAAGTTGTGTGTTTCCATGTTCTCCATTGGGTTCCTGACGTCATCAAAGCACTTGGGAGCATGTGTGATTGTTTGAAACCAGGAGGGGAAGCTTTAATCATCATATGCTACCACGATGACAACTTTGTTCCATTTGAGGTGGATAAGTTCTTGGAAAACCACATCAAATGGGGAAAATACGTTAAGGTACGTACATGTAAGGCGATATAGAGATTTGCATTGGCTTTTTAAGAGTAAGGGACTGTAAATATCAAACATAGGGTGGCCACGGTAAAAAATAGATTTTTTTCTTACTTTCATATTTGATGGACCTTTTTCCCAAATTAACAAAAATAGTAAAACTTTTTTAAAAATAGCTTTGTTGCCATGGCAACAGCCAAATTAAAATTGTAGGCTTATTTTGCCATATATTCAATTTTTGAATAGTGAAATTTGCCTATTTTCAAGGCCTCGCTACCATTAAACTGGATATAGAAAATATTTTCTTTAAAAGTCATGGGTAGGTGGGTCCCTAGAGGCTGCATTGAATGTATAAAAATAATCACCAGGTATGCGGGTGGGTAGATCAAATATAATGGTCAGTTACTAAAAAAAACACTAGAGAGTTGCCATAACTGGGGCGTAACCTGAACAAGTGGGGGGGGGGTGGTTGGGGAGATTCAATGTTTGCACTGCCCTCAATAATTTCTTAATCCTGCAGCTAGTCAACATGAGATTTGCTAATTTACCCTAACATGGGGGTCAAACTATTATAACTTGGCAACATTTGTTGTTGCTATGGCAACCACTTGGTAACAGTGGTTTTAAAATGTTTTAATTGTATTTAAAACCCAATGTGCAAGGTCATTAAACTTTTGCCACCAATGACAAAGGTACAGTATGCCCATGTTCAGTAACTTTTAGCTATATGCCAGCAACTACTGGTATATTGCAGCAACGCCGGCAAATTAATATATTGTCAGCTCTTTCAAACCAAGTTTTTTTTTTATATGTACATATTCCCCCCCCCAAAAAAAAAAAAAACCAAAAAAAATAATAAAAAATAAATAAAAAAAAATAAAAAAAAATAAAAAAAAATAATAAAAAATAAAACAAACAAAACAAAACAACGCACACATAATCCAGTTGTAGCTCAAATTTCAGACTTTCCAGTGTGATGAACAGTAATGCCAATTTCAATTTGCTATGGATTCCTGCATCAGCTGTTGCTGAAGCAAAATATCATGATGCTATTCCAAGTCCCGCAGAAGAAGAAATGAACATTGAAATGATTGAAATTGTTGAAGATTCTCTCTCCCTCAGGCATCCTCTATGTGTTGATGACATTAATTTGTGTGCTATTGTAAGAAAGAAGCAACCGGCTACAAAAAGCTTCAAAACTTAAAAAGTGACAGAGATTTTGTCACACCTCCGCATTAGTACATCTGGGTTGAAGAAGAACAAGAAATCACCATATACATGTGTATTGCTAAAATTGAACAATCTCTTTGGGGATGTACCTGTTTCAAGTAGAAAGGGAAACTACATGTACAGTATAAATTTGGAGTTGATGCAGGATTCCATAGCAAATTGAAATTGGCATTACTGTTCATCACATTGGAAAGTCTGAAATTTGAGCTACAACTGGATTATGTGTGCGCTGTTTTGTTTAAGTTTTTTAAATTTTATTTTTAAATTTTTTTATGGGGGGGGGAGTATGTACATATAAAAAAAACTTGGTTTGAAAGAGCTGACAATATATTAATTTGCTGGCGTTGCTGCAATATACCAGTAGTTGCTGGCATAAAGCTAAAAGTTACTGAACAAGGGCATACTGTACCTTTAAAACCACTGTTACCAAGTGGTTGCCATAGCAACAACAAATGTTGCCAAGTTATAATAGTTTGACCCCAATGTTAGGGTAAATTAGCAAATCTCATGTTGACTAGCTGCAGGTTTAAGAAATTATTGAGGGCAGTGCAAACATTGAATCTCCCCAGCCACTCCCCCACACTTGTTCAGGTTACGCCCCAGTTATGGCAACTCTCTAGTGTTTTTTTTAGTAACTGACCATTATATTTGATCTAACTTAATATAAAATTGATTGTCTTTTCAATAAATATTACTTACAAAGTTTTAATTTCGTTTTCAGGGAATTTAAAGTGGGGTTGACTTTGCAGTGAATTTCGAAAACAATTGGAAAATGTACGGCATCATTGCGAAAAAGAAAACATTTTCCCCACGCTAATTTTTTTTTCTTCACAAGACCAATATATCATCTCAACAATATGTGGTCGACATTCAAATTGGAGCACTACCATTGGGGTTATAAGCTGTCAAAAAATGGTATATTTTCATAATTTGAAAAAGTAAAAAAAACACCCCTATTTGAAATGAATGGTATAACCCACCCGCATACCTGGTGATTTTTTTTTATACATTCAATGCAGCCTCTAGGGACCCACCTACCCATGACTTTTAAAGAAATTTTTTTCTATATCCAGTTTAATGGTAGCGAGGCCTTGAAAATAGGCAAATTTCACTATTCAAAAATGGAAAATATGGCAAAATAAGCCTACAATTTTAATTGGGCTGTTGCCATGGTAACGAAGCTATTTTTTTAAAAGTTTTACTATTTTTGTTAATTTGGAGACAAAGGTCCATCAAATATAAAGATATGAAGGAAATCCATTTTTTGGCCGTGGCCAACATTTTCCAAATATCTTTGATATTTACAGTCCCTTACTCTTAAAAGTGTTGACCAAATCGCACCGACGTCACATGGCTGCCATATTGTGTCAATATGAATTCTTGTCCAATGCCAGTAAGCAACATTTTGCCAATACTAACCGACCGAGGATCCATGAATTCCAGAGAAGTTTATAATATAAATTGCGATTTGTGCATTTTATTGAAACAAGAAAATACAATGTGTATTGCAGAATGATGTGGGTGTGGGAAGGTATACGCATTCAAACCGGGACCTATAACTAAATGGACAATATGGTCCTCAATCTGAGGTGTTTAATTTCTTGTGTATTGTACTTGAACTTTTTGCAACTGAAGTTAGATCTCCCAATGGAATAGGCCTTTATACATACTTTTCAACGAGGGATCTTCATAATCGGAAAATGAAGTTCAAGATCAACTTGAACGAAATTAATAATATTGTTCTTTTGAAATATAAATGTTAACGAGTGTGTTATGGTAACTTATAATATAGTTATAAACTCAGCAAAATGGGTTCATAATTAAAAAACACTGAAACAGAAGGACATGCAGAGTAAGCGCCTTGGAATCGAAACAGTACTGTGACGTTCACTACGGACTTGATCAAAACAACACACTGAACAGCAACGAATATGAACAACCTTTTTCCAGTCCGTGTTGAGACGTATTTTACACTGGTTTTCTGACGCACTGTTACTTCAGGGTTGGTTTAACTTTTGTTTTCTCTTTTGCCGGACGCCAAGCAGGGTGCCGCCAAACGCTGCAACCCCCCTAAAAAAACTTTTAAAAAAAACCTAGACATTCAGTTTTTGTTTACTACAAAAACAAGGTGTTCGTGATCGATGTCATCAAAATATGATTGAACAAGATTTCATTTTATCAACCCGATTTGTGGTTCAGGAGTAAGATTTTGTTCCAATATACATCTTCAAGTTCGGGTTTTAACCAAGAGTTACGTCAAATGAGGTCATACTGTGTAGCGCTAGGTAAGTCCTAGGAGCCCTTTTTAATGCCGTGTAGTTAATAAAAAACCAATGTGTGATTCGGGAATTATGATTGTTTCAAGTATTGAATTTGATCATCCAGTTTGAACCGGAAGTCAAGCTCAAATGGCATAACATTTTGTGTATCGTTTCTTCACTTTTTACCTACCTCCCAATGATGCATAGATTGTAAAAAACCAATGTGTGGTTCAGAAGTTATGATTTTTTTGAAAAATGAAACATCAACTTCCGGTTTGAACCGGAAGTTAAGGTCAAACGGGTCATATTTTGTGTAATTTATCAAGACCGTTCAGACGACGTTTGGATTGTGAAAATCCAACGTGTGGTTAAGGAGTTATGAATTTTTCAATTATTACACGGACGATCAATAATTGAATTTTTTGTCACAGAGCTCTGTAAATAATGACCATTCATGTGATTTAGCGCCCTCATGTGACATGTACATGTACTGGCAAGGCTGCGTGGACTTTGAACCTTATAAACAATGGAGCGGAACGGCCAGCTACAGTGAATCGGCAAAATACGCAGTTTGAATGCGGTGGCTGTGTACAATATCGGCGTATTTTGGCCTACACTATCATGCGTTGTCACACGATGAAAGTCAACAGACACATGTGCTTTGACGCCCAGTTTTGACCAGATGCAAAGATTAAAATGCCATAATATCTATGCAAAAGTTTCGGCAGAATAACTCATCTATAACCTGCTGCAAAATTTATGTTAAAATATTACGTAGTTTATGAGATATGAATTTTTCAAATTTTCAACTTCCGGTTTGAACCGGAAGTCAAGGTCAAATGGGGTCACGCTTTGTGCAGTGTTTGTTGAACTTTCCACGACCTATCCGATGATGTGTAGATTGAAAAAATCCAAGGTGCGGTTCATGAGTTATGATTTTTACAAATATTAAACTTTGATTTAATGTAATTCAATACCCGATGACGTCATCATGACATCATTAAGCTTGTGTCGTCTTGATACTGAGGTTCATCTGTCTGGTGAGTTTCAACCTTCAGTTCAATTTGAATCTTGAGTTATGCTGTAGAAAAGCCAAAAACATGACTTTTTGAAGGAAAATCAAGGAAGCAAACTTCGACCCAGGGTAACGACCCGGAAGTTAAGGTCATACGATTTTGACGTTAACTTTTCAAATGATGCCCCAGTCTTGATCTATCATATGCCCAATCATGAACATCATACCTTTGAAATTTACGAAGATACAGCAAATAGAAAAAGGTCAGTTTTTTACTTTAAAAACCTTGTAATTCGACACCCGATGACGTCATCATAACGTCATCAAGTCTGTGCCGTCCTCATATCAAGGTTCAATTGTCTGATGAGTTTCAAGGTTAAAATCAATTTTAATTTTGAGTTATGACCAAAATTAAAAAAAGACCCTAAAACGCAGACTTTGACCTTCCGTTAAGACCGGAAGTAAAGGTCGTACGATTTTGGCGTTAACTTTTCAAATGTTAGCCCAGTCTTGATTTATAAGATGCCCAATTATGAGCATCCTAGCTTTCAAATTCACGAAGATACAGCAAATAGAAAATAGTCATTTTTCAACTTTAAAAACCTTGTAATTCGACACCTGATGACGTCATCATGACGTCATGACAACTGTGCCGTCTTCATATTGAGGTTCAACTGTCTGATGAGTTTCAAGGTTCAATTCAGTTTCAATGTTGAGTTATGCTGTAGAGAAGAGTTCTAGGGAAGAAGAAGATGGAGAAGAAAAAAATAAAAGAAAAATGTCAATTTTTTACTTTAAAAACCTTGTAATTTGACACCTGATGACGTCATCATGACGCCATGAAAACTGTGCCGTCTCCATTATAAGGTTCAAGTGTATGCCAAGTTTCAAGGTTCAATTAAATTTCTATTTTGAGTTAAGCGACAGAGAAGAGTTGCGTGGAAGAAGAAGAAGATTCTGAAGAAGAAAACTAGACATTCAGTTTTTGTTTACTACAAAAACAAGGTGTTCGTGATCGATGTCATCAAATTATGATTGAACCAAAAGTTAGGTCAAATGAGGTCATACTGTGTAGCGCTAGGTAAGTCCTAGGAGCCCTTTGTAATGCCGTGTAGTTAATAAAAAAAACCAATGTGTTATTCGGGAATTATGATTGTTTCAAGTATTGAATTTGATCATCCAGTTTGAACCGGAAGTCAAGGTCAAATGGCATAACATTTTGTGTATCGTTTCTTCACTTGTTACCTACCTCCCAAATGATGCATAGATTGTAAAAAAACCAATGTGTGGTTCAGAAGTTATGATTTTTTGAAACATGAAACATCAACTTCCGGTTTGAACCGGAAGTTAAGGTCAAACGGGTCATATTTTGTGTAGCGCGTGTTTAATTTATCAAGACCGTTCAGACGACGTTTGGATTGTGAAAATCCAACGTGTGGTTAAGGAGTTATGAATTTTTCAATTATTATACGGACTGCAAAGATTAAAATGCTATAATCTCTGTGCAAAAGTTTAGGCAGAATAACTCATCTATAACCTGCTGCAAAATTTATGTTAAAATATTACGTCGTTTATGAGATATGAATTTTTCAAACTTTCAACTTCCGGTTTGAACCGGAAGTCAAGGTCAAATGGGGTCACGTTATGTGCAGCGATTGTTGAACTTTTCACGACCTATCCGATGATGTGTAGATTGAAAAAATCTAAGGTGCGGTTCATGAGTTATGATTTTTTACAAATGATAAACTTTGATTTAATGTAATTCAATACCCAATGACGTCATCATGACATCATTAAACTTGTGTCGTCTTGACACTGAGGTTCAACTGTCTGATGAGTTTCAACCTTCAGTTCAATTTGAATCTTGGGTTATGCTGTAGAAAAGCCAAAAACATGACTTTTTTAAGAAAAAACGTCGAAGGCAAACTTCGACCCAGGGTAACGACCCGGAAGTAAAGGTCATACGATTTTTGCGTTAACTTTTCAAATGTTGCCCAAGTATTGATCTATCAGATACCAAACTTTGAACATCATACCTTTGAAATTCACGAAGATACAGCACATAGAAAATGGTCAATTTTCAATTTCAAAAACCTTGTAATTCGACACCTGATGACGTCATCATGACGTCATGAATTCTGTGCCGTCTTCATATTAAGGTTCAAATGTCTGATGAGTTTCAAGGTTCAATTCAGTTTCAATTTTGAGTTATGCTGTAGAGAAGAGTTCTCCGGAAGAAGAAGAAGAAGATGGAGAAGAAAACTAGAGATTCAGTTTTTGTTTACTACAAAAACAAGGTGTTCGTGATCGATGTCATCAAATTATGATTGAACCAAAAGTTAGGTCAAATGAGGTCATACTGTGTAGCGCTAGGTAAGTCCTAGGAGCCCTTTTTGATGCCGTGTAGTTAATAAAAAACCAATGTGTTATTCGGGAAATATGATTGTTTCAAGTATTGAATTTGATCATCCAGTTTGAACCGGAACTAAAGGTCAAATGGCATAACATTTTGTGTATCGTTTCTTTACTTGTTACCTACCTCCCAAATGATGCATAGATTGTAAAAAACCAATGTGTGGTTCAGAAGTTATGATTTTTTGAAACATGAAACATCAACTTCCGGTTTGAACCGGAAGTTAAGGTCAAACGGGTCATATTTTGTGTAGCGCGTGTTTAATTTATCAAGACCGTTCAGACGACGTCTGGATTGTGAAAATCCAACGTGTGGTTAAGGAGTTATGAATTGTTCAATTATTATACGGACGGACTGTCACAGAGCTCTGTAAATAATGACCATTCATGTGATATAGCGCCCTCGTGTGACATGTACATGTACTGGCAAGGCTGCGTGGACTTTGAACCTTATAAACAATGGAGCGGAACGGCCAGCTACGGTGAATCGGCAAAATACGCAGTTTACATGCGGTAGCTGTGTACAGTGTCGGAGTATTAATTTTGGCCTACACTATCGTGCGTTGTCACACGATGAAAGTCAACAGACACATACGCTTTGACGCCCAGTTTTGACCAGATGCAAAGATTAAAATGCTATAATATCTGTGCAAAAGTTTCGGCAGAATAACTTATCTATAGTCTGATGCAAAATTTACGTTAAAATATTACGTAGTTTTTGAGATATGAATTTTTCAAACTTTCAACTTCCGGTTTGAACCGGAAGTGAAGGTCAAACGGGGTCATGTTTTGTGTAGCATTTGTTGACCTTTTAACGACCAATCCGATGTTGTGTAGATTGACAAAATCCAACTTCCGGTTCATGAGTTATGATTTTGTACAAATATTAAACTTTGATTTAATGTAATTCAATACCCGATGACGTCATCATAACATAATTAAGCTTGTGTCGTCTTGACACTGAGGTTCAACTGTCTGATGAGTTTCAACCTTCAGTTTAATTTGAATCTTGAGTTATGCTGTAGAAAAGCCAAAAACATGACTTTTTGAAGGAAAATCAACGAAGGCAAACTTCGACCCAGGGTAACGACCGGAAGTTAAGGTCATACGGTTTGACGTTAACTTTTCAAATGATGCCCCAGTCTTCATCTATCAGATGCCCAATTATGAGCATCATAGCTTTCAAATTCACGAAGATACAGCAACTTGAAAATGGTCATTTTCAATTTTAAAAACCTTGTAATTCGACACCTGATGACGTCATCATGACGTCATGACAACTGTGCCGTCCTCATATCAAGGTTCAATTGTCTGATGAGTTTCAAGGTTCAATTCAGTTTCAATGTTGAGTTATCCTATAGAGAAGAGTTCTAGGGAAGAAGAAGATGGAGAAGAAAAAAAAACTAGAAATTGAATTTTTGTTTGCTACAAAAATACGGTGTTCGTGATCGATGTAATTAGATTAAGATTTAAAGATATTTTATTCTATCACCTCGATTTGTGGTTCAGGAGTAAGATTTTGTTCCAATATAAATCTTCAACTTCCGGTTTGAACCAAAACTTAGGTCAAATGAGGTCATACTGTGTAGCACTAGGTAAGTCCTAGGAGCTCTCTGTAATGCCGTGTAGGTGATAAAAATCTAAAGTGTGGTTCGGGAGTTATCATTGTTTCAAGTATTGAATTTGATCATCCGGTTTGAAACGAAAGTCAAGGTCAAATTGGGTCGCATTCTGTGTGTCAATTCTTAAGTTGATAAATATTTTGCCAATGATGTAAAGATTGCAAAAAAACAAAACAAAGTGTGCCTTAGAAGTTATGATTTTTTGAAACATTAATTTTTAACTTCCGGTTTGAACCGGAAGCCAGTGTTAAATGAGGACACACTGTCTATCGTTTGTTAAGTCTTAGGAGCTCTTTCTGATGCATTTACTTAATAAAAATACAATGAGTGGTTGAGGAGTTATTAATTTGTTCATTATTAAATTCATCTTCCAGTTTGAACCGGAAGTCAAGGTCGAAGGGCATAATATTTTGTGTATCGTTTCTTCACTTGTTATCTACCTTCCAAATGATGCATAGATTGTAAAAATCCAATTTGTGGTTCAGAAGGTATGATTTTTTTAAACATTAAATTTCAACTTCCGGTTTGAACCGGAAGTCAGTGTTAAATGAGGACACACTTCTATCGTTTGTTAAGTCTTAGGAGCTCTTTCTGATGCATTTACTTAATAAAAATACAATGAGTGGTTGAGGAGTTATTAATTTGTTCATTATTAAATTCATCTTCCGGTTTGAACCGGAAGTCAAGGTCGAAGGCATAACATTTTGTGTATCGTTTCTTCACTTGTTATCTACCTTCCAAATGATGCATAGATTGTAAAAATCCAATTTGTGGTTCAGAAGTTATGATTTTTTGAAACATTAAATTTCAACTTCCGGTTTGAACCGAAAGTTAAGGTCAGACGGGTCAGAGATTATGTACCGCGTGTTTAATTTATCCATACCGTTCAGACGACGTCTGGATTGTAACAATCCATTGTGTGGTTAGGGAGTTATGAATTGTTCAATTATTATACGGACGGACTGTCACAGAGCTCTGTAAATAATGACCATTCATGTGATATAGCGCCCTCGTGTGACATGTACATGTACTGGCAAGGCTGCGTGGACTTTGAACCTTATAAACAATGGAGCGGAATGGCCAGCTACGGTGAATCGGCAAAATACGCAGTTTAAATGCGGTAGCTGTGTACAGTGTCGGAGTATTAATTTTGGCCTCTATCGTGCGTTGTCACACGATGAAAGTCAACAGACACATGCGCTTTGACGCCCAGTTTTGACCAGATGCAAAGATTAAAATGCTATAATATCTGTGCAAAAGTTTCGGCAGAATAACTTATCTATAGTCTGATGCAAAATTTACGTTAAAATATTACGCAGTTTTTGAGATATGAATTTTTCAAACTTTCAACTTCCGGTTTGAACCGGAAGTCAAAGTCAAACGGGTCATGTTTTGTGTAGCATTTGTTGACCTTTTAACGACCAATCCGATGTTGTGTAGATTGAAAAAATCCAAGGTACGGTTCATGAGTTATGATTTTTTACAAATATTAAACTTTGATTTAATGTAATTCAATACCCGATGACGTCATCATGACATCATTGAGCTTGTGTCATCTTGATACTGAGGTTCAACTGTCTGGTGAGTTTCAACCTTTAGTTCAATTTGAATCTTGAGTTATGCTGTAGAAAAGCCAAAAACATGACTTTTTGAAGGAAATTCAACGAAGGCAAACTTCGACCCAGGGTAACGACCCGGAAGTTAAGGTCATACGATTTTGACGTTAACTTTTCAAATGATGCCCCAGTCTTGATCTATCATATGCCCAATTATGAATATCATACCTTTGAAATTAACGAAGATACAGCGAATAGAAAAAGGTCAATTTTTAACTTAAAAAACCTTGTGATTCGACACCCGATGACGTCATCATAACGTCATCAAGTCTGTGCCGTCCTCATATCAAGGTTCAATTGTCTGATGAGTTTCAAGGTCAAAATCAATTTTAATTCTGAGTTATGACCAAAATTAAAAAAAGACCACAAAGGCACACTTTGACCTTCCGTTAAGACCGGAAGTAAAGGTCGTACGATTTTGCCGTTAACTTTTTAAATGTTTGCCCAGTCTTGATTTATAAGATGCCCAATTATGAGCATCCTAGCTTTCAAATTCACGAAGATACAGCGAATAGAAAATGGTCATTTTTCAACTTTAAAAACCTTGTAATTCGACACCTGATGACGTCATCATGACGTCATGACAACTGTGCCGTCTTCATATTGAGGTTCAATCGTCTGATGAGTTTCAAGGTTCAATTCAGTTTCAATGTTGAGTTATCCTGTAGAGAAGAGTTCTAGGGAAGAAGAAGATGGAGAAGAAAAAACTAGACATTCAATTTTTGTTTGCTACAAAAACACGGTGTTCGTGATCGATGATGTCATCAAATTATGATTGAACAATATTTCATTTTATCAACCTGATTTGTGCCCTTTGTAATGCCGTGTAGTTAATAAAAATGCAATGTGTGGTTCAGGAGTTATGATTATTTCAAATATTGAATTTGATCATCCGGTTTGAACCAGAAGTCAAAGTCAAATTGGGTCCCATTCTGTGTTTCATTTCTTAAGTTGATAAATACTTTGCCAATGATGTAAAGATTGCAAAAAAACCAAAGTGTGCCTGAGAAGTTATGATTTTTTGAAACATTATTTTTTAACTTCCGGTTTGAACCGGAAGTCAGTGTTAAACGAGGTCACACTGTGTATCGTTTGTTAAGTCTAAAGAGCTCTTGCTGATGACGTTTACTTGATATAAATACAATGAGTGGTTGAGGAGTTATACTTTTTTAATTATTAAATTCATCTTCCGGTATGAACCGGAAGTCAAGGTCAAATGGCATAACATTTTGTGTATCGTTTCATACCTTCCAAATGATGCATAGATTGTACAAATCCAATGTGTGGTTCAGAAGTTATGATTTTTTGAAACATGAAATTTCAACTTCCGGCTTGAAGTTGAACCGGAAGTTAAGGTCAAATGGGTCATATTTTGTGTAGCGCGTGTTTGATTTATCAAGACCGTTCAGACGACGTTTGGATTGTGAAAATCCAACGTGTGGTTAAGGAGTTATGAATTTTTCAATTATTACACGGACTATCATTAGTTGAGCTCTGTAAATAATGACCATTCATGTGATATAGCGCCCTCATGTGACATGTACATGTACTGGCAAGGCTGCGTGGACTTTGAACCTTATAAACAAGGGAGCGGAACGGCCAGCTACTGTGTACAGTGTCGGCGAATGTTTGTGTTGGCCTACACTATCATGCGTTGTCACACGATGAAAGTCAACAGACACATGCGCTTTGACGCCCAGTTTTGACCAGATGCAAAGATTAAAATGCTATAATCTCTGTGCAAAAGTTTCGGCAGAATAACTCATTTATAACCTGATGCTAAATTCATGTTAAAATATGCCGTAGTTTTTGAGATTTGAATTTTGAAATTTTCAACTTCCGGTTTGAACCGGAAGTCAAGGTCAAATGGGGTCATGTTGTGTGTAGCGTTTGTTGACCTTTTAACGACCAATCCGATGATGTGTAGATTGTAAAAATCCGACATGTGGTTCATGAGTTATGATTTTTTACAAATATTAAACTTTGATTTAATGTAATTCAATACCAGGTGACGTCATTATGACATAATTAAGTTTGTGTCGTCTTGATGCTAAGATTTAAGTGTCCGATGAGTTTCAATGTTCAGGTAACTTTTAATCTTGAGTAATGCCGTAAAAAAGCCCAAAACATGATTTTTTAAAGGAAAATCAACGAAGGCAAACTTCGACCCAGGGTAACGACCCGGAAGTTAAGGTCATACGATTTTGACGTTAACTTTTCAAATGATGCCCCAGTCTTGATCTATCATATGCCCAATTATGAACATCATACCTTTGAAATTTACGAAGATACAGCAAATAGAAAAAGGTCTTTTTTTTACTTTAAAAACCTTGTAATTCGACACCCGATGACGTCATCATAACGTCATTAAGTCTGTGTCGTCCTCATATCAAGGTTCAATTGTCTGATGAGTTTCAAGGTTAAAATCAATTTTAATTTTGAGTTATGACCAAAATTAAAAAAGACCCTAAAACACAGACTTTGACCTTCCGTTAAGACCGGAAGTAAAGGTCGTACGATTTTGGCGTTAACTTTTCAAATGTTAGCCCAGTCTTGATTTATAAGATGCCCAATTATGAGCATCCTAGCTTTCAAATTCACGAAGATACAGTGAATAGAAAATAGTCATTTTTCAACTTTAAAAACCTTGTAATTCGACACCTGATGACGTCATCATGACGTCATGACAACTGTGCCGTCTTCATATTGAGGATCAACTGTCTGATGAGTTTCAAGGTTCAATTCAGTTTCAATGTTGAGTTATGCTGTAGAGAAGAGTTCTAGGGAAGAAGAAGATGGAGAAGAAAAAAAAAAAAAAAACTAGACATTGAATTTTTGTTTGCTACAAAAACACGGTGTTCGTGATCGATGATGTCATCAAATTATGATTGAACAATATTTCATTTTATCAATTTGATTTGTGCCCTCTGTAATGCCGTGTAGTTGATAAAAAACCAATGTGTGGTTCAGGAGTTATGATTATTTCAAATATTGAATTTGATCATCCGGTTTGAACCAGAAGTCAAAGTCAAATTGGGTCGCATTCTGTGTGTCATTTCTTAAGTTGATAAATACTTTGCCAATGATGTAAAGATTGCAAAAACCAAAGTGTGCCTTAGAAGTTATGAGTTTTTGAAACATTATTTTTTAATTTCCGGTTTGAACCGGAAGTCAGTGTTAAATGAGGTCACATTGTGTATCGTTTGTTAAGTCTAAAGAGCTCTTTCTGATGACGTTTACTTGATATAAATACAATGAGTGGTTGAGGAGTTATAATTTTTTTAATTATTAAATTCATCTTCCGGTATGAACCGGAAGTCAAGGTCAAATGGCATAACATTTTGTGTATCGTTTCATACCTTCCAAATGATGCATAGATTGTACAAATCCAATGTGTGGTTCAGAAGTTATGATTTTTTGAAACATGAAATTTCAACTTCCGGCTTGAACCGGAAGTCAAGGTCAAATGGGTCATATTTTGTGAAGCGCGTGTTATTTATCAAGACCGTTCAGATGACGTTTGGATTGTGAAAATCCAACGTGTGGTTAAGGAGTTATGAATTTTTCAATTATTACACGAACAATCATTAATTGAGCTCTGTAAATAATGACCATTCATGTGATATAGCGCCCTCATGTGACATGTACATGTACTGGCAAGGCTGCGTGGACTTTGAACCTTATAAACAAGGGAGCGGAACGGCCAGCTACTGTGTACAGTGTCGGCGAATGTTTGTGTTGGCCTACACTATCATGCGTTGTCACACGATGAAAGTCAACAGACACATGCGCTTTGACGCCCAGTTTTGACCAGATGCAAAGATTAAAATGCTATAATCTCTGTGCAAAAGTTTCGGCAGAATAACTCATTTATAACCTGATGCTAAATTCATGTTAAAATATGCCATAGTTTTTGAGATTTGAATTTTGAAATTTTCAACTTCCGGTTTGAACCGGAAGTCAAGGTCAAATGGGGTCATGTTGTGTGTAGCGTTTGTTGACCTTTTAACGACCAATCCGATGATGTGTAGATTGTAAAAATCCGACATGTGGTTCATGAGTTATGATTTTTTACAAATATTAAACTTTGATTTAATGTAATTCAATACCCGGTGACGTCATCATGACATAATCAAGTTTGTGTCGTCTTGATACTAAGATTTAAGTGTCCAATGAGTTTCAATGTTCAGGTAACTTTTAATCTTGAGTTATGCCGTAAAAAAGCCCAAAACATGATTTTTTAAAGGAAAATCAACGAAGGCAAACTTCGACCCAGGGTAACGACCCGGAAGTTAAGGTCATACGATTTTGACGTTAACTTTTCAAATGATGCCCCAGTCTTGATCTATCATATGCTCAATTATGAACATCATACCTTAATAATTTACGAAGATACAGCAAATAGAAAAAGGTCATTTTTTTACTTTAAAAACCTTGTAATTCGACACCCGATGACGTCATCATAACGTCATCAAGTCTGTGCCGTCCTCATATCAAGGTTCAATTGTCTGATGAGTTTCAAGGTTAAAATCAATTTTAATTTTGAGTTATGACCAAAATTAAAAAAGACCCTAAAACGCAGACTTTGACCTTCCGTTAAGACCGGAAGTAAAGGTCGTACGATTTTGGCGTTAACTTTTCAAATGTTAGCCCAGTCTTGATTTATAAGATGCCCAATTATGAGCATCCTAGCTTTCAAATTCACGAAGATACAGCGAATAGAAAATAGTCATTTTTCAACTTTAAAAACCTTGTAATTCGACACCTGATGACGTCATCATGACGTCATGACAACTGTGCCGTCTTCATATTGAGGTTCAACTGTCTGATGAGTTTCAAGGTTCAATTCAGTTTCAATGTTGAGTTATGCTGTAGAGAAGAGTTCTAGGGAAGAAGAAGATGGAGAAGAAAAAAAAAAAAAAAAAAAAACAGAACAAAAACAATAGGTGTTCGTGCACATGTTGCACGAACACCTAAAAAAACAGAACAAAAACAATAGGTGTTCGTGCACATGTTGCACGAACACCTAAAAACCAGAACAACTAGACCTAGAATTTTTGTTTTTTACAAAAATACGGTGTTCGGTGGTACGTTACATGATGACGTAGTTCAAAAAACATTGAACATAAAAAGATGAATTTTTATACAATGTGTTGTTTTTTATAGTTAAACTTGTACCACACTTTGTAACAACTCCCGTTTCTTGAGAAATGTTTATGTTTGTGTTACATTGGCATCAGGTTTTTGGTTTTATTTTGCACCTCAAAGCCCTTTAAAAATTTCGCCCATCTGGCACGGGATATTGTACATATTGCAATGCCAGTTGTATTATATTATTTCAATTAATTATTTGTATATTCCTGTTTAACCGGAAGTCAAGGTTAAATGGTTAAGTTGAATATTGTGTATGTCGTTTCTTAAGTTTCTTAAGTTATTACTATCAATAAATAAAAATTCAAATGTGTTGTTGAGAAATTATTTTTCTTGTGTACCGCGTGTTTAGTTTATCAATACCGTTCAGACGACGTATGGATTGTAACAATCCATTGTGTGGTTAAGGAGTTATGAATTTTTCAAATATTACACGGACTACCATTATTTGGATGTGCAATATACAATGAATACAATGAAATAGCGAGCGACGCCAAAAGTATTCCTATAGGTGGCTTTACAGTTTCAATCAAAGATCGTATAGCGCCGTAGGTGGTAACGATCTTTGGTTTCAATACAGACATGTTAACTTAAACTACGCGCGCAATGTACATGTGGCTGTATGGACGTGTAGCGAGACCTTGACTACACGTGCTCGTACACGTGCGTGGCTGGTACAGGTTTGACATACATTGTATTTACGTGTAGGCCTACACTACCGTGCATTGTCGTACAAGGTCGTTCAACAGACACTTGCGCTTTGACGCCCAGTTTTGACCAGATGCAAAGATTAAAATGCTATAATCTCTGTGCAAAAGTTTCGGCAGAATAACTCATCTATAACCTGATGCAAAATTCATGTTAAAATATGACGTAGTTTTTGAGATATGAATTTTGTGAAATTTTCAACTTCCGGTTTGAACCGGAAGTCAAGGTCAAATGGGGTCATGTTGTGTGTAGCATTTGTTAACCTTTTAACGACCAATCCGATGATGTGTAGATTGTAAAAATCCGACATGTGGTTCATGAGTTATGATTTTTTACAAATATTAAACATTGATTTAATGTAATTCAATACCCGATGACGTCATCATGACATCATCATGTTTGTGGCGTGTTGATGTTAATGTTTAATTGCCTTATAAGTTTCAATGTTCAAATCAATTTCAATTTTGAGTTATGACAAAAAGTTGATTTTTTTGACGAAAAAACACAAAGGCAGACTTTGACCTTCCGTTAAGACCGGAAGTGAAGGTCATGTGATTTTTGCGTTAACTTTTCAAATGTTGCCCCAATCTTGATGTATCAGATGCCCAATTATGAGTTGCATAGCTGTCAAATTCACGAAGATACAGCATTTAGAAAATTGTCATTTTTAACTTTAAAAACCTTGTCATGACGTCATCAATGTCGTCATCATTCCAACAAAGTGGCGGTTTCATCTACTCACTATTGCCTATGTACACAGTAAGTTTTAAGTTTGTACAAGCTTTACTTTTGTTTAAAATTGCTGGAGAAGGTTCGGAGGGAAAGAAGAACACGAGGAAAAACTAGACTTAGAATTTTTGTTTATTACAAAAATACGGTGTTCGGTGGAACGTTACATGATGACGAAGTTCAAAAACATTGAACATAAAAAGATGAATTTGTATACAATGTGTTGTTTTTTATAGTTAAACTTGTACCACACTTTGTAACAACTCCCGTTTCTTGACAAATGTTTATGTTTGTGTTACATTGGCATCAGGTTTTTTGGGTTTATTTTGCACCTCAAAACCCTTAAAAAATTTCGCCCATCTGGCACGGGATATTGTACATACAGATTGTGCAATGCCAGTTGTATTATATTATTTCAATTAATTATTTGTATTTTCCTGTTTAACCGGAAGTCAAGGTTAAATGGTTAAGTTGAATGTTGTGTATGTCGTTTCTTAAGTTTCTTAAGTTATTACTATCAATAAATAACAATTCAAATGTGTTGTTGAGAAATTATTTTTCTTGTGTACCGCGTGTTTAATTTATCAATACCGTTCAGACGACGTATGGATTGTAACAATCCATTGTGTGGTTAAGGAGTTATGAATTTTTCAAATATTACACGGACTACCATTATTTGGATGTGCAATATACAATGAATACAATGAAATAGCGAGCGACGCCAAAAGTATTCCTATAGGTGGCTTTACAGTTTCAATCAAAGATCGTATAGCGCCGTAGGCGGTAACGATCTTTGGTTTCAATACAGACATGTTAACTTAAACTACGCGCGCAATGTACATGTGGCTGTATGGACGTGTAGCGAGACCTTGACTACACGTGCTCGTACACGTGCGTGGCTGGTACAGGTTTGACATACATTGTATTTACGTGTAGGCCTACACTACCGTGCGTTGTCGTACAAGGTCGTTCAACAGACACTTGCGCTTTGACGTCAGTCAGTCACAAAAAGGACTCTGCATCACAAATTTTCAAGTTTCAAATCATCAAACAACGGTAAAAGGTTATATTTACGCATTTTATTAGTAGTATACAAGCAGGGTTCTCAACAGGGTGGACAATGTACAATAATAACATCTCTCATGATAGCGCGGGGTCGACTTAATTATTGAGTCTTTGAGACAAGGTTCCGTTCATCGACTAAAAATGTAGTCAGGATGCCCTGCGACACAGAGAAAAATGCACGCGAAATGCCGTTACGAAATAGCCGACCTCTGGGTACCCGTCGCTGCACACTATTAACGGTGGATTGTGCATGTGTACATGTACGTCGGGATTCTGTTGCCCGGGCGCTCGACGATTTTGTCCTGGCGCTACATTTTTTGAACGGGCGCATTTGGTATTTTGAGAATTTTGAACGGACGTTTTTTTGTTAGTACGCGTGGTATGTGAGACAGATGTAGGCAAATCTCAGGAGTTTGTGTACCCAATATAGCAAGATCACTAGCAATAATAACTACATACACACTTGTTATATTGCAATTACATCGTTGAAGAAGCTTACTACGAGAAAATAATGAGTAATGAAAAATCAAAAAAGCCTCATGTCATTTCAAAAATGCCCGGACGCAAATCTATAACTTTCATTCTCATGGCCTAATGATTATTAATGTACCACGTTTCATTAATAAGATACACATTTTTGTATGTGCAAACTAATACTTCCGGTTTGGACCGGAAGTGAAGGTCAAATGGGGTCACACATTGTAAACATTTGTAGAATCGTCTAAGGGTTTTAAAATCACGTAATTATATTAACAAAAACATTTAAGTAAATGAGATACGATTTTTTATTTACAAAATTTCAACTTCTGGTTTCGACCGGAAGTAAAGGTCAAATGGGGTCACATTGTGTGTAAGAAGTGTTTAATATCTCAAGAGCTTTTATTATGGTACCATTATCATGTATGTAGCATATATGGTTCTTGAGATATGATTATTTTAACATAAAACTTCAATTTAACGTAATGACGTCATCGATGACGTCATCATTCCAAAACTTGTTTTTTGTCATGTACACACTGTGGTCTAGGTAATTGGTAAGTTTCAAGTTGGTACAAGCTTTAGTTTTGGAGATAGCAAAATAAAATAAAATTCGTCCTCGTCTACGATTTTCGTTGTGACGTAGCTATGACGTCACGTATTATATTTCTAGAATGCTCGTGAGCTAAACAAAATATTATTCATTGAAAGTTTTTTCATATTTTGCTTCACTTAGGCTCCAGAGCCCCAAATAACATAATTTGTACCTTTAACTTCCGATTTCAACCGGAAGTCAAGGTCAAATGGGGTCATGTTGTGTGTAGCATTTGTTGACCTTTTAACGAACAATCCGATGTTGTGTAGATTGTAAAAATCCAACATGTGGTTCATGAGTTATGATTTTTTACAAATATTAAACATTAATTTAATGTAATTCAATACCCGATGACGTCATCATGACATCATCATGTTTGTGGCGTCTTGATGATATTGTTCACATCTCTTATGAGTTTCAATGTTCAAATCAATCTCAATCTTGAGTTATGCTGTAGAAAAGCCAAAAACATGACTTTTTGAAGGAAAATCAACGAAGGCAAACTTCGACCCAGGGTAACGACCCGGAAGTTAAGGTCATACGATTTTGACGTTAACTTTTCAAATGTTGTCCAAGTCTTGATCTATCAGATGCCTCAGTATGAACATCATAGCTTTTATATTTGTCGAGATACAGCAACAAGCAAATGGTCATTTTTCAACATTAAAAACCTTGTCATGACGTCATCAATGTCGTCATCATTCCAAAAAAGTGGCGGTTTCATCTACTCACTATTGCCTATGTACACAGTAAGTTTTAAGTTTGTACAAGCTTTACTTTTGTTTAAAATTGCTGGAGAAGGTTCAGAGGGAAAGAAGAACGCGAGGAAAAAAAAAAAAACATAACAGTAACAATAGTTGTTCGGCTGTTAGCCGAACACCTAAAAAAAAAACAAAAAAAAAACATAACAATAACAATAGTTGTTCGGCTGTTAGCCGAACACCTAATAACAAGAGGTGTTCGTGCACATATTGCACGAACACCTAAAAATCAATAGGTGTTCGTGCACAATTGCACGAACACCTAACAACAAAAAAAAAACCAAAAAAACGAACACGTTCAAGTTAGTATGAGTGATTTTGATCAAGTTGATCTCTAATGTACTATTATTTCTGTGGGTAACTAAACTCCTGTTCTTTATACCGTTAATAAGGATTATTTCATCTTAAAGAGTTTTTTCTTTCTTTGCTATAGGGCTGTAAAACTGCACTACTGTTGTGGAATAAATCGGATACAGCTACTGGGGATGTGCTCCGATCATGTGGTTGGTCAAATCCCCAGTGTGAAGCTCAGGAACACGTCGTAGACTTTTCAGAGAAGCAACTGAAATGTAAGTCTATTTTCCTTTATTTTACAGTTAAAAGGTGAAACAATGTAAATCTTCTGAGTGGACAAATTGTAAATGACGGTAATTAATAACTGTACATAATTATAATTGAAGGCAATTGTATGTAGGGTTATAATAAATTGCATATCTCCTATAAATTAGGTAACTTTTAATAGCGCCCCATAACTTAAAGAAATTATTGTAATTGTGTGGGTTTTTTTTTCATTCGACAGTGTTTTTTAAGACAATAATGAAGCAAATGTCGAAGATTCCTCAGGAGGAACGAGAGAAGTGTCTGGAAGATTTGTGGGTATGGGCCCAAAATCGCTACCAACCGAGACTCGGAGGCCAGGCTGGAAGTATTTCCATCCCATTCTGGTACATGAGTATGTATGCAGAGAAGTCAATGTAGAGGCCTTTAATGTCGACACTGATACAGCTAAATTAAGCTACCTTCCATTTTACTTCTCTATGTATGTAAGATTAATCCTTGCAAGTGTTTTGATGTTTGATTGATTGTTTAACAAGGTGGTTGATGACAAACTCAAGATGGATGGCACAATCCAACGTGAATTTGAGACCAGTCATACGTGGACTTATTGAAAAAAGCTGCTAACAGAATAAGACGTACACATTTATTGTCATTGTCTAGCCTTTATATTGGTTACTATGTACACGGAAAAGCTTTAGGAGTTCCGTCTATTTTTACTGATATATTATCTTGATGTTTGCTGATTATATATTAAATTAGTTGTATTGCATGTTATTGTTTGTAATATGTTTACATTCCTGTTTATTTTTGTCATTTCAAAAGACATTCCATTTTTCGATGGGATTTCAGTTATTCGAGGCATTCTCTTATTCAATCTGAGTAATCAAAACTAAACCGTTTTACTGCCAATCATGGTGCTTTGTTTTTGTTGAAACCTTCACAAGTACTGTGCCTATATTGTCCTGCTAGACCAACCTTCTCCTCGTCACACTGAACGAGCACATCCCTTTTCATTAAAGTAGACTACATGACTGTTTGCTGTTAAGCATAAACATCTGTAACCTTTGACTGGTATACTGTTCCGCACATACACACTCAACCTTACGGATCCGGTTTGTGGGGTACTGCTATTGTTGTTCTATTATTCCCTTTTCTAAAGAATTCCCTTGTGGGGCCCAATTGTTCCTATTGAAATTACCTTGTGGGGTCCATTGTTCCATTGTTAAAAATACCCCGTAAGTTGGCATGTGTAAGGGCACACACTCGCACACACACATTAATGTTGGACGTTGTCCTTGATATTTTTTAATTTCTGTATTGTTTATCGAAGTCCTAGAGTTTCCACATAATTGTATGTCCTTGGAGAACAATTTCGAAGTCGCTAAGTTCATCGATCGAGTGATGTTCTGTTTGTACAATCCGATAGACTCACTTATAATTTGTTAATTAGCTTTAGTTCTAAAGTGAGTATTGAATAATTGATTGATTTCCCCCTAAAAAGACGTTCCTAAACTCTTCTTGCATCCTTTTACCACGTGCTCTGTTGAAACAGACGCACAAGTCCTCATGTCCGCTTTGGTAGGTTGGACCCGGTTCATCGCTCCACCTTGCCCCGCTTCTCAACTCTTTCATCACCTTTTCCTGGAACACCATGCAGCTAAGACCATTATCACTATATGTGTATTTACTGATTTGTTGTTGTGTTTTTATGTTGATTATCTTCTCCATTGGTATTACTTTGTTGAGTTTCATTATTCTTCATCTTACTTTACGACTCAATCATATTTTTATAAAGTGTTAACTAGCTGTTCCGACAGTAAGTCGGAACAGCTGTTGTTTTCGTCAAGATTTTTCAAAACGTTTTACAAACGTTGTTTTTTGTTTCCACCTAAACGCCATAGGTTTAACATACGATTTTTGTATACACGTAATCTTAGAAACAGAAGATATGACAGACTTGAGTCCTGTATTGAATTGAAGCTTAATACATGAAGTTATCACTAAATGTTATACTGTTCAATTTCTTAATCAATTAGCTGAGTTATAATGACATGAATATTTAATTAGGCAATCTTGTTAACACCATATCTCACAAAATTAAACGTCCGATTTTCAAATTTTTCTTCAGTTCTTGACTCTCTGGGTATTGAAGTTGTGCACCATGAAGTAATATTTTATGTCACGTCATCGTGACATCATTTAAAGCGTGTTTCGTATCCGTGTACAAAGTAATGAAGAACAGTGTAAACTCGTACTTAGTCCTGAGGCCGTGTGCACCCGATGCTATCGTATTCTTTGTACTGTTGACATGAGACTGCAACAATGGCAGACTTTGAACAAGTCTATTCAATGTATACAGTAATAATATAAGGTATCAAATCAACCAAATTGTTATGCTGGTCTGATGGCACCGCGGTTTACCGCGTTAACTTCCCAAGCTAAGAACCGCGGATCGGGCCTGCGGGGATCCCGACGATTTCAATATAATTATTACATACATTTTACTTTTTTTTAACAATAAAACACTTGCACCTACATTAAGACGAACAGGACCACATATTCTTTATCTAATTTTTGGCTCCTCAGAACTTCGTTTTCCCGGAAAATAAAACGAGAATTATTTAGTGACTTAATTATTGAGTCTTGGTGACAAGGTTCCGTTCATCAACCAAAAAAATGTAGTCAGGATGCCCTGCGACACAGAGAAAGATGCACGCGAAATGCCGTAACGAAATAGCCGACTTCTGGGTACCAGTCGCTGCACACTATTTATACAAAAAGATCGATCTATAGCGTATTGAAACGGTGGCTTGTGCATGTGTACATGTACATGTACATGTACATGTACATCGTGATTCTGTTGCCCGGGCGCTCGACGATTTTGTCCCGGGCGCTACATGTTTTGAACGGGCGCATTTGGTATTTTGAGAATTTTGGACGGATGCTGTTTTTTAGTACGCATGGTATGTACGTTGTATGTGAGACAGATGTAGGGAAATCTCAGGAGTTTGTGTACCCAATAGCAAGAAAAGTACCGTGTGCAAACCTGAAACTACGAGAAAATAATGAATAATGAAAAATGAAAAAAAAGCCTCGTCATTTCAAAAATGCCCGGACGCAAATCTATAACTTTAATTCTCATGACCTTAGGCAGACACAGGCGACAAAAACTTCTTTGAGTAGCGCTATTTTTTGCAGTTTTTCGCTTTACGTGTGTTGTCAATCACCACAGAGTGCCAGCATTTTCTTTTTGAAGCTTATCATCAAAGAAGACAAAACCTGTGTGGAACATAAAAACTTGTTTCTTTACTTAATTATTTGGCCCGATCTAGGCATCCTAATACTCCGTGTTTGTAAAAGCGGACCGTGCACGGACGATTACACCTGCCGGAGATTTGGAAGTTTACACGGCATACACATTTTATGAATGAACATCGAAATGGTACTATCAATGTATGCGTCTTGTGGTGAATCATGATGATGTAGTGTTAAGTGTAACTAAAGAAACTTCACAATCTTTATCAACAAGCGTAATGGTTACAAATGAGCGAAATCGTTACAAATACGCGAAATGGTTACGAGTGAGCACAATGATTCAGAATAACAAATTAATTCCAAATAAGCGAATTGATTCTGAATAAGCGTAATAATTCATTCACATTTTATGAATGAACATTGAAATGGTACTATATCATCCCTGTGTCTTGTGGTAAATAATTAAATGATGTAGTGTTAAGTGTATTTAACTTTACAATCTACATCAACAAGCGTAATGTTATGAATGAGCGAAATCGTTACGAATAAGCAAAACGGTTACGAATCAGCAAAATCCAAATAAGCGAATTAATTTCGAATAAGCGAATTCCGAATGAGCGTATTGATTCTGAATAAGCGAATTGATTCCGAATAAGCAAATTCATTCCAAATCAGCGAAGTGATTCTGAATAAGCGTATTGATTCATTCACATTAAATGTTTTTATGAGTGAACATCGAAATGGTACTATCATTCGTGCTCTTGTGGTGAATCATTGAATAATGTAGTGTTAAGTGTTTCACAATTTACATCAACAAGCGCAATGGTTACGAATGAGCGAAATCGTTATGAATAAGCGCAATGGTTACGAATCAGCAAAATGATTCAGAATAAGCGAATTAATTTTTCGAACTTTTTTCAGCTATGAGTTCTTGGGTAATAAAGATTAGGTTTGAGATATTGTGACCCCAAGGTGACCTTAACTTCCGGAATGACCGGAAAATGAAGCGTGTCTCAATAAGTAAACATCCAATTTTCAAACTTTTTTTCAGTTACAGACTCATAGGGCATTGAAGATTAGCCTTGGGTCATCGTGACCTTAAGTTGACCGTATTCTCCGGTTCAACCGGAAGTTAAACCATATCTCAAAAAGTACATACCCATTTTTTCAGCTATAGACTCCTTCGGCTTTGAAAATTATGCAAGGGCTATCGTGATCCTAAATTGACCTTAACTTCCTGGTGAACCGTTTTGAGGCACATTTTAAGTCAAATTCAATGCTTGTGAAAGGTCAGGTGTCTTGTATATCAGATCAGGCTTACATTTTGAGCATTAGTCAAAACAAATAAAATCGGAACAGCTTAGCGTTTGTTCACAAACGCTTAATGTCTAGTTGTATTTTACTTTTGTTGATCGTGACTTCAAACTGAATTAATATAGTATGCTTTGTAGTTCAATCAAATTGTTTATGCTTTTGAACACTCGTTGATTTGCAGACTGTTGTTGGCATTTATAGATCAAGGAAATAATAACACGTTAATTCCGATATCAGAGGATTATATATATTGCTGTCCGTTGCGTTTCCTAGACAGCAAAGTTTCGTTTTAACAAACATCGTACCGTTCGCAGGCTCTTAATTGAATAGAGGTAAAACCTGTAACATTCGTATGCAAAATATGCAGAATGTTTGTTACACATCAATGTTGGTAAAAAATTATGCATATGGTCATAACAGGCTACCGTAGATTCGTTACAATTTACGGACAATTATTTTGATGCTTATCTTAATCTTTGTCAGAATGAGTTATAAAAACCCGTGCATATTTTGAGGACTGATATCTTAAAAAAACTAGCTGCTATACAATTTGTGTCTTGAAGATTCGCTCCTGATTTGGTCTGGTATCAAACAAAAGAGAAAATACTAGAGTAACGGCGAACCATGGAAATCATCTTTACACTACATAATTTACAATTTTGAAGCAACACCTCGCTGATTTGGTTGATGTGTAACTGTTGTGGTGCATTCATACATGGTGTGTGTTCCAAATTCTTCCGCTGTACATTATTAACTAGTTGATGGCCTGACGTAATGCATTATATGCATGCATAAAATATAAGCGAGCTGTTTATCTTTGTTCTTTGCAAAGTTATTGGGCATGGTGCCGTCATCATCAGCTCTAAGTTGATTTTTGTAGCTATGTGTTTAGTTTTAAATAAATACTCCAGTATCAGATTGAGATGTCGCTTTTAGTTGTATTCCTGTCTTTTCCGGTACCTCAATGTGTCAACACAGTACAACTATGGTGGTCATGTACGGCTGTTTTAGAGAATAACCGCTTAGTCTATTTGAACCTTATGGGCTCAGCAGTCGGCGATGTGGTTCTCACAGACCCGCAGGTTATGAAGGGGGAGGGGGCGAGAAGAGTGAGCAGAGTGAGAGAGTAGAGTGAAGGGTGTGCATGGCTGGGGTTCGCAAGATCAAAATTGAAACCAAAAGGTTCCCGAGCATGCCGATAAAGCTCACGATAGCGACAATGGCTACGATAATTACCAATGCTATGTCCAATGCCATGGCTGGATTCTACAGATATATGTGAACAATAATAAATAAGTTTAATGTCCATTTAAAGCCTCCATCTTTGTGAGAAAATTTTGTTCCAACAATCGCTTTTGGTCAAATCTAGTCTCGTGATCTCCTCTTGACCAATCAAATAGGATGTACTGGACCAGATATTTATGAATAATTACTAACGTATGAGTAATAAATTAAAGACTCTGGAGGAGAGTCATGTTAGTTTTTGAAAACAAAAACAGGCGGGAGTTAAATTGTGTTCCCAAATTTATCAGTGCATCGAGCTTTACAATTTAAACTTCTATTATATTGGTCCCCCACCACTGGCCCGGGAAAAGTTTCTCAGCCCCTCCAAAGATAAATCTGGTTACTCCACTGGGATTTGAGTAACAATTACACTTAATTTTGACAATGATGTAATCACCTGAAGCTAAAACCACTGATCAATAGGACACGATAGTCCTTTTACAGAATTTGGTTTTTACGATGCCTTAACTTTACGAGCTGTAAGCGCACAACTCCGTGATAAACATTGCCATGAGGTTGGCTCTGCAAGGTAGACATAATTAGGAAAAAGTAGAAAAACTTGTTTCTTCACATTTGTTTCTTGCATCTTGCCAGCTGGTAATTTACGGTTCTTTCTGTAACACAATATATTTTGTTATGTATACAGCTTTGCATAAAGCCTGTTCTATTAAAGAAGTTGGAAGTTCAAATTCCCGACGTCAATGAAAAACTGCAAGCGTATGGAAAATATTAAATTATTTTTGAAGCTAAAAAATTGAGATGGCGAATGCTGAGAGTACACTAAAAAAAAGTAGAAAAATAATAAAATCTATTAAAATATTAACTAATAAACAAAACCGTAAAGTGTATGACAATATGTTTCAGTTAAACATTTTAGGGTGATATTATTTACATTAATTATCCATGGCAAATAACCCCACTCACTGTCTGTGACAATTCTGCTGCGTTGAAAGCCGTCACTGTTAGGTAGTAGTCTGTATGAGGAACCAGCGGCGATACACGCATACCAGTATTCATGGATCTACCACTGCATGACGTCACTTCCGCCCAAGACGGTACCGAGGGAGACTTCAAAGTACAGTGGGGAGGAGGAGACGAACAATCCGTCTCAGCCCAAGTCAACCGTACCGTTCCAATGCCATGTAGAAGTGAGATGATTTGAATCTGTGAAAATGATGACACAGGTCTTTGCTTACTTATATGCAACCATTTTTGCTTCTCGGTTGGTGTTATTGCCTCTCCGCCCTATTTTTGTTGAGGGGTTCAGTTTGTTTTCACATAAACCTCAAGCAAACACGATCATGATGTGGGCGTACATTGTTTTTAATTTCAGAATATTGTGTTGTAAACAAACAAAGATTTTTTGGCAACTGTGCTATGCTCTCCTACATTGTTTTTAATTTCAGAACATTGTGTTGTAAACAAAACAAAGATTTTTTGGCGACTGTGCTATGCTCTAAATTTCTGGAGTCAACTGGTATAAGCGTTTAAAACATTTTCATCTTAGAAGGACACGGCTACAACGTGGTCGAGCTGCTGGCATGCATACTTCACGAAATAAAGGAAAACGACACAATTTCGAGGGATGTTTTATGTGGTGTATTTATATTTTCTACTTTTAAAACATCTTTCCAACATAATTATTTCATAACAAATGCTTCCATATCACAAAGCTGTGGTATTCTAAAGACGACAAGTGTGCATCCCGCCATGCGTCGCGTCGCCTGTTTTTCAATTGGAAACTTTGGAACGCTAGGTGGCAGCACTGATTATCATAGTGATGGTATGGGGTTCTAAAGACAACAAAAGATGCGTCGCGTCGCTTGTACTGTCACCCGTCGCTTCGTACGTCGCGTCGTGCCGTCGCCCGTCGCGTCGCCTGTTTTTCAATTGATTATCATAGTGATTTGGGCTTCCGTCGTCCGTCGCATCGCCCGTCGTGCCGTCCGTCACGTCGTCCTTCGTACGTCTCGTCGTGCCGCCGCCCGTCGTGTCGCCTGTTTTTCAATTGATTATCATAGTGATTTGGGCTTCCGTCGTCCGTCGCGTCGCCCGTCGTGCCGTCCGTCACGTCGTCCTTCGTTCATCGCATCGTGCCGTCGACCGTCACGTCGTGCCGTCGCATCGCCCATTTTCGAATCAGTTTTAAATCTTGTTTCTTATTCGGCATAGACAGAAGCTTTGTCACTGACAAAACTTGTAAAGTTTTTTGAACATCGTGAGGGCACTCCGATTTGCTACACACTAATCACTATTTTGTATGTGCCAAAAGACAATAATAATAACAATCGTGAAGACCCTACATCAGCGGATCTTTATTAAACACGTGGCAATTGTCTAAGTCACGCAGCCTATGCATAGTGGAATCAGCCACTGGACCAATGACTGAACAATTATATGAAAACCTTATTTACCAGAGTGTCACCTAAGTGCTGCAGATCAAGAAAGGCTAAAGTGCCTTCCACCTTGAACCAAAACTTGTAACAACTTCCACAAACTTTACGAAAGTTATTTAGTCTTTCAGCAGGGGGTAAGTAACAATACTGAGAATTTGAGATATACATTTGCTAAAACCTGTTTGGTCACCCTGAGAAGAATTTAATTAATCTCAAAAATAAATAATTAAAAATATAACTTATTTTAAAACTGATTTAATTTGTTACTCTATTTATTCTGTATGTTTATAGAGGAAAGAGTGAAACCATACATGTAGTCATATGCAAGCTATGAGAAGAGATCATGGTGTGACCACGAGGACAGATTTTAATGGTAGACCTATTTGTTAGGGCCTAAAAGCATCATAATATTTTTTGAAGGGCAATCAAAGAAAAAATATTAGTATGACAGTATTAAATAGGTCTTAAATGCGTAAAGAGGGTTTTTTAATACAAGCAAAGAAAACATAATAGGACCGGAAAGCACTCAAGATGTTCAAAAAGCTTTACAATTGTTGCCAGTTACAACTCTATGTCGAGTGGGAAACAAAGTTGAAAACCGATTAAAAAATGGGCGACCCGACGGACGACGCGACAGACGACGCGACGGGTGACGCGGCGGACGACGCGACGACACGACGCGAAGGACGACGACACGACGCAACTGGCGACGGCACGACGCGACGCACGAAAGGACGGGCGACGGCACAGGCGACGCGTGGACACGACGCGACGCACATTTGTCGTATTTAGAACACCAGACAAAGCATCATGATTATCAATTGAAAAACATGCGACGCGACTGGCGAAAGCTCGACGTGACGCACGACGAGACGCGAAGGTCGACCTAACAGACGACGCAACGGCACGACGCGACGCACACTTTTTGTCTTCAAAACACCATACAAAGCGCCCAACCTAAAAGCCATTTGTCCCTTTCATCAGAGGGTCACAGGTGTGAGCGCAAAATGAGGTACAGAGAGAATTTAACAGAGAGAGGTATGGTGGCCCCGAAGGGACACCACATAATTATCGCAAAATATGCAGACAAATTTGTTGGTGATTTAGTCGGGAGTATGTGGCACTAGAGTCAGACCCCTCCGTGTATGACTGTGAAGTCTGGAATCTCGACTGGATGCAAGAAACTCCCCAGATCATAAGAAATTTTTCTCAAAGGTATGCGACCAAGTATGCAACAAATTCACGACATTGTATATTTATTCGCATACGAATGTGCATATATTTGCGAAAAATTGCACGACAACGCATTCGTATGCGCACTTAATTTGCGGTATACAATGTCCCTTCAGGCCAACATAAAAAGAACATGGCAAAGTGACAAAGGGATCACATTAAAATGTTAGATTTTGCAGCACCACTTCACCATGTTCGAAACCGGAGCTTGGATCGTAGTGGATTCTGGGTCGGGGGATCTATGCGTCGCTTTTTGGTACGGATGGCTGGGGCTGTGCTTTTGCTTGGTGTCCAGTTTGTCCAGTCGGGAAAGTTCTCTCTCGTTTGCTCGTTGAGAAATATTATACCGGAGGAAGTTATTAACAACACAGTTGTAATTCAAACAATGTAACATCAAGGTAATTACAGCTGACAACCTGAACAAAAAAGTCATTCGAACTGGTTTTGTATATCAATACTGAGCTTACAATCACGGACCTTTAAGCGGTGAATTTCGTTTGCATTTGAAAATTAAGCGGCAATGTCGCGCTCCTAATATGGGTACAGGTTGTCAAAGGTGTCACGGAAGAAGCAGCGAGCAAGAAGCCAGTATAAACTATACAAAGTATAGTTCTGTTGGGCACTAGGAATAAAACATTCTTGTGGACTGAGAACATTATTATAGTTACTAATGAAGCCACAATCCCTACATTGTTCACTGTGACTATAGTTTGGTTTACCATTTCTGATATTCAGTCGGATATTTACCATCCTCGTGGCGATTCTATTTACCTTTAACTTCAGCATCATAGAAACTGATTATTGAGATACTCAAACAACTCAAATACCGTAAGGTTTCCAATAAAAATGTGTCTAAGAAGTTGGTCATGTGATCAATCAAACACTCTGTAGCACCTTACCTTGACATTCAAAGTGTCCGAATTAAAACAATATAATCATTAAGAACATAAAACAACAAAATCAACATTCCGACCCAAAGTTGGCCAAATCGGACGTGGTGCTTCAATGGGCTATTTGAACCTACTTTATAATAGGCGTGGTCTATCTTCATTTTTACCATGGATGACTTCCATAATAATCCAGTTTGTTCATAGTAGGTCAACAATTGAAAAATTACGTCGTTACCTTCCTTGTAGCGATATTTCACCATGCTTTGCTTCCCCTAATAGACCGTTGGCCGTCCAGTCGTATCTTACAGTCTTGTTCTCTTCAACGAGGGTTTACTCAGTAATCACTCAAAAACGAAGATAATAATACTAACTTGCAATTTTTGCTTGTTCCCACGCTCAAATGTTGCACATTATTTCGTAATTTGACGACAAAAATCGCCCTAATTTGTGCAACGATATACGGTAACTGAGTCAGGCACGAGTAGGTTGTCCAATGAAATTTGGTCTCTCATCAGGCAATTGACCAATCAAAATTGGTCTTATGGAAGCGTGCGGATGTACGAAGGAACGCGCTGCGACGTATTGTGTAGAAGCGAAGCGCATTTATGAATTTGCACAATTTTGAGATTGCGCTGCTCATTCTGCCTTCCCAGAATGGGCACTGAATCTGGAAATTGAGCAAAATTTTGCGCAATCTCGATATTGTGCAAATCTATAAAATGCGCTCTGCATAAACAAAATTTTCACGCAGCTGGATCGTCATTTGGGCAACATGTCAGAACAATTGCTGCCCCGATATGGGGTGAGAGTTTCAACCGCACGTATCGTGTAGGGTCTACACGGCCCTACTAGCACTACTCCATGTACTCGCGTATCAGGATTGCAGCCGCTTATTAATAGACCTTTCCATTGTTGATAAACAAACAGCGCTGGTTGGCATGGACCGCCGAATGTTAGTAAAACATTCAATCGTGTTAATAGATGTTTCAACCAAATTCAACATTTTTGGCAAACTTCTAATTAGATAAAATACCTCCAATGATCGGTTGCTTTGTTTCCAATAAATTCAACACTATTTTTGAATATTTGTGTAACGTTGTTACAAACTATAGCTATCTGTTTTTGTTTTGCATTTATGGCTTTCCATAGTTTTCCAACCTGGGTTGGCAAAATCTTGGGCTGTGTGACGTTGCAAAAGAAAGGTCTATACAGTTGCGAATAAAAGTCCAGCCGCAAATTCGTTGCTACACCGCTGGTTCCCTTATTGGAGCAACCGGAGAAAGATACAACTTGTAGTAGTGTACCAGCGAATATTAAACCACGTTTGTTTGTCATCTTTGTTACCCCTTGTTTACGAGGCATCAAAGCATTTCTTTTTCTTCCTCTCATCATGCTGTTTCTATCGTGATGTCTAGGAAGAAAGTTCCTAAATTAGACGTTTCGAATTTACTCTCCATATTTCGTGAAGATTCAGCTTTATTGAAGGAGTATATACATTTAAGTGGCAAGGTTTTGTTTCAGACTTTTTAGACCGTCGGCCGTCCAGTCGTCAGGTCGTATCTTACATTACAGTCTTGTTCTCTTCAACAGAGGGTTTACTCAGTAACCACTCAAAAACGAAGATATTAATATTACCAAATTGCAATTTATGCTTGTTCCCACGCTCAAATGTTGCACATTATTTCGTAATTTGACGACAAAAATCGCCCTAATTTGTGCAACGATATACGGTAACTGAGTCAGGCGCGAGTAGGTTGTCCATTGTGTTTCTTGCAAAGATAGTGGCGGTGATGGTGCAGCTTGCGCTGCACTAACTAGTTAGTACCTACGCAACGATGGTGGTTTTCCCCCTTTTCATCAGAAGGGTTACCAATATTTCACGGATGCTACAAAACAAAGACGGGCTGTACTTGCCAGGCAGAAGCGAGATAAGGAACATGTGCATGTTGCTGAAGGTTAGACTTAGAGAATTGTTTCAACTTTCAAGTTATAAAATATATTGAACATTTATTTTTGACATTTGTGACTGCATGATTAGTTAAGGTTGAGTACTCAACAGACTTAGAAAACAAGTCGTCTCTTGCTCTTATTATTTAGACTTGGTCTGAGATTGGGTGGCTAGCTCAAAACTGTACCACGGTAGCTATTGTATTCGCTACCAACATTTCTATTTTTAAAAGTTTTATAGAGCTGGGCGGTGAGTCGAAATAAATTGGTCCACATGTTCAACTAGTTACGATGATCGTAACCCTCCATCCTCCCCAACGGTCTGCGACCGTCGGGAGGATGGAGGGTTACGATCATTGCAACTAATGTTCAACATGTTGTTTCAACTGGAAGTACACAATCGCACCATCATGATGGGTAGAACAAATTTTGCCCTGGCTTCATCCTTCAATGTAAATGTCACACAAATTTTTTTTTTAAAGAAACACACACAAAAACCAAGACAAGAGGTGTTCCTGCACGTATTGCACGGGCATAGGTATAAAGAACATGTTGGGCATTCAGACCCATATTTGTACACAGTACTCTTTGTAGCCCTGATGTCTAAGGCATATGACCAAGACTCAAGAGCTACGTTTATCAGCTACACTAAGTCTTGGGTAGGTGCAGTTATCAGAAACCCTCCTCCCAGTCCCAGTAGCCTTTGCACGAAGGGTAATGGCTCGTATTGTGTACATTTTCTGTACTAACTAGTAGTAGTAACTACAGGCGATATGACTAATGAGCCATTTCTGTCGGAGTGTCCATATTTGCAAGATTTTCAAAGTTTGAAATAAATTGCTTGTAGTGACTTCCATAAAATGGTTCCCACCTTTGTATTTTTAAAACCGTTGTGCTTGTTTTTGTTTAAAAAGTATTATTATTTACATTTTAGAAAAATCATTGGTGCCAAAAGTGTTATTTGAAGAGGGACTTAATTTTGTTATGTATTTTTTTCCCCATTCAGATCTCAGTGAATCTTCTCACATCAGAGAGGAGGACTCGGGGCCTGCTGAAAAGAGAATTTGAATGCTCCAGTCAAGTTCTTCAATGAAGAAAGAGGGAACCTTATCATCTGCTTATATTTTACCGAGAGTTTGCATCATTTGCCATGAAACTCGGTATTCAAACGCTTTTTACAGCCCAAATCGCACATTCCACATTTAACCATGAACAATGTGTGTACAACCCTGCACCCCCCCCCCAAAAAAAAGTTGAAGTAAATAAATAAAATAAAATACACGTAATCAACTTATACATGTATGTGTTTGGTTGGGTAAAATGGTAGCTGTAGGGCTCTTGTCTGTTTTTGGAAAACAAGGGGGAGGAGCAGGTGATACTGATGGCTACATGTACAAGATATTTTTTATTTTAGTAGTTCTAATACCTGTACATGTACTATGTAATTACGCAAATTCTCTAAATTGGCAGTGCATGTGACAGGACCATCAATTTAAAGCTAAGTTTCTTTTCAGAACCACATTAATTGAAAGTTGCATGTGCAATGTTATGGTCAACAAACAGTAGTAATTCAAATGAGATTAAAAGGTTTGCGATGAGAAGTAACCAGGTGAAGTGTTTCTTGTAACAAAACACTGGGGTCTGTTCTGAACTTAGGAGTTCTGAAAAGAACCAGGATGCATCACAGTACAAAACAGAAACAAAAAAATCACTCATTTGCTTACAACAAATAAGCATACCTTTCAGTATAATTATGGTTAGCTTTTTTTAATGAAATGACAACGGTCCAGTAAGCAACAATTCTGCTACTTACAGGTTTTGTAAAATTGGGCCCAGACTGTCTGACTAGAAATTGGTAATCTAATCTGAGATCATTCTCCATCACCAATCAACTTTCCTAGCACATCACTATTTTTAAATACTTATTTTAACTTTTTATATTTTTTTACAACTACTATAGAGCATATAAAATATTGAAAAGGACATTAACGTTGCATTTACATTTCAATTCTTTGTCTTATCACACTTCATTAATAATCGATACACACGTTTTGTATTATTCAAAGTGTTGAAATAAAAGGTTAACATTTGTTAAATGAGCATTCCTTTGTCTTTATGCACACAAACCATGACCATTATGACATTATATTATGTGGTTCTTTTTGTAAGTTATGAGTTTGTTATTCATACAGGGGACTGTTTTAAAACTCATACAGAGCTGTGGTGTGAAATTTAAACAAAATGTAATGCACAAAGGAATGGGGTTTTTTAACACATGATAACAACATTTGTAGGACATATATTCTACAGAAAATGATTTGTAGGGAGAGGAAAATTCAAGTACAAAACCTAATAATTTATTAAATTCAGCATTTATATTTTTGATTATGCAAGTTGAATTGACAGTCAATAAATTCAAAGATGGAAATACTGAGGTTTGTCACTTTTTCTAAGGGCTGTTTTTACATACTTTGTGGGTTAAAAAGTATATCAAAAACTCCAGTTATTTTACAATCAACATGAAATAGTTTGCTTATTTATTTGGCAAGACTGCACCCCCTCCCCTAGTCAGGTGTTTTATACTTGTGATGTACCCCATTCCTTTCCATGTGTTATACCTGAATTGTTAATTGCCTGGAAATAGTGTGTTAGAGATTTAACAATTTCACAATGGATCAACTGGCCTATAGCATATTCCCCACCACATAAACACCAAGTACAGTTGAAAATTAGTGTTCCAATAGTTGATATAAGCATACAAACTTTTAGAAATGTTGTTAGCATACATGATCTTTAAAATTATAAAGGTTTCCACATCATAATCTGAATTTTTTGGGGGGTAAACTGTGCCTAGCTGGAGAAAGCCTCTCTTTTTTTGGTCAATTGAGCGCGCTGTTTTTCTTATGTTTTTCCTTATGTTCAAAAATGTGATATTTTATCCGTGAATTACACATTAATGTGCAACATTTGAGCGTGGGAACAATTGGATTCTTGCTCAGACACATATTATCTACAACTGGGCTAAGTTTCATGCAAACCCTCTCCGGAGAGAACAAGAATCGTTTTCTAGAAGGATTTCAGAGCCACGGCCCATAGTCTATAACTGTCTAAAGTGCATGCAGTGCCATTAAAAAAAATAATAAATAAAAAATACCTGCCTGTTTCCACTTTTGCTGGCTAGCTGTGCTATTGCTTTAAATATAAATTTAGTTGTGTAGTCTGAAAAGAAAAATGCTTACCCTGGGCAGCTACAATGATGAAGTTGTGAGACTTAGTGATGAACATTTAACTAAACGTGATTAATAATTGTAAAATGCCTGAAGACTTGTTTTCCATATTAACTCATTTTTTTAGTTGGCTTGTTGTGTCCTAACATTTTGTAGTAGTAACATTATCTTCTTGTTGGCATTTCGTAACTTGCGACAGACCCCTCATTTCCAGAGTGACGGGCGCCGTTACAATACTATTCCGTTTTACAGATTATTTGTACGTAAAACTTTTTAAAATCCAGTTGCCAATTCCCACAGAATAATGTTTGCAGTGAATTATGAACGCAAAGTATAACGAGTCCAAAAGGGAAACTCATACAGTCAATCCACAAGATACGCGTATACGATCCAATGATCGGGTTTGCCCTACCTGTCTGTGGCAAAAAAATAGCCATGTGATTTGTTTTAAAAACGATTACCTGCTGCCGAGCCACGGCATTGTTTAAAAACTTAGGAGTCTCGAGTCAGAAGAAAAACCGGAATAATGCCGCTATCAACCTCCTCATCGAAGGAACTTATTCGACCAGATATGAAAGAAATAGTGAAAACAAAAGGTTATGTGAAGAACAACAAACACAAAGGAAATGACATGATCAATGAAATGACACGATCATTAACCACAATTTTATCACGAATACAGTATTAAACGCCGAGGAGAAGTTTAACTATGCGTTTTACATATTAACATTTTTGTAGCTTAATTAAAATGGGTACACAATCTCTTTTGGGAGCTAAAGGGTAGCGTTACGATAATTATTTAATAGATGTTAATTTTGCATCGGGGATAAAGAATATTAATTTTGGTTTTACCCTACACCGATGTGTGTTAGCACTGTATACTCAGTACTTTCCCGAGTTCTGTGAAAAAAATCACAGGCATATTATTATCCCACCCGAGTAATATGCCTGTGATTTTTTTCACAGAACTCGGGAAAGTACTGAGTATACAGTGCTAACACACATCGGTGTATGGTAAAAACCAAAATTAATACGATAATTATTGTTCAGTCCAAAGAAATAAGCAAATAAAACATTAACAGGTTCATTTTCACTACAAATTTTCATTTAATAATAACAAGAGGTGCTCGTGCACATATTGCACGAACACCTTAGAAGTCTCTGAAGAAGAAGAAAGAGAAAAAAAAACAAATATTAAAAAGATGAAAAAACTAAAAACATAATACTAGTAAGTATCATAGTATGAAGTTTTTAAGACCACTTTCCCTTGAGAATATTTGAGATAAATTAGAATGTTGGTTTTTTTTCTAAATGGTAGGCCTACTTGAGACTGAAACACCCGGCATGAGCAAGAGACCGCTGTCAGAACCCTTTAAAAACAGTATGCACCGAGTAAGCGGTCCATTACGAGCGATATACTATCGTTCCAAACCTCGTCCTAGGCACCGGCTCGCGCCCAGCTCTAGCTCCATTATCAGTTTTGACAACATGAGTTTGTACAGAGCCGAGACGGTTTGAATTAAAGAATCTTGTTTATTAACGCCGATCGCTTCAGCTTGTGCGTCTGCAGTGTAGTGCCGAGGGTCACACAGTAGTCCACGCATGATCGATCACGGTGTCCTGTTGAACTGTATAAGCGACCCCAACTATAGTTGGGACGTCCCAACTTTAACACTCAAGTTGGGACAATTGTCAAGTTGGGACGGAACATTGCCGCGAACAACCAATGATACGTCCATCGTAGCTTAGCTGAAAACGATCAGTGATAGCCGTTGTGCACTCAACCAACTTTATAATAAACAAATACTGTGACGCTTCTTGGCTCGCAATAAAAAAGGTTAATGTTCACAAAACAGAAAAGGAACAGAACAACAATGGAAGGACAACCTTGCAATCCACAACCAAGGCTAAATGACCCCATCGGAAACTGGTTGTGGTGCATGTACACTGCGAACAGTAGGGCCCACCGTTGTTGTAATTGGCCTGCGAACTTTGGAACTTCAGACTGCGACTTCAAGGATTTGAATAGCTTATCAACTGGATTTGTCTTGTGGGTAAGGTTCTAACGGGAAAAAACTAATTTTACTAATTTCTAAATGGTTATGGTTTAAAGTGCTGTTGGTTCCAGTCGCAGCGGAACCAAGTCACACAGTTCGAAGTTCACTTGCACAAAGTGCTCAAACGCTGATGCGCCCTCTGCTGCTGATAGCATGCAACCCAAATTATTGGACCTGGGACGTTTTTATCATCGGCCGACACTCAGTCTGGCGTTCCTTTTCATTTTCCAACGACCCAGCAAGGGTGAAAGAGGATGAATACTTACCTACTGAATGTCTATTTTTTTTTGGTGTTCGTGCAGTTCAAGCACGAACACCTCTAGTTTTGTTCTGTTATTTTTAGGTGTTCGTGCTATACGTGCACGAACACCTCTTGTTGCTGTTGTTTTTTCCCCCGTCTCCATCTTCTTCTTCCGTAGAACTCTTCTCTACAGCATAACTCAAGATGGAAATTGAACTGAACTTTGAAACTCATCAGACAATTAACCTCAGTATCAAGACGACACAATTGATGATGTCATAATGACGTCAATGGTATTTAATTACATTAAATCAAAGTTTAATATTGTTAAAAATTCGTTACAAATGAACCACACGATGGATTTTTACAATCTAAACATCATCGAATAGGTCATTAAGAGGTCAACAAACGCTACACAAAACATGAAGTTGAACATTTCAAAAATTCATATCTCAAAAACAACGTAATATTTCAACTTAAATTTTGCATCAGGTTATAGTTGACTGAGTTATCCTGCCCAAACGTTTGCCCAAAAATTATTAAATTTAACCTATGCATCAGTTCAAAACTAGACGTCAAAGCACACGTGACTGTTGATCCACGGTGTATGACAATGCACGATAGTATAGGCCTACACGTACATACGTACGTCGAACCTGTGAACGTTACACTATTACAGCTGGCCACGTGTACATAACACGTGTAGTTAAATTTAACATGTACATGTACTGTACTAAGAACCGTGAAGCTACATGTGCGATTACTTTGGCGTCGCTCGCTGTTTCGTAATATTATAATGCATACCCAAATATTGATAGTCCGTGTGATATTTGAAAACTTCATAACTCCCTAACCATACATTGGATTTTTACAATCCATACGTCGCCAGAAAGGTCTTGACAAATTAAACACGAGCTAAACAAAATTTGACCCGTTTGACCCAAATTTCCGGTTCAAACCGGAAGTTGAACGTTAATGTTTAAAAAAAATCATAACTTCTGAACCACACATTGGATTTTTACAATTTATGTATCATTTGGAAGGTGTGTAAAAAGTGACGAAACAATACACAGAATTTGACCTTGACTTCCGGTTCAAACCGGAAGATGAAATAAATAGTTTAAAAAATAATAACTCCTAAACGACTCATTGTATTTGTATCAAGAATACGTCATCAGAAAGAGCTCCTAAGACGTAACAAACAATACACAGTATGACCTCATTTAACCTTGACCCCCGGTTCAAACCGGAAGTTAAAAACTAATGTTTCAAAAAAGTATAACTTCTTAAGCACACATTTCGTTTTTTTCCGATAATCTTTACATCATTGGGAAAGTATTTATCAACTTAAGAAATGACACACAGAATGCGACCCAATTTGACTTTGACTTCCGGTTCAAACCAGATGGCCAAATTAAATATTTGAAATAATCATAACTCCTGAACCTCACATTTGATTTTTCAACTACACGGAATTACAATGGACTCCTAGGACGTACCTAGCGCTACACAGTATCACCTCATTTGAACTAAGTTTTTTTTTTCAAACCGGAAGTTGAAGAATATGTTTGTTATCAAAGCGCGTAAAACATTTTCCTCAATTAAAAATAATAGTTGAACATGTTTTTTTTTAACTTTAAATACTCGGACTATTTCGAAGCTCTTAAATATATCAATATCTAGCACGTGCAATAAACGTAATTCTAAATAAAACATATGCGTATTATAAATGCTATTATTTATACAATTATTCTCTCCCGTTTGGTTTGCCATACCCAACGCATCTTGCGATTCCATATGTATTAAAATGTTGATTAAATGTTTTTTATTTAATGAGTATTGGCATGACGTGAACTGAATTTACCCGTTTGAATTCACGCGGAGGAATATGAAGGCTGCGTGTAGTTCGGTGCGTCGCTGCTCTCCAGAATTCCTCTCTCTTGCTTCGTCTCGATTTGTGGACGATCGCCCTATAGAAGCTCATCGATTTTATAAAGTTTTCTTGATTGTGTGAGAGCATGGAGGTAGAAATAGATTCTACCTCCATGGTGAGAGTGAGACTTTGACTCAAAGCAACCATAACATTCGTATACTATCCAGAATTGGGTGAGTGTTGTTTAATATCTTCGGGGTATTTTATACTGAATAATGCGAAGATGTCAGACTGTTGTTTATTTTATATTTTTTGTGCATCCAGGGATCATTACGTTGCTGCTATCGCCCATATGTGCAGGGTTTATGTCTTATATATTTGTTCTTCTAGAACAGACATGAGCATAGCTAGGTTACTTTGAAGTCTGTTGGGTGTTCAGTCTAACATTTATTCCAACATGTAACGAGCCGTGGACGAGCCGATGGCTTTGTTTCCATTGTCCCACACCGGATTCCCCCCAGGGTAGCCACCACAGGGTAAGTTGGGAGTAGGGCTTGACGTGTCAAACATCATTCCTCGAGGCATCGCGCAGCAAGTGACTGTACCGTTGTACAAAAAATTGTTTTTACTCATTAACGGTACTGTCAAAAATCGCGAAATTTCACAAGATCCCTAATGGAACATAGCCGGATAACACTATTACCAGCAAAATTAGCTTGGGGTGAGTCTTCGACCTACAGTCACCTTTAACTTCGAAGCCCCTTAGATAATACGTTGACATTGGATACACTCCAAGGTCTAAGATCTACGCCGCTGTTACCACCAAACAACCAATCATTCTGTCACTGGCTTTGCTATTGCAGACATCAGGCAGACCTGTAAGGCGGTTAAGCTGTTGTTTCAGGGTAGGCCAAGTAAATAAGATACCTTGTTTCTCAGTATACTGGTAAGCAATGCAAAAAAAAGAAAAAAAGTTGGATTTGGGTAACATTATTTTCTTTTTGTAGCGCAATCATGTGACCGCCTGTGTTATTGGCACGATGCACACATTGAACAAAAAAGTTGCCTTTTTTCTGGGGATTCAGTGAGCCTTTCTGAGTCTATTGATGCCATGTTAGAAGAGTTTGTGAGCAGTTTGTGAGCAGTTTTACACGCATTTTTAACGGTACACACGATGACTGTACTACCATGTTATGGCTACTGTATCCTGGCATACTGCAACGCAGGGTTTTAAACGACTGTGTGCTCGCTCCCTACCTGCATTATTCATCTGTGACATTACGATAAGTAAGTCTGCATAGTTATTACATAATTACACAGATTTATGAACTAGTTATAGGCTTAAAGTATTTTCCTTTAAAGAAATGGTAAAATGGGATTGACAGTTCAATCCGTTTTTTGTGGTAAGCATGGCGACACTGAAATGATTCATTTTGCTAAGTTTAAAGTCCTATACCTCACTTGTAGCGTCTGTGTACATTTAGTTCAAAATGATATTCATTCTCCTCAAAAAAATTGCCACAATTTATGGGCATTTTACTGCGGTCATTGGCTAAGAGTTCCCAATATACCCATAAACCACAGCGCCTTGCCTTTGGGACCCTGCGAAAGGCTGTGTTTTTTTTGTACGTGTACGCGCAGATCATTGCTAACAAATTATGATACCTAAGAAAGTACAGTGACTAAAAACAAAATTAGTTATACAAACAGTACGAGTGAGTGAGATCTAGGACTAAACATGGCAAATGACATTGTTTATTGCTCACCCCAAAACTGATTCAAATGTAAACCTCACTTTACCATTCCTTTGAGGGGACATGCTTTAAGCCTAATTAGTGATTAAATCTTTGTCATCAAGTAATAATTATAGAGCCTAATTAACCATAATTCCATAGATGAATAATGCAGGTCGAAAACGAGCACACTGCCTAGAATGATGTTTACATCGAAAGCCCTTTTCTACAATCTTAAAACGTTGGGCAAAAATTATTGGGTAAAGTCATTTTGACCAACGTTTGGGCGATATTGACCCCATTATTGATAGAAGTTGAAAATATTTACCCAACTTACATGAGTGGAGTTAGTCGATTTCCAAATACCTTTTATTGGTTACTAAACCTAATATCGGGTGGTTGCAATAAGCCCAACCCTGATGGTTACAACCTCCCTAGTAATTGGTCGTTTAAAAAAAACTTCTAACCATTACTTGGTAAAAGATTTAAGACCGACAGATGGTCTCTTGTTCTCCACCATATTGGTTTAAAAGTGTTCAATAAACATTAAGGCTTGTTTTTAACCTTTGTTTTGGGGTAAGCTCAAACCCAAAATTGGTGACTGCAATAAGCCCAACCCTAATGGTTAAAACTTCCTAGTAATTGGTCGTTTACCATTCTTGTGGTACAATTTCTGCTATAATATTGCTGTGGTACTATTCTTGTGGTACACATCATGTGGTAACATTGCTGTGATACTATTCTTGTGGTACAATTCCTGTGGTAATAGTGCTGTGGTACTATTCTTGTGATACAATTCCTGTGGTAAAATTGCTGTGGTACTATTCTTGTGGTACACATCATGTGGTAATATTGCTGTGATACTATTATTGTGGTACAATTCCTGTGGTAATAGTGCTGTGGTACTATTCTTGTGATACAATTCCTGTGGTAAAATTGCTGTGGTACTATTCTTGTGGTACAATTGCTGTGGTAATTTTCCTCCGGTAATGCTTATGTGGTACAGCTCCTTAGGTAATATTGCTGTGGTTATACTGCTGTGGTTATACTGCTGTGGTTATACTGCTGTGGTAATATTCTTGTGCTACAACTCCTGAGGTACTATTTCTGTGTACAAATCCTGCAAGAAAAACGTTCTCTTAATTCTCTGTAGTACTTTTCCTGTAGTACTAAAGTAATTAAGTTTTCTGTTTTTTGTTACTACTTGGATAATCCCTGTAATACTATTGTAGTTTATCTGTGTGGTAATTATTACACAACAAATACATACTGGATGCTACAATTTGTGTGCAGTAAAACAATGTTGAAACGTAGTTCAACTATTTTTTACTGAAACATTATGTAATTGTCCGATCCACTATTGACATACAACATAAATATATTTTAATGACATGTCACATGCAAATTTGAGTGTTCAAACAGGTACTTTGGAATCAACTCTTTGGTATGTTTGTGAAGATCTTTGTTCGTGTCACGTCAGCTGCAGTGCAGGGCGTAGACTTGTGGTCACTGTAGCATCTGTGGATGTTTTGCCAAGTTCCTGTCCTATTCCACTCAATCTTCCCAGATGTGGTTTTCTTGTACGTGAAACAAAGAGATCCTGTGCATAAATCTGCAATATATAATAACAACAAGATAAATTAATTAGCTGTCATATGTTTAATACTTGTCTATAGGCCCTTGTAGATTTACAAATCATAAGCACAAATGCTTGAGGCAGTTGTAAGTGTAAGCTTGATCGAAGCTGTACAAGTTGGTTTTGTTTATCAGCTATGCATTAAAGGTACAAGTAAAATATAGAGTTGATAAAATCCAAATAATCTATGGTGAGTTCCTAAAACTGACTGATTATGAAGTTTATATATCATCAGTACCAGTCGTCCATATATATATTTCTATCTGTTTCAGTTGAGAAAAAACATCTGAAGTGCAAAGTAGAAATGGCTGGTTGAAAAATGTAGCTTATAACTTATACGGAAATAGATTCGGTAAAAAGACTGACTCAAACTGTATATACCGAACCTAAATCACAAAACGTTGATGGAAAGCCCCTAGACTGCAATGACTTCTATCTGGTTGATCAAAGGTACATATGGTAAATATATGATGACGTTTACGATAAGACTTAAATTCTTAAAATTTGAAGAAATAAAAAATCACAAAAGTGCTTACATCAAAAGTTTAGATTTTTATCTTAAACATTCACATTGAATCACGGAAGGATTAACATTGATCAGCTTTACCAAATTCACAATTTTCTTTAATCAGTCAAGTAGTCATTGCAGAAATGTTTTGGTAATATTATGTTTGGTATGTTTCAATCAGCCTTTTACCAAATCTTCCTCCATATAAGGTACATTTTTCAACCACCCATTTGTACTTCTTAATAATACATGTGCTAGCTAAACAGTAACTTGCCTGCAAAATGTAAACCAAGTAAATATTGTTAAAACCAGTGAAAATAGGAAAACAATGTTGTCAGAGTTCATAATAATTGTTTAAGTAAAATAACCTTAGTAGTATATTGCCTCTATGATCCATGGAGTTGACGGCACAACATTCTATGAAATATAATACTGAATATAATTTGGTCTACTTACCATTACCAATGACCAAGCCCACCCGATTCGACTACCCACCGCTACTTATAAGTAAGGCTTGGGGGCAAAAAAGCCATGGTATTAGCGTGACCGAAATATATTATCATCTTACATAATATCACCCGCCACAATTGTTAGCGAGGCAGGTCATTGTTTACGTTCTCTCTGTGGATCGGTTGGTGGCGCTCGCGCTTTACATCATGGCCGCCTCATGAAATAATAGACCGAAATAATGTACCATGAAATAATGACTTCTTCCAGTTGCGGAAGTTTTCGCCCCCAAATGTGTCCCTACCTCCGAATCAGCAATGGATGAATCACATTGAACACATCCACTTTGTATGCAGGTGCTAAGGTAGAGATTCTTCCGATCAATGATTGTTGGTAAGTTTAAGTTTCCTAAAAATCTGAAAATATGACATTCATTCATGCTGCTACTTGCTACAGCTAGTGCTACTGCTAGTGCTAGTGCTAGCAATGATAACACATGATTCATAAACATTTCTTGTAAAACTAGTTATAAGTTAACTCATGCTAGACCCTAGGTCTACCATGGTCTTGGTAGATGAACAGTGTAGGCCGATGGACTCCAGAAATTATTATAATAATTAGGCCTATTATTACTATAAACAATACTATTATTGCTCCCAGGGCCAGGTGCTTTATTAAAAAGTATAAAACTTAAAAGAGGAAACCCTAAAACTAAAAGAGATAAGAATAAATAACATACAAGCAATAAATACAAGTGTTTATGAATTAAAATAAACAATACACATTGCTAAATTATATCAACTGATCAATGCATTCATTAGTGTGTTAGTGTTATCTTGCTAGCCATTTATGATTTAGTGCCTAGCTTAACAACACTCCAGTTGTCCAACACTATCTTTCCTGTCAAACTCCACTTGCCACTGCCAACAACTGCAAAACCCTCTGACGTTACAATCCCAAATTGTAAGCATAAAGCATGGACGTAATTGTAGTTGCGATAATCGTAACCCTCCATCCTGTAACCGTCTGGAGGATGGAGGGTTACGATTATCACAACTATAGTAATTGTTCCTTTCAAAGCCTGTATGTAGCATGGACACTGTAAAGTACTCTGTTCATTCTCAAATTAAATTTAAATTCAAGAGCTTGTGTTGGACCCCAGCACTTGGCCTTAAATTTACTGTGGGGTTTTATAAATTGTTAGTGAATACTGGAATACTCAATGAGTTGTCAGCAAGTTGTCAGTAATTAGCTTAGGCCAGGAATTACACAGAGGCCATGGAGGCCATGGTCTAAGGTGGTCCTGTTTTTGACCTTGGTGCCCCACCAAAAGTTTTCTATCTTTTAAGATTGTCCTTTGCAAAATGGAAATATGGCCTTGCCGTCTAAAATATGAAATTCCAAGCCAGGTGTGGGGACTGGGGCTGCAATTCAAGTGTTGACGGGAATGACAACAATATTTTCTACTAAACATTTCCGGTTGCACTTAATGGAATCCTGTATAAGCCACCAAAACTGTCCATTTAGACATGGACTTACTGAAAAAAATAGATTATAAACAACCCTTCTTTATAGATAGACCCTGACCTTTTCATACCAATCAATCGGGCAAGTAATTTTTAATTGTAGTGCTATATTGTAGTCTACAAAACTAATTATTAAAAGAAACATCAAAAGAATACCTTTTGAGTTTCAAATCAACTTGTAATTGGATCAGTGTTTCAGTGGAACCCCAAAATCTGTTTGAAAATTTTCGGGGGGGGGAGGGCACATGAAAGAAAACACATAATTTCGGGGTGGGGCTATTTCACATTTCAAACCATTTATTGTGTATTTTTGTTGATCTCATTTGGTAGGAATAAAATGGTGTGAAGGTTTTGAGCATGTCTGGTGGGATCTGGGGATGGTGGCTCCTGCCAAGCTGCACCCCCCCCCCCGACAAAAAACCCCAAAAAAACTGGACTTTGACCACACCATACAAATTTCCCCCTGCACTAAAATTTTGACCATTAGGTTCAATGGGACTACATGCTGACAAATAATATCGTCAATCATGATTGTGTTCTCTTATCAAAAGCAATCATGATTGTGTTCTCTTATATTAAATGGTTTACCATGGTTTGACACATGGACGCATAAGCAAGGTTTGACACAAGATTGCATAAGCAAAACAAAAACATTACTAAAATTAAGGAATAGGATGGCCACAACCACCTGACAAGGCGCCTTGTGACCGTTTTCACCACTGAAACATGGAAAACAAATACAAACAATTTTAAGGTCATCATCAATAAGGTTATTGCATGGACGCCACACACACTTCATGAGCCAGATTTGTTTTTAAAATCATCATTAAAAAAACTATTTTTGAATATTTATCTTTTTATTATTTTACTTTTGTAATATTGGTAATTGGCATTTTTCATTTGTTTATAATTTACAGGCTTACAGGCAAGAAGTCTGATGACTGAAGATGTAATAACCGGTGACTCTGTGCTTCCAGAGGAAATGAGAATCCATGTAATTGTATGTATACAAATTATCATTCTATAGTGTATAAAGCACTCGTTTCAGTGAAATGAGTACCTTTTGTTTGTGAAAATATAACGATAGGAGACCAGGAGCATCGCAATTGCCCCAGAACATTCTGGTCAATTTTACAAGAAGTCTTAATTATCAAATTGCATGAGAATTTAGTAGACTTACAGAAGACAAGTTTGTTGAGAAGTACACACAAAACAAAGCCTTATGCGAACTTAGGTTGAAACTGGGTCACTAGCGCGTCATTTTCAGTCTTCAATCTTTACGATTGTTCAGTAGTTTTAGAACAATGTTTTAGTTTTTGTTAACTATTACCTGGTTTAATGTTTCAATGTCAAAAGAGAAGTTTTTGAAAATAAAAAGGAAAAAAATGTGCAAATTCATAATAAAAAACAATCAACCAACAGTCGGTGGTGTGTGTGCTGCAAGTTGTAAGGCAACAATAAAAAGCTAATGTACATGAACAATCGTATGTGTTTTATCAATAATATCATAATCTTCTTTTTGCCAAATTTATTGGATTTTTTTGTATTGCTGTTGACAGGAGGTGGTTCAGCACAATGAAGAGAGATGTCATGGAAACCACTTGCTTGAGGTGAAAGTAAGATGGCAAGGAACTAGACCTCCATGCAGCAGTTAATTGGATACTCAATGCTGATGATTTGCATTAGGAATTTTGTAGAATATTATGTATTCTATTCCAACACTCAAAATGAATTCCAACAATCCAAATAGCTGTTTTTATTTTATGTTTTCAAAGTTATACTCTTTTGTATAATCTATATAAAATCTACAACTGCACAATGCTCATATTCAAATCCATGTTTGTGTACCATCGACTTAGGCTATTCATTTTTCATAGTGTTATTTTAAGAATCTGTTTAGGACTAATGACTGAAAAGTTTAATAACAAAGTTCAATACGCATAAATGGACTGTTTCTCCACCTGATACTATCGAGAGAGAAGATTATGTGGCAACCCTAAAAATCACCATATCTTGTCGATTTTGGTGCATAACAGACGCTGTAATTGTTTTAACCAAGTAACCATCATTTTGAACAAAAACACAGACAACCAGTATTTGACAAATAATGTGACAATCTAATAATACCATTTTCAAAGTCACTCTTTGAGGTGTTTTGATTATTATAACTAATCCTTTCTTGCTTCTCAGTTCTTAACTGAACAAAATTGTTACGTTTTTTTGGTCGTCATGAGTGTAGTTTTTTGCATTGTTTTTCTTTGTTTATAGAGGTGTTCAGTTCTCTTCACAGAACATACTATTGACATCACAATGCACAGAACTATAGGCAGCTAAAAAGCATTATATTACATTTTAAGGACAGACACACATACACATGTACACACTCCCCCCCCCCCACAACAAATAATACAAATACAAACAGTTTTTCGAAAAAAGTTTGGTTAGTGTTCATTCGCAACCCCGATCCTTAAAACAAAAAAGTACCACACCAATTGGGCTTGGATTGTGTATCATTTGTTTCACTCTCTCAAAATGGATACCTTTCTCTTTGTTTTATTAGGTTCCTTCTTTTTCAGGAATTTGATCACACACCAACCAAAGATGTTTTTTAAGTTGGGATTGTTGTTACTGTTTTTTAATATTTATTTAGACCTATTTATTTATTTTTTTTATTGGGGGGGGGGGGAGTGTGGGTGTGTAAGCTATACTTTGTCCCTAATTTGTACGTGCTTTGTTACCCAATACCATGATTAACAGAAACACAATTTGTCCCTAGACTGAATGCCAATATAAAGGCTTTAATTCAGTATTTCTTGTCTTTATTTTGTCAAACAATGATTTCATGAACGTTTCTCTAGAATATACAAATTTAATTGTAATAATACTATGGAAAGCACTGGAATTAAATACAAACATGTTGCTGAAAAGAAATTTGTTGCGTTCAATCTGAATACATTTATTTTGTATTTTTGCTGTAAATTTTCGATAAGCGTTTACTGACTAAAAAACAAGGTAAAGTCTTTGCCCATTCACAAGGATAATAAAAAACATGGTGCATGTGGTCAAATTCCCTTTGTGTATTGGCTTCTGTAATACGTGGAACGCCACCCCCCCCCCCCCCCGCCCCGTTCAAAGTATACTGGTCAACGTACACGGGGAACACTAATTGTCTCTCGGCCCCTTGACTGCCTGACTGCCGTGCATTCCTCCGTAGGCCCGACAACTCTCGTTCCCCCGCACTCTGGTCAGCATAGGGCCTACTTGAGGTAATGCTCTGCCGTCAGAAACGTCTCTCGGCCCGGAACGCCGCTGTTTTGTGCACGCTGCGCTTCACACTGATTTTCATGCTGAAGGAAATGCAGCGGGGGAGGTACTCAACGTATGATCCATCAACTTGACAAGTCCTCTTATTAAAGGGTTCATCAACTACGGGGAAGTCCTTGCTGAATGTATAACTTGAAATTTATGAGAAGATCTATCAGCAGATATAATCCTATTGGGTATTTCTTTGAATTTTATTCAACTATGAAACTCTTGAGGGTATAATAAATTGATTAGCCTACTTTAAAAAATTCTCTACATAGGTGTTCCTTTGTTAGACTACAGGAAGTCAATTGAAGGTTAGCGCCCTCTTGCGTTATCTACTTTGCATATAATTACTGCGTATTATTTTAATTAAGTTTAAATGAAACTAAAATATTTCCCGACAATTTGACGAGCTAATTTACGACATTTGTAAATTTAGAACGTTTGCCCTGATGAACAAAACAAAAACAATTGCAACTAGACATTAGGTGTTTGTGGACAAACACAAAGCTGTTCCGTTTTGTTTTGCTTTGATTAAACGATCCAGACATTTAAAATGAGCCTAAGTTCAAGATTGAACGATATGGTCCCACTTCCGGTTGACTCAGAAGTAAAGGTCAACATGGGGTCACGGTAACCCAAGGCTTATCTTCAATGCTCAAAAGGTTTATAACTGAAAAGAAATTGAACATGGGTTGTGTAGTTCTTGAGATGGTCCCACTTTCGGTTGACCCGGAAGTAAAGGTTAACATGGGGTCACGGTATCCTAAGTTCAGTCTTCAATGCTTGAAGGGTCTATAACTGAAAAGAACATGTACATGGGTTGTGTAGTTCTTGAGATGTTGCACTGCAGAGGCAATGTTTTTTTATCACAAGCGCAGTTGTGTTAACGGCTTTTTTTACTCTAAATTTTGTTATCGAGGAACAGGTCTCACAAGCTAGCATGTATACCAATCCTGTGACGGTTACACGGTTAACCAGCCGATCAACCGGTTAAACGTTTACATTTTTACGGTTCGGATAAGCATAAAACAATTCAATCGAAAATTGCTAAACATTGACTATGAATTTGCTTATTCAAAATCAAATCGCTTATTCGGAATTAATTCGCTTATTCAAACTCAAATCACTTATTTGGAATCAATTCGCTTATTCTGAATAAATTCGCTTATTCAGAATCAAAACGCTTTTTCACAATCAATTTGCTTACTCGGAATAATTTCGCTCATTCAAAATCAATTTGCTTATTCAGAATCATTGCTGATTCATAACCATTTTGCCTATTCATAACCATTTCGCCAAGTCGTAAGCATTATGCTTGTTGATAAAGATTGTGAAGTTTCTTTAAATACACTTAACACTACATCATTCAATGATTCATCATAAGACGCATGAATGATAGTACCATTTCGATGTTCATTCATAAAATGTGTATGCTGTGTAAACTTCCAAATCTCAGGCAGGTGTATTCATCCGTGCACTGTTGCTTTTACGGAATGGCTTATTCGGAATCAATTCGCTTATTGGTATCAATTCGCTTATTGGAAATCAATTCGCTTATTCAGAATTAAAACGCTTATTCAGAATCAATTCGCTTACTCGGATTAATTTCGCTCATTCTAAATCAATTTGCTTATTCAGAATCAATTCGCATATTCAGAATTAAAACGCTTATTCAGAATCAATTTGCTTACTCGGAATAATTTCGCTCATTTGAAATCAGTTTGCTTATTTAAAATCTAATGGCTTATTCGGTATCAATTCGCTTATTTGGAATCAATTCGCTTATTCAATATCGAATGAATGATAGTACCATTTCGGTACTTATGAATGATAGTACCATTTCGATGTTCATTCATAAAACGTTTATGCCGTGTAAACTTCCAAATCTCAGGCAGGTGTATTCATCCGTGCACGGTCGTTTTTTGTAAATTTTATGCACAGGCTTAATTTAAAGCTAAATGCTGTTGTATTAAAATCGTAATTGTAAAACTTTGTGTGCCCTTTATTACCGATCGAGTATATTATTTTCGTATGGCATGAATAGTAAAATTTATGGGACATGAGTTATTGTTAATTTTGGCTTTTGACCCCAAATCAACACTGACCTTATAGCCATGGAAAAGGTAATTTCACGTTTTTATACATTATTTCCCCACTCAGCTCTAATTCTTGCCCTATTGCATCCCCACCAAGTGTTTTGTCTGCTAGACGGTGATTTCCCAAAGTAATGCGTTCGCACAAGAACCTTAAAAACGTGGTTTCAGGCGAATGGGTAGCCTTGTTTCCTTCACGATTGAGCTTCAACTAATGCGTTTGCATAAGAAACCTAAAAGATCGTTTTCCGGTGAACGGGACCCAAGCGCGGACAAGTCTGCTACGCGGGCAACATCGTCCCACACACGGCGTTCTATTTTTCTACGTTCACGCTGCTGATACCTGAGTAACGATTAGATCTGAGCGGACACACGACGCTCTGCGCTGAGAGCAAGACAACTCGATTCTTGTGAATGAAAGTAGACTTGCGTTAGTCGGCGCAGGAATGACTCTTTATAATACACTCTACATACAAACAACGCAAAAACACGGGTCACAAATGGGTAGGACTTGATCAAGTTTTTAAAAAAGCAAGCAAGAGCGCCGTTAAACTGGTATAGCGCCCTCATTTGTTAAAAAAATTTAGAGCTTGACTCCTTTTTTATTTATAAACTCACAGATTATAGGCAAAGTACCCGTGGCGTTAAATTTGCCTGAGAATTTTGGGGTTTTTTTACTGACAATGTTTTGGTAAGTTTTGATGCTTTAAACTGAAGTTCAATAAAATCTTTCTTGTTTTAAGAAAGATTTGTGTAATCTAGGACGTTAAATTTGAGCTTAATTAAAAAAATATGTTTCTAGAAGTCGGATTTGATTCCACTATCTCCATGTGTTTTGTGCACGGGCGAAAATGCGCAATAAATGACGTCATTATGACGTCGTTCGTTGTTTTAGGCCGGAAAGCACATCTACAGTATCTCATAAGTCTAAAACTAAAAAAAGTTTGACGATCGGCAGTATACTTTTTGAGATATGGTGCTTACAAGGCTGGCTAATTAAATATTCACCTCGCTCTAAAGTGGCTAATTAATTAAGAATTTTAACAACTATCACAATAAATGTTAAGTTTATGTACTAAGCTTCAATTTGATATATGACCAAACCCCTTCATATTTAAACATTAGGATATTTGGTGTATACAAAAAACGTGTACAAATGTTACGGGATTTAGGTGGAAACAAAGAATAACTAGACATTAGGTGTTTGTGAACAAACACAAAGCTGTTCCGTTAAGTTGTGCTTTGATTAAACTCAAGTTCAATCTTCAATGCACAAGGGGTCTAAAACTGGAAAAAATGTAAATCGGTTGTGTAGTTCTTGAGATATGGTCCCACTTCCGGTTGACCCAGAAGTAAAGGTCAACATTGGGTCACGGTAACCCAAGTTCAATCTTCAATGTTCAAAGGATCTAATAACTGAAAAGAAATGGAACATGGGTTGTGTAGTTCTTGAGATATGGTCCCACTTCTGGTTGACCCGGAAGTAAAGGTTAACATGGGGTCACGGTAACCCAAGTTCAATCTTCAATGTTTAAAGGATCTAATAACTGAAAAGAAATTGAACATGGGTTATGTAGTTCTTGAGATAATGGTCCCACTTCTGGTTGACCCAGAAGTAAAGGTTAACATGGGGTCACGGTAACCCAAGTTCAATCTTCAATGCTCAATGAGTCTATAACTGAAACGAACTTGAAATGCACATAATTATCGTTTCCAATCAGGCTCGTAGTCTTTGTTATATGAAAACTGTGCTGGAGGTAATAAATGCAAGAAACATTGAACGCTAGAGGGCGTTACACAACAATTCGATTGCATATGCTCATTTATTTTGCAGGGTGATTGTGCAGAGCAAATGTTGCACTGAAGAGGCAATGTTTTTGATCACAAACGCAGTTGTGTTAACGTTTTTTTTACTCGAAATTTTGTTATTGAGGAACATGTCTCACAAGTTACTATGCATACTAAGCCTGTGACGGTTACATGGTTAACCAACCGATCAACCAGTTAAACGTTTACGTTTTTACGGTTCGGATAAGCGTAAAACAATTCAATCAAAAAGTGCCGCGAAATATTGACTATAATAATTGCCTAGTTACATGAAGTACACACGCCCACAAGCCAAAATTCTCTGCTAACCCCTGAAATACGCTTAACGTAAGCACGGAAGTCTCTGTTGCCGTAAGCGTTGATTCTTTGCTTTTGGTAAGCAGAGCCATGTATTTGGGCCTGGGTCTCACAACTTAGTGGATAAAGTGAACTACCCCTCATTTAAACGAATGAGCCCAACTACATGGCTCTGGTTACTGCCGAAATCCATGCTTACGGTCATCATTCTCCGCTTATTTTGCAAGCGTCGAATTTCTGCGCTAGCTGTGTAAGCGAAGAATGCCTAGTTTCGTGAAGTACACACGAGAAAAAGCCGAAATTCTCTGCTAACTCCTGAAATACGCTTGACGTAAGCACGGAATTCCCTGCTTCCGTTTCCGTAAGCGTCGATTCTGCGCTTACGGTAAGCAGAGTCATGAAATTGGGTCCAGGTCACACAAGTTAGTACGAAAACCACACAAGACTGTATATCATGGAATAGGTCCCACAATTTAGTAGGTAAAGCAATCACACCACAGGTCTCACAATTTAGTAAGTAAAGCGACAAATCAGTGGTCTCACAAGTCAGTAAGTAAAGATTGGTCTATGCTGTTGTATTAAAATTGTAATTGTAAAAAAAAATATTTTTAATATCGTGTATGTAATTGTTGTTACGATAAAAAATTTAATGCGGTATAAGCTAATAAGTTAGTACATCACACGAACTACCACTCTTATCAAGGAATTATGAATTCGAAACGACTTATGAATTCGAAACGAATTATGAATTCGAAACGAATTATTAATTCAAAACGAATTATAAATCTGTTACTACGCCTGCTTTCCACTGATAACATCTCAGTGCATGCCACAACAGGGCTTTAGTAGCACATAATAATTTTTGGTAGACGATTTAAATTTTTGTCTATGCTATTGTACTAACATTTGTTGTGTCTTTTTAATACTGAATGTTTTTGTTGGGCTAAAATAGTAAATATTGGATATGACTTTATTGTTAATTTTGGCTCTTCATGCACACCCATGAAAAATGTATTTTTTCTTGTCTACAACTTTCCCCATTCAGCTACAATTCGAGCCTCATTGCAACCCCCAACAGGTTTGTTGTTTGCTACATAGAGTGATTTCCCGAAGTAATGCATTCGCACAAGAACCTTAAAAACGTAGCCTTGTTTCCTTCACGATTGAGCTTCAAGTAATGCGTTTGCATAAGAAACCTAAAAGATCGTTTTCCGGTGAACGGGACCCAAGCGCGGACAAGTCTGCCAAGCGGGCAACATCGTCCTACACACGGCGTTCTATTTTTCTACGTTCACGCTGCTGATACCTGAGTAACGATAAGATCTGAGCGGACACACGACGCTCTGCGCTGAGAGCAAGACAAATTCTTCTCGATTCTTGTGAATGAAAGTAGACTTGTGTTAGTCTGCGCAGGAATGACTCTTTATAATACACTCTACATACAAACAACGCAAAAACACGGGTTACAAATGGGTAGGACTTGAGCAAGTTTAAAAAAAAGCAAGCAAGAGCACCGTTAAACTCGTATAGCGCCCTCAATTGTTACAAAAATTTAGAGCTTGACTCCTTTTTTATTTATAAACTCACAGATTCTAAGCAAAGTACCCGTGGCGTTAAATTTGCCTGAGAATTTGGGGGTTTTTTTTACTGACAATGTTTTGGTAAGTTTTGATGCTTTTAAACTGAAGTTCAATAAAATCTTTCTTGTTTTAAGAAACATTTGTGTAATCTAGGACGTTAAATTTGAGCTTAATTGAAAAAATATGTTTCTAGAAGTCGGATTTGATTCCACTATCTCCATGTGTTTTGTGCACGGGCGAAAATGCGCAATAAATGACGTCATTATGACGTCGTTCGTTGTTTTAGGCCGGGAAGCACATCTACAGTATCTCATAAGTCTAAAACTAAAAAAAGTTTGACGATCGGCGGTATACTTTTTGAGATATGGTGCTTACAAGGCTGGCTAATTAAATATTCACCTCGCTCTAAAGTGGCTAATTAATTAAGAATTTTAACAACTATCACAATAAATGTTAAGTTTATGTACTAAGCTTCAATTTGATATAGGACCTAACTCCTTCATATTTAAACATTAGGATATTGGGTGTATACATAAAACGTGTACAAATGCTATGGGATTTTAGGTGGAAACAAAGAATAATAATAATAATAATAATAAAAATAATAAAAATCTCGACGAAAACAAAACCTGTTCCGACAGTAAGTCGGAACAGCTAATAATATTAACTAGACATTAGGTGTTTGTGAACAAACACAAAGCTGTTCCGTTTTGTTTTGCTTTGATTAAACGATCCAGACATTTAAAATGAGCCTAAGTTCAAGATTGAACGATATGGTCCCACTTCCGGTTGACTCAGAAGTAAAGGTCAACATGGGGTCACGATAACACAAGGCTTATCTTCAATGCTCAAAAGGTTTATAACTGAAAAGAAATTGAACATGGGTTGTGTAGTTCTTGAGATATGGTCCCACTTTCGGTTGACCCGGAAGTAAAGGTTAACATGGGGTCACGGTATCCTAAGTTCAGTCTTCAATGCTTGAAGGGTCTATAACTGAAAAGAACATGTACATGGGTTGTGTAGTTCTTGAGATGTTGCACTGCAGAGGCAATGTTTTTTATCACAAGCGCAGTTGTGTTAACGGTTTTTTTTACTCTAAATTTTGTTATCGAGGAACAGGTCTCACAAGCTAGCATGTATACCAATCCTGTGACGGTTACACGGTTAACCAGCCGATTAACCGGTTAAACGTTTACATTTTTACAGTTCGGATAAGCATAAAACAGTTCAATCGAAAATTGCTAAACATTGACTATGAATTTGCTTATTCAAAATCAAATCGCTTATTCGGAATCAATTCGCTTATTCAAACTCAAATCACTTATTATGAATCAATTCACTTATTCTGAATAAATTCGCTTATTTAGAATCAAAACGCTTTTTCACAATCAATTTGCTTACTCGGAATAATTTCGCTCATTCAAAATCAATTTGCTTATTCAGAATCATTGCTGATTCATAACCATTTTGCCTATTCATAACCATTTCGCCAAGTCGTAAGCATTATGCTTGTTGATAAAGATTGTGAAGTTTCTTTAAATACACTTAACACTACATCATTCAATGATTCATCACAAGACGCATGAATGATAGTACCATTTCGATGTTCATTCATAAAATGTGTATGCCGTGTAAACTTCCAAATCTCAGGCAGGTGTATTCATCCGTGCACTGTTGCTTTTACGGAATGGCTTATTCGGAATCAATTCGCTTATTCAAAATCAATTCGCTTATTCGAAATCAATTCGCTTATTCAAATTAAAACGCTTATTCAGAATCAATTCGCTTACTCGGATTAATTTCGCTCATTCTAAATCAATTTGCTTATTCAGAATCAATTCGCATATTCAGAATTAAAACGCTTATTCAGAATCAATTTGCTTACTCGGAATAAATTCGCTCATTTGAAATCAGTTTGCTTATTTAAAATCTAATGGCTTATTCGGTATCAATTCGCTTATTTGGAATCAATTCGCTTATTCAAAATCGAATGAATGATAGTACCATTTCGGTACTTATGAATGATAGTACCATTTCGATGTTCATTCATAAAACGTTTATGCCGTGTAAACTTCCAAATCTCAGGCAGGTGTATTCATCCGTGCACGGTCGTTTTTTGTAAATTTTATGCACAGGCTTTATTTAAAGCTAAATGCTGTTGTATTAAAATCGTAATTGTAAAACTTTGTGTGCCCTTTATTACCGATCGAGTATGTTATTTTCGTATGGCATGAATAGTAAAAAAATTATGGGACATGAGTTATTGTTAATTTTGGCTTTTGACCCCAAATCCAACACTGACCCTATAGCCATGGAAAAGGTAATTTCACGTTTTTATACATTATTTCCCCACTCAGCTCTAATTCTAATTCAGCTCTAATTGCCCTATTGCATCCCAACCAAGTGTTTTGTCTGCTAGACGGTGATTTCCCAAAGTAATGCGTTCGCACAAGAACCTTAAAAACGTGGTTTCAGGCGAATGGGTAGCCTTGTTTCCTTCACGATTGAGCTTCAAGTAATGCGTTTGCATAAGAAACCTAAAAGATCGTTTTCCGGTGAACGGGACCCAAGCGCGGACAAGTCTGCTACGCGGGCAACATCGTCCCACACACGGCGTTCTATTTGTCTACGTTCACGCTGCTGATACCTGAGTAACGATAAGATCTGAGCGGACACACGACGCTCTGCGCTGAGAGCAAGACAACTCGATTCTTGTGAATGAAAGTAGACTTGCGTTAGTCGGCGCAGGAATGACTCTTTATAATACACTCTACATACAAACAACGCAAAAACACGGGTCACAAATGGGTAGGACTTGATCAAGTTTTTAAAAAAGCAAGCAAGAGTGCCGTTTAACTGGTATAGCGCCCTCATTTGCTAAAAAAAATTAGAGCTTGACTCCTTTTTTATTTATAAACTCACAGATTATAGGCAAAGTACCCGTGGCGTTAAATTTGCCTGAGAATTTGGGGGTTTTTTTTACTGACAATGTTTTGGTAAGTTTTGATGCTTTTAAACTGAAGTTCAATAAAATCTTTCTTGTTTTAAGAAACATTTGTGTAATCTAGGACGTTAAATTTGAGCTTAATTGAAAAAATATGTTTCTAGAAGTCGGATTTGATTCCACTATCTCCATGTGTTTTGTGCACGGGCGAAAATGCGCAATAAATGACGTCATTATGACGTCGTTCGTTGTTTTAGGCCGGAAAGCACATCTACAGTATCTCATAAGTCTAAAACTAAAAAAAGTTTGACGATCGGCGGTATACTTTTTGAGATATGGTGCTTACAAGGCTGGCTAATTAAATATTCACCTCGCTGTAAGTGGCTAATTAATTAAGAATTTTAACAATTATTACAATAAATGTTAAGTTTATGTACTAAGCTTCAATTTGATATAGGACCTAACTCCTTCATATTTAAACATTAGGAGATTGGGTGTATACATAAAACGTGTACAAATGCTATGGGATTTTAGGTGGAAACAAAGAATAATAATAACTAGACATTAGGTGTTTGTGAACAAACACAAAGCTGTTCCGTTTTGTTTTGCTTTGATTAAACGATCCAGACATTTAAAATGAGCCAAGATTGAGCCAAGTTCAAGATTGAACGATATGGTCCCACTTCCGGTTGACTCAAAAGTAAAGGTCAACATGGGGTCACGGTAACCCAAGGCTTATCTTCAATGCTCAAAAGGTTTATAACTGAAAAGAATTTGAACAAGGGTTGTGTAGTTCTTGAGATATGGTCCCACTTTCGGTTGACCCGGAAGTAAAGGTTAACATGGGGTCACGGTATCCTAAGTTCAGTCTTCAATGCTTGAAGGGTCTATAACTGAAAAGAACATGTACATGGGTTGTGTAGTTCTTGAGATGTTGCACTGCAGAGGCAATGTTTTTTATCACAAGCGCAGTTGTGTTAACGGCTTTTTTTACTCTAAATTTTGTTATCGAGGAACAGGTCTCACAAGCTAGCATGTATACCAATCCTGTGACGGTTACACGGTTAACCAGCCGATTAACCGGTTAAACGTTTACATTTTTACGGTTCGGATAAGCATAAAACAATTCAATCGAAAATTGCTAAACATTGACTATGAATTTGCTTATTCAAAATCAAATCGCTTATTCGGAATCAATTCGCTTATTCAAACTCAAATCACTTATTTGAAATCAATTCGCTTATTCTGAATAAATTCGCTTATTCAGAATCAAAGCGCTTTTTCACAATCAATTTGCTTACTCAGAATAATTTCGCTCATTCAAAATCAATTTGCTTATTCAGAATCATTGCTGATTCATAACCATTTTGCCTATTCATAACCATTTCGCCAAGTCGTAAGCATTATGCTTGTTGATAAAGATTGTGAAGTTTCTTTAAATACACTTAACACTACATCATTCAATGATTCATCACAAGACGCATGAATGATAGTACCATTTCGATGTTCATTGATAAAATGTGTATGCCGTGTAAACTTCCAAATCTCAGGCAGGTGTATTCATCCGTGCACTGTTGCTTTTACGGAATGGCTTATTCGGAATCAATTCGCTTATTCAAAATCACTTCGCTTATTAGTATCAATTCGCTTATTCGAAATCAATTCGCTTATTCAGAATTAAAACGCTTATTCATAATCATTTCGCTTACTCAGATTAATTTCGCTCATTCTAAATCAATTTGCTTATTCAGAATCAATTCGCATATTCAGAATTAAAACGCTTATTCAGAATCAATTTGCTTACTCGGAATAAATTCGCTCATTTGAAATCAGTTTGCTTATTTAAAATCTAATGGCTTATTCGGTATCAATTCGCTTATTTGGAATCAATTCGCTTATTCAGAATTAAAACGCTTATTCATAATCATTTCGCTTACTCAGATTAATTTCGCTCATTCTAAATCAATTTGCTTATTCAGAATCAATTCGCATATTCAGAATTAAAACGCTTATTCAGAATCAATTTGCTTACTCGGAATAATTTCGCTCATTTGAAATCAGTTTGCTTATTTAAAATCTAATGGCTTATTCGGTATCAATTCGCTTATTTGGAATCAATTCGCTTATTCAAAATCGAATGAATGATAGTACCATTTCGGTACTTATGAATGATAGTACCATTTCGATGTTCATTCATAAAACGTTTATGCCGTGTAAACTTTCAAATCTCAAACAGGTGTATTCATCCGTGCACGGTCGTTTTTTGTAAATTTTATGCACAGGCTTAATTTAAAGCTAAATGCTGTTGTATTAAAATCGTAATTGTAAAACTTTGTGTGCCCTTTATTACCGATCGAGTATGTTATTTTCGTATGGCATGAATAGTAAAAAATTTATGGGACATGAGTTATTGTTAATTTTGGCTTTTGACCTCAAATCCAACACTGACCCTATAGCCATGGAAAATGTAATTTCACGTTTTTATACATTATTTCCCCACTCAGCTCTAATTCTTGCCCTATTGCATCCCCACCAAGTGTTTTGTCTGCTAGACGGTGATTTCCCAAAGTAATGCGTTCGCACAAGAACCTTAAAAACGTGGATTCAGGCGAATGGGTAGCCTTGTTTCCTTCACGATTGAGCTTCAAGTAATGCGTTTGCATAAGAAACCTAAAAGATCGTTTTCCGGTGAACGGGACCCAAGCGCGGACGAGTCTGCTACGCGGGCAACATCGTCCCACACACGGCGTTCTATTTTTCTACGTTCACGCTGCTGATACCTGAGTAACGATAAGATCTGAGCGGACACACGACGCTCTGCGCTGAGAGCAAGACAACTCGATTCCTGTGAATGAAAGTAGACTTGCGTTAGTCGGCGCAGGAATTACTCTTCATAATACACTCTACATACAAACAACGCAAAAACACGGGTCACAAATGGGTAGGACTTGATCAAGTTTTTAAAAAAGCAAGCAAGAGCGCCGTTTAACTGGTATAGCGCCCTCATTTGTTAAAAAAAAATTAGAGCTTGACTCCTTTTTTATTTATAAACTCACAGATTATAGGCAAAGTACCCGTGGCGTTAAATTTGCCTGAGAATTTGGGGTTTTTTTTACTGACAATGTTTTGGTAAGTTTTGATGCTTTTAAACTGAAGTTCAATAAAATCTTTCTTGTTTTAAGAAACATTTGTGTAATCTAGGACGTTAAATTTGAGCTTAATTGAAAAAATATGTTTCTAGAAGTCGGATTTGATTCCACTATCTCCATGTGTTTTGTGCACGGGCGAAAATGCGCAATAAATGACGTCATTATGACGTCGTTCGTTGTTTTAGGCCGGAAAGCACATCTACAGTATCTCATAAGTCTAAAACTAAAAAAAGTTTGACGATCGCCGGTATACTTTTTGAGATATGGTGCTTACAAGGCTGGCTAATTAAATATTCACCTCGCTCTAAAGTGGCTAATTAATTAAGAATTTTAACAACTATCACAATAAATGTTAAGTTTATGTACTAAGCTTCAATTTGATATATGACCAAACCCCTTCATATTTAAACATTAGGATATTTGGTGTATACAAAAAACGTGTACAAATGTTATGGGATTTAGGTGGAAACAAAGAATAATAATAATAACTAGACATTAGGTGTTTGTGAACAAACACAAAGCTGTTCCGTTAAGTTGTGCTTTGATTAAACTCAAGTTCAATCTTCAATGCACAAGGGGTCTAAAACTGGAAAAAATGTAAATCGGTTGTGTAGTTCTTGAGATATGGTCCCACTTCCGGTTGACCCAGAAGTAAAGGTCAACATTGGGTCACGGTAACCCAAGTTCAATCTTCAATGTTCAAAGGATCTAATAACTGAAAAGAAATGGAACATGGGTTGTGTAGTTCTTGAGATATGGTCCCACTTCTGGTTGACCCGGAAGTAAAGGTTAACATGGGGTCACGGTAACCCAAGTTCAATCTTCAATGTTCAAAGGATCTAATAACTGAAAAGAAATTGAACATGGGTTGTGTAGTTCTTGAGATAATGGTCCCACTTCTGGTTGACCCAGAAGTAAAGGTTAACATGGGGTCACGGTAACCCAAGTTCAATCTTCAATGCTCAATGAGTCTATAACTGAAACGAACTTGAAATGCACATAATTATCGTTTCCAATCAGGCTCGTAGTCTTTGTTATATGAAAACTGTGCTGGAGGTAATAAATGCAAGAAACATTGAACGCTAGAGGGCGTTACACAACAATTCGATTGCACATGCTCATTTATTTTGCAGGGTGATTGTGCAGAGCAAAAGTTGCACTGAAGAGGCAATGTTTTTGATCACAAACGCAGTTGTGTTAACGTTTTTTTTACTCGAAATTTTGTTATTCAGGAACATGTCTCACAAGTTACTATGCATACTAAGCCTGTGACGGTTACATGGTTAACCAACCGATCAACCAGTTAAACGTTTACGTTTTTACGGTTCGGATAAGCGTAAAACAATTCAATCAAAAATTGCCGCGAAATATTGACTATAATAATTGCCTAGTTACATGAAGTACACACGCCCACAAGCCAAAATTCTCTGCTAACCCCTGAAATACGCTTAACGTAAGCACGGAAGTCTCTGCTGCCGTAAGCGTTGATTCTTTGCTTTTGGTAAGCAGAGCCATGTATTTGGGCCTGGGTCTCACAACTTAGTGGATAAAGTGAACTACCCCTCATTTAAACGAATGAGCCCAATTACATGGCTCTGGTTACTGCCCAAATCCATGCTTACGGTCATCATTCTCCGCTTATTTTGCAAGCGTCGAATTTCTGCGCTAGCTGTGTAAGCGAAGAATGCCTAGTTTCGTGAAGTACACACGAGAAAAAGCCGAAATTCTCTTCTAACTCCTGAAATACGCTTGACGTAAGCACGGAATTCCCTGCTTCCGTTTCTGTAAGCGTCGATTCTGCGCTTACGGTAAGCAGGGTCATGAAATTGGGTCCAGGTCACACAAGTTAGTACGCAAACCACACAAGACTGTATATCATGGAATAGGTCCCACAATTTAGTACGTAAAGCAATCACACCACAGGTCTCACAATTTAGTAAGTAAAGCGACAAATCAGTGGTCTCACAAGTCAGTAAGTAAAGATTGGTCTATGCTGTTGTATTAAAATTGTAATTGTAAAAAAAAATATTTTTAATATCGTGTATGTAATTGTTGTTACGATAAAAAATTTAATGCGGTATAAGTTAATAAGTTAGTACATCACACGAACTACCACTCTTATCAAGGAATTATGAATTCGAAACGAATTATGAATTCGAAACGAATTATTAATTCAAAACGAATTATAAATCTGTTACTACGCCTGCTTTCCACTGATAACATCTCAGTGCATGCCACAACAGGGCTTTAGTAGCACATAATAATTTTTGGTAGACGATTTAAATTTTGTCTATGCTATTGTACTAACATTTGTTGTGTCTTTTTAATACTGAATGTTTTTGTTGGGCTAAAATAGTAAATATTGGATATGACTTTATTGTTCATTTTGGCTCTTCATGCACACCCATGAAAAATGTATTTTTTCTTGTCTACAACTTTCCCCATTCAGCTAAAATTCGAGCCTCATTGCAACCCCCAACAGGTTTGTTGTTTGCTACATAGAGTGATTTCCCGAAGTAATGCATTCGCACAAGAACCTTAAAAACGTAGCCTTGTTTCCTTCACGATTCAGCTTCAAGTAATGCGTTTGCATAAGAAACCTAAAAGATCGTTTTCCGGTGAACGGGACCCAAGCGCGGACAAGTCTGCCACGCGGGCAACATCGTCCTACACACGGCGTTCTATTTTTCTACGTTCACGCTGCTGATACCTGAGTAACGATAAGATCTGAGCGGACACACGACGCTCTGCGCTGAGTGCAAGACAAATTCTTCTCGATTCTTGTGAATGAAAGTAGACTTGTGTTAGTCGGCGCAGGAATGACTCTTTATAATACACTCTACATACAAACAACGCAAAAACACGGGTCACAAATGGGTAGGACTTGAGCAAGTTTAAAAAAAAGCAAGCAAGAGCACCGTTAAACTCGTATAGCGCCCTCAATTGTTACAAAAATTTAGAGCTTGACTCCTTTTTTATTTATAAACTCACAGATTCTAAGCAAAGTACCCGTGGCGTTAAATTTGCCTGAGAATTTTGGGTTTTTTTTACTGACAATGTTTTGGTAAGTTTTGATGCTTTTAAACTGAAGTTCAATAAAATCTTTCTTGTTTTAAGAAAATTTGTGTAATCTAGGACGTTAAATTTGAGCTTAATTGAAAAAATATGTTTCTAGAAGTCGGATTTGATTCCACTATCTCCATGTGTTTTGTGCACGGGCGAAAATGCGCAATAAATGACGTCATTATGACGTCGTTCGTTGTTTTAGGCCGGAAAGCACATCTACAGTATCTCATAAGTCTAAAACTAAAAAAAGTTTGACGATCGGCGGTATACTTTTTGAGATATGGTGCTTACAAGGCTGGCTAATTAAATATTCACCTCGCTCTAAAGTGGCTAATTAATTAAGAATTTTAACAACTATCACAATAAATGTTAAGTTTATGTACTAAGCTTCAATTTGATATAGGACCTAACTCCTTCATATTTAAACATTAGGATATTGGGTGTATACATAAAACGTGTACAAATGCTATGGGATTTTAGGTGGAAACAAAGAATAATAATAATAATAATAAAAATAATAAAAATCTCGACGAAAACAAAACCTGTTCCGACAGTAAGTCGGAACAGCTAATAATAAAAATAATAAAAATCTCGACGAAAACAAAACCTGTTCCGACAGTAAGTCGGAACAGCTAATAATAATAATAACTAGACATTAGGTGTTTGTGAACAAACACAAAGCTGTTCCGTTTTGTTTTGCTTTGATTAAACGATCCAGACATTTAAAATGAGCCTAAGTTCAAGATTGAACGATATGGTCCCACTTCCGGTTGACTCAGAAGTAAAGGTCAACATGGGGTCACGGTAACCCAAGGCTTATCTTCAATGCTCAAAAGGTTTATAACTGAAAAGAAATTGAACATGGGATGTGTAGTTTTTGAGATATGGTCCCACTTTCGGTTGACCCGAAAGTAAAGGTTAACATGGGGTCACGGTATCCTAAGTTCAGTCTTCAATGCTTGAAGGGTCTATAACTGAAAAGAACATGTACATGGGTTGTGTAGTTCTTGAGATGTTGCACTGCAGAGGCAATGTTTTTTATCACAAGCGCAGTTGTGTTAACGGTTTTTTTTACTCTAAATTTTGTTATCGAGGAACAGGTCTCACAAGCTAGCATGTATACCAATCCTGTGACGGTTACACGGTTAACCAGCCGATTAACCGGTTAAACGTTTACATTTTTACGGTTCGGATAAGCATAAAACAGTTCAATCGAAAATTGCTAAACATTGACTATGAATTTGCTTATTCAAAATCAAATCGCTTATTCGGAATCAATTCGCTTATTCAAACTCAAATCACTTATTTGGAATCAATTCGCTTATTCTGAATAAATTCGCTTATTTAGAATCAAAACGCTTTTTCACAATCAATTTGCTTACTTGGAATAATTTCGCTCATTCAAAATCAATTTGCTTATTCAGAATCATTGCTGATTCATAACCATTTTGCCTATTCATAACCATTTCGCCAAGTCGTAAGCATTATGCTTGTTGATAAAGATTGTGAAGTTTCTTTAAATACACTTAACACTACATCATTCAATGATTCATCACAAGACGCATGAATGATAGTACCATTTCGATGTTCATTCATAAAATGTGTATGCCGTGTAAACTTCCAAATCTCAGGCAGGTGTATTCATCCGTGCACTGTTGCTTTTACGGAATAGCTTATTCGGAATCAATTCGCTTATTCAAAATCAATTCGCTTATTGGTATCAATTCGCTTATTCGAAATCAATTCGCTTATTCAAATTAAAACGCTTATTCAGAATCAATTCGCTTACTCGGATTAATTTCGCTCATTCTAAATCAATTTGCTTATTTAGAATCAATTCGCATATTCAGAATTAAAACGCTTATTCAGAATCAATTTGCTTACTCGGAATAAATTCGCTCATTTGAAATCAGTTTGCTTATTTAAAATCTAATGGCTTATTCGGTATCAATTCGCTTATTTGGAATCAATTCGCTTATTCAAAATCGAATGAATGATAGTACCATTTCGGTACTTATGAATGATAGTACCATTTCGATGTTCATTCATAAAAAGTTTATGCCGTGTAAACTTCCAAATCTCAGGCAGGTGTATTCATCCGTGCACGGTCGTTTTTTGTAAATTTTATGCACAGGCTTTATTTAAAGCTAAATGCTGTTGTATTAAAATCGTAATTGTAAAACTTTGTGTGCCCTTTATTACCGATCGAGTATGTTATTTTCGTATGGCATGAATAGTAAAAAAATTATGGGACATGAGTTATTGTTAATTTTGGCTTTTGACCCCAAATCCAACACTGACCCTATAGCCATGGAAAAGGTAATTTCACGTTTTTATACATTATTTCCCCACTCAGCTCTAATTCTAATTCAGCTCTAATTGCCCTATTGCATCCCAACCAAGTGTTTTGTCTGCTAGACGGTGATTTCCCAAAGTAATGCGTTCGCACAAGAACCTTAAAAACGTGGTTTCAGGCGAATGGGTAGCCTTGTTTCCTTCACGATTGAGCTTCAAGTAATGCGTTTGCATAAGAAACCTAAAAGATCGTTTTCCGGTGAACGGGACCCAAGCGCGGACAAGTCTGCTACGCGGGCAACATCGTCCCACACACGGCGTTCTATTTGTCTACGTTCACGCTGCTGATACCTGAGTAACGATAAGATCTGAGCGGACACACGACGCTCTGCGCTGAGAGCAAGACAACTCGATTCTTGTGAATGAAAGTAGACTTGCGTTAGTCGGCGCAGGAATGACTCTTTATAATACACTCTACATACAAACAACGCAAAAACACGGGTCACAAATGGGTAGGACTTGATCAAGTTTTTAAAAAAGCAAGCAAGAGCGCCGTTTAACTGGTATAGCGCCATCATTTGTTAAAAAAAATTAGAGCTTGACTCCTTTTTTATTTATAAACTCACAGATTATAGGCAAAGTACCCGTGACGTTAAATTTGCCTGAGAATTTTGGGTTTTTTTTACTGACAATGTTTTGGTAAGTTTTGATGCTTTTAAACTGAAGTTCAATAAAATCTTTCTTGTTTTAAGAAACATTTGTGTAATCTAGGACGTTAAATTTGAGCTTAATTGAAAAAATATGTTTCTAGAAGTCGGATTTGATTCCACTATCTCCATGTGTTTTGTGCACGGGCGAAAATGCGCAATAAATGACGTCATTATGACGTCGTTCGTTGTTTTAGGCCGGAAAGCACATCTACAGTATCTCATAAGTCTAAAACTAAAAAAAGTTTGACGATCGGCGGTATACTTTTTGAGATATGGTGCTTACAAGGCTGGCTAATTAAATATTCACCTCGCTGTAAGTGGCTAATTAATTAAGAATTTTAACAATTATTACAATAAATGTTAAGTTTATGTACTAAGCTTCAATTTGATATAGGACCTAACTCCTTCATATTTAAACATTAGGAGATTGGGTGTATACATAAAACGTGTACAAATGCTATGGGATTTTAGGTGGAAACAAAGAATAATAATAATAATAATAATAATAATAAAAACTAGACATTAGGTGTTTGTGAACAAACACAAAGCTGTTCCGTTTTGTTAGGCTTTGATTAAACGATCCAGACATTTAAAATGAGCCTAAGTTCAAGATTGAACGATATGGTCCCACTTCCGGTTGACTCAGAAGTAAAGGTCAACATGGGGTCACGGTAACCCAAGGCTTATATTAAATGCTCAAAAGGTTTATAACTGAAAAGAAATTGAACATGGGTTGTGTAGTTCTTGAGATATGGTCCCACTTTCGGTTGACCCGGAAGTAAAGGTTAACATGGGGTCACGGTATCCTAAGTTCAGTCTTCAATGCTTGAAGGGTCTATAACTGAAAAGAACATGTACATGGGTTGTGTAGTTCTTGAGATGTTGCACTGCAGAGGCAATGTTTTTTATCACAAGCGCAGTTGTGTTAACGGCTTTTTTTACTCTAAATTTTGTTATCGAGGAACAGGTCTCACAAGCTAGCATGTAAACCAATCCTGTGACGGTTACACGGTTAACCAGCCGATTAACCGGTTAAACGTTTACATTTTTACGGTTCGGATAAGCATAAAACAATTTAATCGAAAATTGCTAAACATTGACTATGAATTTGCTTATTCAAAATCAAATCGCTTATTCGGAATCAATTCGCTTATTCAAACTCAAATCACTTATTTGGAATCAATTCACTTATTCTGAATAAATTCGCTTATTCAGAATCAAAACGCTTTTTCACAATCAATTTGCTTACTCGGAATAATTTCGCTCATTCAAAATCAATTTGCTTATTCAGAATCATTGCTGATTCATAACCATTTTGCCTATTCATAACCATTTCGCCAAGTCGTAAGCATTATGCTTGTTGATAAAGATTGTGAAGTTTCTTTAAATACACTTAACACTACATTATTCAATGATTCATCACAAGACACATGAATGATAGTACCATTTCGATGTTCATTCATAAAATGTGTATGCCGTGTAAACTTCCAAATCTCAGGCAGGTGTATTCAATCGTGCACTGTTGCTTTTACGGAATGGCTTATTCGGAATCAATTCGCTTATTCAAAATCAATTCGCTTATTGGTATCAATTCGCTTATTCGAAATCAATTCGCTTATTCAGAATTAAAACGCTTATTCAGAATCAATTCGCTTACTCGGATTAATTTCGCTCATTCTAAATCAATTTGCTTATTCAGAATCAATTCGCATATTCAGAATTAAAACGCTTATTCAGAATCAATTTGCTTACTCGGAATAAATTCGCTCATTTGAAATCAGTTTGCTTATTTAAAATCTAATGGCTTATTCGGTATCAATTCGCTTATTTGGAATCAATTCGCTTATTCAAAATCGAATGAATGATAGTACCATTTCGGTTCTTATGAATGATAGTACCATTTCGATGTTCATTCATAAAACGTTTATGCCGTGTAAACTTCCAAATCCCAGGCAGGTGTATACATCCGTGCACGGTCGTTTTTTGTAAATTTTATGCACAGGCTTAATTTAAAGCTAAATGCTGTTGTATTAAAATCGTAATTGTAAAACTTTGTGTGCCCTTTATTACCGATCGAGTATGTTATTTTCGTATGGCATGAATAGTAAAAAATTTATGGGACATGAGTTATTGTTAATTTTGGCTTTTGACCCCAAATCCAACACTGACCCTAAAGCCATGGAAAAGGTTATTTCACGTTTTTATACATTATTTCCCCACTCAGCTCTAATTCTTGCCCTATTGCATCCCCACCAAGTGTTTTGTCTGCTAGACGGTGATTTCCCAAAGTAATGCGTTCGCACAAGAACCTTAAAAACGTGGTTTCAGGCGAATGGGTAGCCTTGTTTCCTTCACGATTGAGCTTCAAGTAATGCGTTTGCATAAGAAACCTAAAAGATCGTTTTCCGGTGAACGGGACCCAAGCGCAGACAAGTCTGCTACGCGGGCAACATCGTCCCACACACGGCGTTCTATTTTTCTACGTTCACGCTGCTGATATCTGAGTAACGATAAGATCTGAGCGGACACACGACGCTCTGCGCTGAGAGCAAGACAACTCGATTCTTGTGAATGAAAGTAGACTTGCGTTAGTCGGCGCAGGAATGACTCTTTATAATACACTCTACATACAAACAACGCAAAAACACGGGTCACAAATGGGTAGGACTTGATCAAGTTTTTTAAAAAGCAAGCAAGAGCACCGTTAAACTCGTATAGCGCCCTCATTTGTTAAAAAAAATTAGAGCTTGACTCCTTTTTTATTTATAAACTCACAGATTATAGGCAAAGTACCCGTGGCTTTAAATTTGCCTGAGAATTTGGGGTTTTTTTTACTGACAATGTTTTGGTAAGTTTTGATGCTTTTAAACTGAAGTTCAATAAAATCTTTCTTGTTTTAAGAAACATTTGTGTAATCTAGGACGTTAAATTTGAGCTTAATTGAAAAAATATGTTTCTAGAAGTCGGATTTGATTCCACTATCTCCATGTGTTTTGTGCACGGGCGAAAATGCGCAATAAATGACGTCATTATGACGTCGCTCGTTGTTTTAGGCCGGAAAGCACATCTACAGTATCTCATAAGTCTAAAACTAAAACAAGTTTGACGATCGGCGGTATACTTTTTGAGATATGGTGCTTACAAGGCTGGCTAATTAAATATTCACCTCGCTCTAAAGTGGCTAATTAATTAACAATTTTAACAACTATCACAATAAATGTTAAGTTTATGTACTAAGCTTCAATTTGATATATGACCAAACCCCTTCATATTTAAACATTAGGATATTTGGTGTATACAAAAAACGTGTACAAATGTTATGGGATTTAGGTGGAAACAAAGAATAATAATAATAATAATAATAAAAACTAGACATTAGGTGTTTGTCCATGACAAACACAAAGCTGTTCCGTTTCTAATTACATTGATTAAACGCTCCAGATGTAGTTCTTGAGATATGGTGTCACTTCCAGTTTACCCAGAAGTAAAGGTCAACATGGGGTTACGGTTAACCATGGCAAATTTGTAATGCCCAAGGAGTGTATAACTGAAAAAAATTAACAATCGGTTTGGTAGTTCTTGAGATATGGTCCCACTTCCGGTTGACCCGGAGTAAAGGTCAACATGGGTCATGGTAACCCTAGGCTAATCTTCAATGCACAAAAGGTTTATAACTGAAATAAAATTGAAAATCAGGTGCGTAGTACTTGAGAGTTGGTCCCACTTCCGGTGGACCCGGAAGTTCGGGTCAATATGGGGTCATGGTAACACAAGGCTAACATTCAATGCCAGGAAGTATATAATTGAAAACAGTTTGAATATCGGCTGGTACTTCTTGAGATATGGTCCAACTTCCGGTTAAACCGGAAGTTTAGGTCAACTTAGGGTCAAGATAACCCAAGGTTAATATTTAATGCCCAATGAGTCTATAACTGAAACAAATTGAAAATTGGCTTTGTAGATCTTGAGATAATGTCCCACTTCCGATTGACCCAGAGGTAAAGGTCAACATGGGGTCAGGGTAACCCTTAGTTCAATCTTTAATGCTCAAAGGATCTATAATTGAAAAGAAATTGAAAATCGGTTGTGTAGTTCTGGAGATATGGTCCCACTTCCGGTTGACCCGGAAAAAAGGTCAGCATGGGGTCACGGTTACCAAAGGACAATCTCCAATGCCCAAGGAGTCTATAACTGAAAAAAATTGAAAATCAGTTGTGTAGTTCTTGAGAAATGGCCCACTTCCGATTGACCCCGAAGTAAAGGTCAACATGGGGTCACGATTTCCCAAGTTCAATCTTCAATGTTCAAAGGATCTAATAACTGAAAAGAAATGGAACATGGGTTGTGTAGTTCTTGAGTTATGGTCCCACTTCCGGTTGACCCGGAAGTAAAGGTTAACATGGGATCACGGTAAACCCAAGTTCAATCTTCAATGCTCAATGAGTCTATATCTGAAAAGAACTTGAAATGCATTATCGTTTCCAATCAGGCTCGTAGTCTTTGTTATATGAAAACTGTGCTTGAGGTAATAAATGCAAGAAACATTGAACGCTAGAGGGCGTTCCACAACAATTCGATTGTGCAGAGCCAAAATAATAATGATGCACTGAAGAGGCAATGTTTTAGATCACAACCGCAGATGTGTTAACGTTTTTTTTACTCGAAATTTTGTTATCGAGGAACATGTCTCACAAGTTAGCATGTATACTAAGCCTGTGGCGGTTACACGGTTAACCAACCGATCAACCAGTTAAACCTTTACATTTTTACAGTTCGGATAAACGTAAAACAATTCAATCAAAAAGTGCCGCGAAACATTGACTATTATAATTGCCTAGTTAAATGAAATACACACGCGCACAAGCCAAAATTCTCTGCTTACCCCTGAAATACGCTTGACGTAAGCACGGAAGTCTGCTGCCGTAAGCATTGATTATTTGCTTTTGGTAAGCAGAGCCATGTATTTGGGCCTGGGTCTCACAACTTAGCGTATAAAGTGAACTATTTAAACAAATGAGCCCAATTACATGGCTCTGGTTACTGCTGAATTCCATGCTTACGGTCAACATTCTCCGCTTATTTTGCAAGCGTCGAATTTCTGCGCTAGCTTTGTAAGCGAAGAATGCCTAATTAAGTGAAGTACACACGAGAAAAAGACGTAATTCTCTGCTAACCCCTGAAATACGCTTGACGTAAGCACGGAACTTCCTGCCGTAAGCGTTGATTATTTGCTTTTGGTAAGCAGAGCCATGTATTTGGGCCTGGGTCTCACAACTTAGCGTATAAAGTGAACTATCCCTCATTTAAACGAATCAATTTCTTGGCTCTGGTTACTGCAGAAATCCATGCTTACAGTCACCCATTCTCCGCCTATTTTGGAAGCGTCGAATGTTTGCGCTATTTGTGTAAGTGAAGAATGCCTAGTTACGTTAAGTACACACGCGCACCAGCCAAAATTCTCTGCTAACCCCTGAAATACGCTTGACGTAAGCACGGAATTCTCTGCCGTAAGCGTTGATTATTTGCTTTTGGTAAGCAGAGCCATGTATTTGGGCCTGGGTCTCACAACTTAGCGTATAAAGTGAACTATCCCTCATTTAAACAAATGAGCCCAATTACATGGCTCTGGTTACTGCTGAATTCCATGCTTACGGTCAACATTCTCCGCTTATTTTGCAAGCGTCGAATTTTTGCACTATTTGTGTAAGCGAAGAATGCCTAGTTACGTGAAGTACACACGCGCACAAGCCAAAATTCTCTGCTAACCCCTGAAATACGCTTGACGTAAGCACGAAATTCTCTGCCGTAAGCGTTGATTATTTGCTTTTGGTAAGCAGAGCCATGTATTTGGGCCTGGATCTCACAACTTAGCGTATAAAGTGAACTATCCCTCATTTAAACAAATGAGCCCAATTACATGGCTCTGGTTACTGCTGAATTCCATGCTTACGGTCAACATTCTCCGCTTAATTTGCAAGCGTCGAATTTCTGCGCTAGATGTGTAAGCGAAGAATGCCTAGTTATGTGAAGTACACACGAGAAAAAGACGTAATTCTCTGCTAACCCCTGAAATACGCTTGACGTAAGCACGGAATTCTCTGCTTCCGTAATCGTCGTTTTTTTGCTTACGGTAAGCAGAGTCATGAAATTGGGTCCAGGTCTCACAAGTTAGTACGCAAACCACACAAGACTGTATATCATTGAATAGGTTTCACAATTTAGTACGTAAAGCAATCACACCACAGATCTCACAAGTTAGTAAATAAAGATTGGTCTATGCTGTTGTATTAAAATCATAATTGTAAACAAAACTAACTTTTTAGTATCGTGTATGTTATTTTTGTTGCGATAAAATATTAAATGCGGTAGTTAATAAGTTAGTACGTAGCACGAAGTGCCACTCTTATCAAAGAATTATGAATTTGAAACGAATTTTTAATTCAAAACGAATCATTATCCTGTTACTACGCCTGCTTTCCGCTGATAACATCTCACTCTCAGTGCATGCCACAATTGCGCTTTTAGCACATAATAATTTTGGGTAGACGATTTAAATTTTGTACTACCATTTGTTGTGTCTTTTTAATACTGAATGTTTTTGTTGGGCTAAAATAGTAAATATTGGATATGATTTTATTGTTCGTTTTGGCTCTTCATGCACACCCATGAAAAATGTATTTTTTCTTTTCTACACCTTTCCCCATTCAGCTACAATCCGAGCCTCATTGCAACCCCCAACAGGTTTGTTGTTTGCTACATAGTGATTTCCCGAAGTAATGCATTCGCACAAGAACCTTAAAACGTGGTTTCAGGCGAATGGGTAGCCTTGTTTCCTTCATGATTCAGCTTCAAGTAATGCCTTTGCATAAGAAACCTAAAAAATCGTTTTCCGGTGAACGGGACCCAAGCGCAGACAAGTCTGACACGCGGGCAACATCGTTCCAACACACGGCGTTCGATTTTCAACGTTCACGCTGAATAACAACAAGATCTGAGCGGACACGTCGCTCTGCGCTGAGAGCAAGAAAATTCTTCTCGATTCTTGTGAATGAACGTAGACTTGTGTCAGTCGGCGCAGGAATGACTCTTTATAATATACTCTTCATACAAAAATCGCAAAAACACAGATCATATGGGTTTAAGACTTGATCGAGTTGAAAAAAAGCAAGCAAGAGCACCGTTAAACTCGTATAGCGCCCTCAATCGTTTAAAATGTTTAAAGCTTGAGTCTGTTTTTATTTATAAACTCACAGATTATAGGCAAAGTACCCATGGCGTTAAATTTGCCTGAGAATTTGTTTTTTTTCTACTGACAATGTTTTAATAAGTTTTGAAGCTTTTAAACTGAAAGACAATAAAATCTTATTTGTTTTAAGAAAGTTTGTGTAATCTAGGACCTTAAATTTGAGCTTTATTGACAAATTATTTTTCTAGAAGTCGGATTTGTTTTCACTTTATCCTGTGTGTTTGTACACAGATACAAAACGCGCAATAAATGACGTCATTGTGACGTCGTCCGTAATTGTATGCCGCGATGCACATCAACAGTATTCCAGAAGTCTAAAATCGAAAAAAGTTTGACGATCGGACGTATACTTTTTGGGATATGGCGGTCTAAAGATTGGCTAATTAAATATTCATGCCATTATAACTAAGTAAATTAATTAATTAATTTAAGCTATTTACACTTTTCTATAACTTCAAAACCTAAGCTTTAATATGATATAGGATTTAACTCTTTTATACTAAGCCAAGTATGACTTTTGGCTTTAACAAAATGCCCTGGTTAAACCTATGGGCTTTTGAGATACAAATAATAATAATAATAATAATAACTAGACATTAGGTGTTTGTCCATGACAAACACAAAGCTGTTCCGTTTCTAATTACATTGATTAAACGCTCCAGATGTAGTTCTTGAGATAGGCGTCACTTCCAGATTACCCGGAAGTAAAGGTCAACATGGGGTTATGGTTAACCATGGCAAATTTGTAATGCCCAAGGAGTGTATAACTGAAAAAAAATTAACAATCGGTTTTGTAGTTCTTGAGATATGATCCCACTTCCGGTTGACCCGGAAGTAAAGGTCAACACGGGTCACGGTAACCCTAGGCTAATCTTCAATGCACAAAAGGTTTATAATTCTGAAATAAAATTGAAAATCGGGTGCGTAGTACTTGAGAGTTGGTCCCACTTCCGGATGACCCAGAAGTTCAGGGCAATATGGGGTCATGGTAACACAAGGCTAACATTCAATGCCAGGAAGAATATAATTGAAAACAGTTTAAATATCGGCTGGTACTTCTTGAGATATGGTCCAACTTCCGGTTAAACCGGAAGTTTAGGTCAACTTAGGGTCAAGATAACCCAAGGTTAATATTTAATGCCCAATGAGTCTATAACTGGGGTGTCGTGGCCGAGCGGGTAAGAGCATCGGACTCAAGTTCTGGTGATTAAGTTATCGGTATGTGGGTTCGAATCCCGGTCGTGGCACTTGTGTCCTTGAGCAAGACACTTAACCATAATTGCTTCTCTCCACCCAGGGGTAAAATGGGTACCTGTGAGGGCAGAGATGGTTTATGTGAATGATTAGCTTGGAGCGCAGTAAACTCGCAGCACCGGCTGTATACTCCCCAGGGAGCTGAGATGGTTTAAGGAATGAAATATATGGCCCAGTGACCAGGGGTAATAATGTCAGAAGCGCTTTGATACGCCCCTCGGGCTGTGATAAAGCGCTATATAAGAATCGGTTATTATTGTTATTAACTGAAACAAATTGAAAATTGGCTTTGAAGATCTTGAGATAATGTCCCACTTCCGATTGACCCAGAGGTAAAGGTCAACATGGGGTCAGGGTAACCCTTAGTTCAATCTTTAATGCTCAAAGGATCTATAACTGAAAAGAAATTGAAAATCGGTTGTGTAGTTCTGGAGATATGGTCCCACTTCCGGTTGACCCGGAAAAAAGGTCAGCATGGGGTCACGGTTACCAAAGGACAATCTCCAATGCCCAAGGAGTCTATAACTGAAAACATTTGAAAATCAGTTGTGTAGTTCTTGAGATATGGTCCCACTTCCGATTGACCCCGAAGTAAAGGTCAACATGGGGTCACGATTTCCCAAGTTCAATCTTCAATGTTCAAAGGATCTAATAACTGAAAAGAAATGGAACATGGGTTGTGTAGTTCTTGAGATATGGTCCCACTTCCGATTGACCCGGAAGTAAAGGTTAACATGGGGTCACGGTAAACCCAAGTTCAATCATCAATGCTCAATGAGTGTCTATATCTGAAAAGAACTTGAAATGCACATAATTATCGTTTCCAATCAGGCTCGTAGTCTTTGTTATATGAAAACTGTGCTTGAGGTAATAAATGCAAGAAACATTGAACGCTAGAGGGCGTTCCACAACAATTCGATTGTGCAGAGCCAAATAATGATGCACTGAAGAGGCAATGTTTTTGATCACAACCGCAGATGTGTTAACGTTTCTTTTACTCGAAATTTTGTTACCGAGGAACATGTCTCACAAGTTAGCATGTATACTAAGCCTGTGACGGTTACACGGTTAACCAACAGATCAACCGGTTAAACGTTTACATTTTTACAGTTCGGATAAACGTAAAACAATTCAATCAAAAAGTGCAGCGACACATTGACTATAATAATTGCCTAGTTACGTCAAGTACACACGCGCACAAGCCAAAATTCTCTGCTAACCTCTGAAATACGCTTGACGTAAGCACGGAATTCTCTGCCGTAAGCGTTGATTATTTGCTTTTGGTAAGCAGAGCCATGTATTTGGGCCTGGGTCTCACAACTTAGCGTATAAAGTGAACTATCGCTCATTTAAACAAATGAGCCCAATTACATGCTCTGGTTACTGCTGAATTCCATGCTTACGGTCAACATTCTCCGCTTATTTTGCAAGCGTCGAATTTCTGCGCTAGCTGTGTAAGCGAAGAATGCCTAGTTACATGAAGAACACACGAGAAAAAAGACGTAATTCTCTGCTAACCCCTGAAATACGCTTGACGTAAGCACGGAATTCTCTGCTTCCGTAAGCGTCGTTTTTTTGCTTACGGTAAGCAGAGTCATGAAATTGGGTCCAGGTCTCACAAGTTAGTACGCAAACCACACAAGACTGTATATCATTGAATAGGTTTCACAATTTAGTATGTTAAGCAATCACACCACAGGTCTCACAAGTTAGTAAATAAAGATTGGTCTATGCTGTTGTATTAAAATCATAATTGTAAAAAAAACTTTTTAATATCGTGTTTGTTATTTTTGTTGCGATAAAATATTTAATGCGGTATAAGTTAATAAGTTAGTACGTAGCACGAACTGCCACTCTTATCAAAGAATTATGAATTTGAAACGAATTAATTCAAAACGAATCATTATTCTGTTACTACGCCTTTCCGCTGATAACATCTCACTCTCAGTGCATGCCACAATTGCGCTTTAGTAGCACATAATAATTTTGGGTAGACGATTTAAATTTTGTACTAACATTTGTTGTGTCTTTTTAATACTGAATGTTTTTGTTGGGCTAAAATAGTAAATATTGGATATGATTTTATTGTTCATTTTGGCTCTTCATGCACATCCATGAAAAATGTATTTTTTTCTTTTCTACACCTTTCCCCATTCAGCTACAATTCGAGCCTCATTGCAACCCCCAACAGGTTTGTTGTTTGCTACATAGTGATTTCCCGAAGTAATGCATTCGCACAAGAACCTTAAAAACGTGGTTTCAGGCGAATGGGTAGCATTGTTTCCTTCATGATTCAGCTGCAAGTAATGCCTTTGCATAAGAAACCTAAAAAATTGTTTTCCGGTGAACGGGACCCAAGCGCAGACAAGTCTGACACGCGGGCAACATCGTTCCAACACACGGCGTTCGATTTTCAACGTTCACGCTGAATAACAACAAGATCTGAGCAGACACATCGCTCTGCGCTGAGAGCAAGAAAATTCTTCTCGATTCTTGTGAATGAACGTAGACTTGTGTCAGTCGGCGCAGGAATGACTCTTTATAATATACTCTACATACAAAAATCGCACAAACACAGATCATATGGGTCTAAGACTTGATCGAGTTGAAAACAAGCAAGCAAGAGCACCGTTAAACTCGTATAGCGCCCTCAGTCGTTTAAAACGTTTAAAGCTTGAGTCCGTTTTTATTTATAAACTCACAGATTATAGGCAAAGTACCCATGGCGTTAAATTTGCCTGAGAATTTGTTTTTTTTTCTACTGACAATGTTTCAATAAGTTTTGAAGCTTTTAAACTGAAAGACAATAAAATCTTATTTGTTTTAAGAAATGTGTGTGTAATCTAGGACGTTAAATTTGAGCTTAATTGAAAAATTATTTTTCTAGAAGTCGGATTTGTTTTCACTTTATCCTGTGTGTTTGTACACAGATACAAAACGCGCAATAAATGACGTCATTGTGACGTCGTCCGTAATTTTATGCCGCGATGCACATCTACAGTATTCCAGAAGTCTAAAATCGAAAAAAGTTTGACGATCGGACGTATACTTTTTGAGATATGGCGGTCTAAAGATTGGCTAATTAAATATTCATGCCATTATAACTAAGTAAATTAATTAATTAATTTAAGCTAATTACACTTTTCTATAACTTCAAAACCTAAGCTTTAATATGATATAGGATTTGACTCTTTTATACTAAGCCAAGTATGACTTTTGGCTTTAACAAAATGCCCTGGTTAAACCTATGAGCTTTTGAGATACAAAGAATAATAATAATAATAAAAACAAATAAAAATCTTAACAAAAACAATAGCTGTTCCGACCACTTCGTCGGAACAGCTAATAATAATAATAATAATAATAATAATAATAAAAACAAATAAAAATCTTAACAAAAACAATAGCTGTTCCGACCACTACGTCGGAACAGCTAATAATAAAAATCTCGACGAAAACAAAACCTGTTCCGACAGTAAGTCGGAACAGCTAATAATAAAAATCTCGACAAAAACAAAACCTGTTCCGACAGTAAGTCGGAACAGCTAATAAAAATAATAAAAATCTCGACAAAAACAAAACCTGTTCCGACAGTAAGTCGGAACAGCTAATAATAATAAAAATAATAAAAATCTCGACGAAAACAAAACCTGTTCCGACAGTAAGTCGGAACAGCTAAAAATCCACATTTCTTTTTTTTCTTAGTTTCCAATGTTCTACTGCAAGTAAAGCATGCATATCTTTGGCGCTCGCAGCATTAGTTAAGGTTACTTTGTCAGTTATGACAATTATTTTAGGATTTAATTATTTGAAAAATAGAACTAACTGTTGCAAACTACTTACCAACCAAAAGGACCTATGGTATAAATGCAAAAAAAATAAAAAATAGTTAGTGGCCTGACGTTTCGACCCTAGCAGAGTCTTTCTCGAAGGCTAAAATGACAAGACTACAAACATAAACAGGTACACGTATTCATTACTGATGTAACAAAAGCAGTCAAGTGGAAATAGATGATGCTGAGGAAAATACACAGAGAAATCAGGCGGCTGAACACAAAGGAGGGTAACAAAAGGGAGGGGGATTGGGGGAAGGGGATGGTTGACCAGATTCCTTTTGTTGATCACTTTTGTTGCAGCTACTCATTAAGCGGGATCAATTCAACCCGCCGCCACCCCTGCACACCACCTTTTTAAGGGATATGGCGTATTTTGTGGGATCAGGACTGACATTGCCTCCTTTTTTATTAATTCCTTTTAAATCAAAGCCGAATTGTAAGCATAGTCCGGGCGCCCATCAGTTCAGGTGGGGCCATTCCGATCGTGAGTACAAACGATGGAATGAACTATGCATTTACGGCTTCACTTGTATTAGTATTTTTACCAAATTTTGAATCATTGGCAAGCTGCCAAGTTTTAGGCTCGCTTTACTTGTTATAGGCCTTGGCAAGCTGCCAAGTATAGGCCGATTATATTTGTTATAGGCCTTGGCAAGCTGCCAAGTATAGGCCGATTATATTTGTTATAGGCCTTGGCAAGCTGCCAAGTATAGGCCGACTTTAATTTTATAGGCCTTGGCAAGCTGCCAAGTATAGGCCGACTTTATTTTATAGGCCTTGGCAAGCTGCCAAGTATAGGCCGACTTTATTTTATAGGCCTTGGCAAGCTGCCAAGTATAGGCCGACTTTAATTTTGTTCTTTTTTCAAAAAATTGTTAGGGCAAAAATGCCCTTAATGGTTGTTAACTCTTCCCGTTCAGGCAATGATAAGTTTTGGTTCAATAAAAGCACTTTCAGCTGCAACAAAAAGGTCAATGAAGTTTCATAGTATTTTTCTTGTGTTGATGAGAGTATAATGTGTCAAATAAAAACATATATACTGAGTAATTCACCAAACCTTTAAGAGCAGGGTCCACTAGTAATTCTTAATTATCACTGAAGATTCAGTTACAAAAATAATTACCCATTTTTCTGAACCACTCAAACTAATTGATTTTCCGGCATCACAGTCACAAGTAGTCACAAAACATACATCTTTATAGAGTACCTGTGTAAACATAAAACAAACATGGCAATTAGTACTACGGACAAAAATAAATAATTAAATGTGCATTTGAAACAATTTGGAGTCTCTAAATTTATACAAATTATATTAATGTTTGTGTTCAATACCCCAAAATAAAAGTCTATCAATTTATCAAATCTATAAAAAATTACTTTTAAAATTTTAATTTTTATTGTGTGGAAAAACAGAATAACTAGAGCAGGATTTGAACCTATGATCTCTGGGTTTACATGCCAGTGCTCCAATAACAGAGCTACAGCCTAACAGCCTAACAACATGTATGTTGGCGGTCTCCCCTAACAACATAGAATCTTGCCTGATAGGAAATAACCTTGCTTAGAATGCAAAGGTCAATCATCCTGAAAAAGAAAGGGCCAGTGGTGTATTCTATTTTTACAGTGAGCCTATGTCTAATTTAACAGCTATGGTAGCTATGATTACACAATGCGCGTACATCATGTACATGTAAGCACATCTGAACATTCTTTAATGCAAATTTCACCCGGGACTATTACAAGTGTTGATGTAAACAACTCTTTCAGTATTTACTCAAAATGTGTAAACTCCACAACAAAATTAAGAGGATTAGAGACTGTATAACAAGTACCCTTCTGGATAAAATATGTAGAAATTAAGAATGAAAGAGCAATTGTGCTGCATGCTTTGCTCTGCGCTGGCTAGGTTCCGAAGCCTTTAGAAACACCTACATGTAGGCCTACTAAGTTTTGAGGTTGAGGCTGGGCACCCGTCTTAAATTTGACGGGTGCCCTGCCTCGATCGTGATGATTACACGGTTGAGGCAGGGCACCCGATGATTAGACAGGTGCCCTTTCTTAACAGTGACGACTATGCTGTAGAAAGGGCACCTGTCAAATTTAAGACGGGTGACCTGCCGCAACCATTACGACTAGACTACGTGGTTGAGGCAGGGCACCTGTCGATACAAGCGAGACGACCGCAGATGTCAAAAATTCGAGAACAAAAAAAGTTACTGGGTCTAATGTATCAATGACTTTTTTGAAAATGTAACTAATAAAAGTTTAGCGACAGCGTTATACTTTTGAGTTATATAGGGACCCAAAATGTTTGACCCCCTGAAAGCCCTAGTGTAGTATACAAAGAGTATAAAGGCTCAGGTCAGGGGAAAGCATACACAGTGTTGTAGTACTGCAAGTAAATGAACGTAGTACTGCTACTGCTGGTACTTCACTACTGTACTACTACAGTACTAGCATGACTAGTACTACTATACTAGCTAGTGCTAGTATAACTTAGTTAACTTATAGTACAAGTACGGACAACAATGATGGAGTATTAAAACTGTACTGAGTACAGGTGTGAGACCTATGATCAGTAGTCATGTCTAGCCTACCCCTCCCTACAGGACCCCAAGCCCCAAGCCCAAGCCAAAATGTTATTATCAATATAAAATATAGGTCACCGTGACCATGGTCACTACATCATCTGATCATGTACTGACTGGCATGACTGGTGATAGGTCAAACTGGTCAAGACTCAAGGTGTACTTACATTACAATTTCAAGCACTGCCACTGCTTGGTCAACAATCAGATGACTGAGGACATTAGTCGGACTCGTCTGACGTATGGCAGGTACTGTAGTATTTAATTTTTAATTTTAGTAATTAATTAACTCGCACACAGAAGTGAGAAGAATCGGCCAGTCTCAGATATAAATGTAGCTCACAAAAACGGTATTCTGCATTATGCGGCCATCGCTAACATGCAATGTCAATTTCACACGAATAGATGGGGTCACTATACCACCTGTATAGATGGTGTCACCAGACCAGTAACACGTGATGAGAGGTGTGCCACCTGCCACCTCGCGGCCGGCCTCGACTCTGGCTTCAGGCCCGCTTCTAAGCATGCCTGGCGTATTATGTAAGATGATAATATATTTCGGTCACGTTAATACCATGGCTTATTTGCCCCCCAAGCCTTACTTATAAGTAGCGGTGGGTAGTCGAATCGGGTGCCAAGCCACATCCTCCATCATCAGCCAGCCAAGCCAACCAGTCACACAGCATACGAGTGAAGTAGACATGGTGGACTACTAGTAGTAGATACGTGTTGTATGCATGTGTTAAAAACGACAAGCGAAACAATAACTTTCTTATGCAGTAGATCATTCATAGAGGAGGGAAACTGATGTTTGTCCATTATACAACAATATCCAGTGCATGATATACTTTCAAAGCTTTGAAACAAACTTGAAACTATTTATGCAGCAGAACATGTATGTACACCTGGACTATCCGTTTGATTCAAATTGCTTACACATAGAGCTATTATAGCTTATCATGCTTCAACACAGTGCAGCTGTAATTCGACCACTTGTCACCTGGCCCACACCCAATCTATAATTGGGTTGGTAAATGAATGATGGCGCTGTCCGATTCAATGACACTTTTTGACTGTTGACTTGAAAGCCACATTTTCGTAAGGGTGGCAAAACCAACCGGCTCTTTTCAGAGCCATCACTGCTTCCAAGAAGAGATTGTTACATTGTCTGCTCGCAAGAATTTTGTTAATGTTCTTTTACAACAACCAAACCCCATTTTTCGTTTAACTTTACCCTACTCCTAAAACTATGAGGGTCATTCCGCTATCGTCTCCATGACCCTCATAGAGTGACATGTACAAAATCACATTCGAAACTTTTTGCCATTCACGTAAACACGCCTACAGCTTTTTAAAAAAAATCAGATCTCGCCAAAATTGGGCGCTATGTGTTTTATGTATTCTCATTAAGCGTTGCGCTGGTCCAGAAAATCCACTCCACAAACTAAAAATAAAAAAAATAAAATAAAATCTTACCATAATCCAGATCCCAATCAAACAGTGTTACAGCAAATATGGTAGTTGGCGTTGCATGATTTGTGTACAAAACCAACCCACAGTTGTCCGGGACCAGCGTACCAGAGCACTGCGTACCAGTGTGTTTGGAAGAATTACAGGCCCATTGCAAATCTGTCGTTTCTTTCAAAGACAATCGAACGTGCAGCCGCTGCCCAACTTCTAGATTACCTCTCTGACAACAATCTTCAGGAAAACTTCCAGTCCGCTTACAAAAAACATCATAGTGTTGAGACTGCCCTTCTCCGTGTTTATTACGACCTACTTCTTGCAGCTGATAAGGGGCGAGAAGCTGTTCTTGTCCTCCTCGATTACTCACCTGCCTTCGACACAATAGATCTAAAAATCATGCTTCAGCGTCTAACAAACAGATACGGCGTATCCGTTCACGCAATCAGTTGATTCGAATCCTACCTCAAAAACCGCACCCAGCGTGTTGTCATTAACGATGATCTTTCGAACCCTCAAGTGCCAATCTGTGGTGTCCCCCAGGGATCTATCTTGGGTCCGCTGTGTTTTACTCTGTACACATCCCCCTTGAAGACATCAAGGGCCATTATTTTGATAGAATGATGTACGCCGACGACCATCATGTCATCATGAATGAGCAAGATAATAATACAACCTGCACTGGCTTCCGGTTAGACAACGGATTGTGTACAAACCCCTTCTTCTATGACCTATAGTTGTATCTATGGCTACGCACCAACATATTTGCAAGAACTTATTCACAAAAATAAGCCTCCAAGAAAACTCTGCTCCCAATCACAAACTCCACTTGCCTGTTCATTGGCATCGAAAAAGTCATACGGCCATCGTGCTTTTTCTACGTCTTCCCACTCTTTGGAACAAAATCCCCCAAAACATCAAAGACGCAAAAACTCTGGATCATTTTAAACGCCTTCTCAAAACTCATTTGTTAAACTCTGACTAATTTTGTTTGTTTGTTCTCAATTGACTTTGTACAGTGCATTGGGACTCCGTTTGTAATGCGCTTTTATAAGAACGGTACGCTTTGACAAAAATATTCTGGTTGCAGGTACTTTTGTTCCGAACATGTTTTTAAAAAAAATCGAGAAAGGAAAAAAAAAAACGACATGGGAAGGGTTGTGCCACTTAACGAGGCGTGATTTCATCCCTGAAGGAGATGGTCAAGGTCTGATTTGCGCATGAAGGATGAACTACATCGACTTTTGGAATAACAACCACACACACTGCAAGCTGATTGCTCACCTGTTTCTGTCAAGTAAGTGCTCCTATACGGAGCCCCTAAAGGGACAGGTGAAAAAAAAATTGAAAAGGTAAAAAAAAGTTCAATATTATTTCGTTCCCTCGAAATATTATTTCGTTCCCCCGAAATATTATTTCGTTCCCTCGAAATACTAATTCGTTCCCTCGAAATCATTTCGTTCCCTCTAAATATTATTTCGTTCCCTCGAAATAATTTTGTCCCCTCGAAATCATTTCGTTCCCTCGAAATCATTTCGTTACCACGAATTATTATTTCGTTTACTCAAAATCCTTTAACTGCTACGGAGTCCATGAAATGCCGTTTCATTTATCTCAGTATGCAAATTATATTCAGATGAGGCCTTAATAATGAGCCAGTAAGGAGACATGTAAGATTAAACATTATTGAAGTGTTATTTCGTTCCCACGAAATAGCATTTATGAGTTGCTACTGAACTACTGAACTGTGTGGCTGCACGTGTGTTCCCCGATCAGATGTCATTTGGGTTGATCGTGTTCAAGGTAAGACGCTTTAAATAACAGAAATGAAATGTAAAGGAAACGGCATTTCATGATTTCGTGGGAACGAAATAATAATTCGTGGTAACGAAATAATTTCGAGGGAACGAAATGATTTCGAGGGAACGAAATGATTTCGAGGGAACGAAATAATATTTCGAGGGAACGAAATGATTTCGAGGGAACGAATTAGTATTTCGGGGGAATGAAATAGTATTTCGAGGAAACGAAATACTAATTCGAGGGAACGAAATAGTATTTCGAGGGAACGAAATAATATTGAACTTTTTTTTTACCTTTTCAATTTGTTTTCACCTGTCCCTTTAGGGGCTCCGTACTCCTAAATGTATCAGACTAGACGCAATATTAAAGATTAAATAAATATACAAAAATATAAATAGGAAATCTCTCTCTATAATATCTATACTATATTTTTAAATTACAGATAAATAAATATTTTTATAACAATTTATACAGTTGTTTTTATACGACGGAAGAACAACACATTTTTACTGAAACACAACTGCAAGGTGGGGTTTATTCACTCAAAGCCTATACAGTGACCTTTTCCCTCTTTTGAATGATTAAGAATGCCCGTGATTTTGCTTGGTGGAATTAAACATGTATTGTATTTCGTTAAATTTTTAAAGATGTCGGTGGGGCGGCACCGGAAAGACTTCGCCACGTACTCATCTGGAAAAGGGTTGGGAATATAAATGGGCGACCTGGAAAAATCCTCCGCTGGATCAAATCAATGAACACCTTGTTCATGACTGTAAAGCTACTTTATTATGAATTGTGTTGTCCCCATAAAAATAAAACATTTATTAAAAGTTATCACTTTGGTTCAAATTGTTTCACCTGCGTGCACTGATACCGGCGGGTAGCTCGGCTCAAAACAATCAATTATCTATTTTGCTCCAGCTATGTTGAAACGCCCACATGGTAACTACACAGACCTGCAGCTACAAAGATGCAGCAAGCTTTGTTGCCCATTTGGAACAAACATATGACACAGTCGAAAAGTACAAGACAGATGTGACCACATTCGTTCAGGAGTATGGTTCATGCAATTTGTGGACATACAAAAAAAAAGACACCACACCGGAATAGACACCTTGCAACCAGGCTACAATGTCAATAATCCCTTACAGCTAGGCAAATACGTCGAGTGGCGCAACAAGGTAACATCGATGTGGAGTTCGTACTTTAGTGAGGTGCAAAACAGAGCTGAAAGAGAACAGCAGGCTGGAAGCATGTCAAGATCCAGTTGAGTTTTAGTAAACGCATAAGGCAAAACTATAATAAACACTTGTATTGTCAAAAAGGAGTTTTGCAATCAATGATTCAACATCGATTCATTGGGGGAACTTGAACGCAGCTGGTAGGTTCACTTATATAGGGATTCATGTGGTTTCAGAGATTAATCTGTATGCCCCGCCCAGCAAAAACACATCAAGTCAACCAAAAGTTTGAGTCAGTTGCAGACGCCGAGTAACAGACGTCCAAATTTTATTTAAACAAATGCCTTTTTTTTAGTGTTGATTGTGTATTTTCAACGGTCGATATTAGTGGGCCTGTTCTGAATGGATTGGTATTCATAACAATGTTAAGGGGGTTTGATTTACCAGATAACAATTTGTACGTGTAGTTTAACATTCCGAGCAGCGTGAACAACACTCCGGCCCTCCTCAGACCTCATCAACTTCTGTTGCCTGAAACCCCTGAACAAGTAGTGCTTTTAAACAAGCTCCTCAAAACAAAACCAAGAAATTATCACAGTAATAATTTAAGGGCACATTATTAATCAAAATTAAACGTTTGTTGTGCGCCTTTTTGTTTGGAGGGGTGGACTATTTCTTCTCCTTTTTGATTTTGGATGACTTTTTATTTTAATTATTTTTACATTTAATTTAATGTTATTGTATTTTTTTAGTTATTATTATTTATTATTATTTTTATTATTATTATTATTTTTATTATTATTATTATTATTTATTTATTTTTTATTTTTTTTGGAGGGGGGAGGGCGAGCGCACCGCTCCTTTGTCACTTATATCAAAACTTGAAACAATAAAAACCGGAATGTACTGTACCAATCAATCATGCAGTGTACCTCGTCCATAGCTAACAGGCAGACTCTGTTCGGTAGCTTTTTGAAGACTGTCGTCCATTTCGGCAAAAGTGCGGCCTCGGGTGAACAAAGATCAACTGATACTCACCATCCTCAATGTCTGTTTCACAAACACAAAAATGAAAAAATGCTACCCTTTCATAATGAGACAATAACACTACAGAGAATGAGCACACAATTTGAACATCCCCCCCCCCCCTCCCCGCCCGGTGTGCAAAGTGAAATATAGAGGTCTCGAGAAATAACTATCACCGCTCCCTCCACGGTAAAGTTTCCCACGGTCTTAACGCGTATTACCATGTTAGAGTACTCGGGAGAGACAATTTCCTACCAGGGGATGTGATCTCCAAGGGTTGTTGACTTACAACCTAGAGCATTTGGCAGTCTGGCCTTCATTCGTTTAGGGGTGTTTTTAATTTTGGATGAGCCTAGCTCAAAAGCTGAACGGCTAACCCATAAAAAATTGAAAAGAAAACTGAGGTTTAGTTGTCAGAAAATATACTTGAATTGTTTTCAAGAGACTGAAAGACTTATATTTATTTCTTTATTTGTTGTACTTTTGAACATTTGAGCATTGATCATTGGTTGCTATGGGGTGCTTATTGGTTGTGTAGAGCATCCAGAACGGGCGAGTGGGACGCCCGCTATCGTCTCAAAAGTCTCCCGTTGCTGCAACTGTTCCTTGCTCTATGCTGCAATACAGGGTCAACACTCTCCTCGACCACCCGGCAGGTTAAATATGTGAATATTCAACAGGCAATTAAAAATCAGAGAGAGGAGGAGAGAGAGGGTGAGGGGGGGGGGGAGATATTAACTAAATGTCTTCGTACTCGTGTTGGGTTTTCTTTACACCCCCGCCCCTCCCGAATTACTGTGGTTTTTATAGGAGTGGAAATTAAATTTGAATCAAAAGAAATATAAGCAATTCTCCGTATGCTTACTTCACAGGGAAATTGAGTAAAGTGCTTAAACATTGGGCCTTGTTACATTATGTGTCTGATATGAATTCGAATTACCAGCTATAACATTTTGACATTATGAAAGGACTAGACATGTCTAAGTAAGCAATTTAGTTTGGGCCCTCTTGGTCGGGTTTGAATAGCTCCGGGAAATCACTACTTGGCTTTTAGCTAATAAATTATGTATACATGTTCTCAAATCAAATTATATTATATTTTGTGCTAGCCAGTACAAGTACACTCAGTCTGTTCCTTTAATTTTAAATAATACCAATCTTGAACAGGTTAAGGGTACTAAATTTCTGGGAATACATATTGATGTGAATTTGACTTGGAAGAAACATATTGACTCTATTCCAGCTAAAATATCAAAAAATATAGGTATAATGAATCGTCTTAAATATTTCCTTCCCAGTAGCATATTACTCACCATGTACAACTCTTTTATTTTACCCTATCTTAAGAGTAAGGGACTGTAAATATCAAACATAGGGTGGCCACGGTAAAAAATAGATTTTTTTCTTACTTTCATATTTGATGGACCTTTGTCCCAAATTAACAAAAATAGTAAAACTTTTTAAAAAATAGCTTTGTTGCCACGGCAACAGCCAAATTAAAATTGTATGCTTATTTTGCCATATATTCAATTTTTGAATAGTGAAATTTGCCTATTTTCAAGGCCTCGCTACCATTAAACTGGATATAGAAAATATTTTCTTTAAAAGTCATGGGTAGGTGGGTCCCTAGAGGCTGCATTGAATGTATAAAAATAATCACCAGGTATGCGGGTGGGTTATACCATTCATTTCAAATAGGGGTGTTTTTTTTACTTTTTCGAATTATGTAAATATACCATTTTTTGACAGCTTATAACCCCTATGGTAGTGCTCCAATTTGAATGTCGACCACATATTGTTGAGATGATATATTGGTCTTGTGAAGAAGAAAAAAAATTAACTTGGGGAAAATGTTTTCTTTTTCGCAATGATGCCGTACATTTTCCAATTGTTTTCGAAATTCACTGCAAAGTCAACCCCACTTTAAATTCTCTGAAAACGAAATTAAAACTTTGTAAGTAATATTTATTGAAAAGACAATCAATTTTATATTAAGTTAGATCAAATATAATGGTCAGTTACTAAAAAAACACTAGAGAGTTGCCATAACTGGGGCGTAACCTGAACAAGTGGGGGGGGGGGGTGGCTGGGGAGATTCAATGTTTGCACTGCCCTCAATAATTTCTTAAACCTGCAGCTAGTCAACATGAGATTTGCTAATTTACCCTAACATTGGGGTCAAACTATTATAACTTGGCAACATTTGTTGTTGCTATGGCAACCACTTGGTAACAGTGGTTTTAAAATGTTTTAATTGTATTTAAAACCCAATGTGCAAGGTCATTAAACTTTTGCCGCCAATGACAAAGGTACAGTATGCCCATGTTCAGTAACTTTTAGCTATATGCCAGCAACTACTGGTATATTGCAGCAACGCCGGCAAATTAATATATTGTCAGCTCTTTCAAACCAAGTTTTTTTTTTATATGTACATACTCCCCCCCCAAAAAAAAAAAAATAATAATAATAATAAAAAAAAAATAATAATAAATAAATAAATAAATAAATAAATAAATAAATAAATAAATTAAAAAAAATAAAACAAACAAAACAAAACAACGCACATATAATCCAGTTGTAGCTCAAATTTCAGACTTTCCATTGTGATGAACAGTAATGCCAATTTCAATTTGCTATGGAATCCTGCATCAGCTGATGCTGAAGCAGAATATCATGATGCTATTCCAAGTCCCGCAGAAGAAGAAATGAACATTGAAATGATTGAAATTGTTGAAGATTCTCTCTCCCTCAGGCATCCTCTATGTGTTGATGACATTAATTTGTGTGCGATTGTAAGAAAGAAGCAACCGGCTACAAAAAAGCTTCAAAACTTAAAAACTGACAGAGATTTTGTCACACCTCCGCATTAGTAGATCTGGGTTGAAGAAGAACAAGAAATCACCATATACATGTGTATTGCTAAAATTGAACAATCTCTTTGGGGATGTACCTGTTTCAAGTAGAAAGGGAAACTACATGTACAGTATAAATTTGGAGTTGATGCAGGATTCCATAGCAAATTGAAATTGGCATTACTGTTCATCACATTGGAAAGTCTGAAATTTGAGCTACAACTGGATTATGTGTGCGTTGTTTTGTTTAATTTTTTTTTTATTTTATTTTTAATTTTTTTTATGGGGGGGGGAGTATGTACATATAAAAAAAAACTTGGTTTGAAAGAGCTGACAATATATTAATTTGCTGGCGTTGCTGCAATATACCAGTAGTTGCTGGCATATAGCTATAAGTTACTGAACATGGGCATACTGTACCTTTAAAACCACTGTTACCAAGTGGTTGCCATAGCAACAACAAATGTTGCCAAGGTATAATAGTTTGACCCCAATGTTAGGGTAAATTAGCAAATCTCATGTTGACTAGCTGCAGGTTTAAGAAATTATTGAGGGCAGTGCAAACATTGAATCTCCCCAGCCACTCCCCCCCACTTGTTCAGGTTACGCCCCAGTTATGGCAACTCTCTAGTGTTTTTTTAGTAACTGACCATTATATTTGATCTAACTTAATATAAAATTGATTGTCTTTTCAATAAATATTACTTACAAAGTTTTAATTTCGTTTTCAGAGAATTTAAAGTGGGGTTGACTTTGCAGTGAATTTCGAAAACAATTGGAAAATGTACGGCATCATTGCGAAAAAGAAAACATTTTCCCCAAGCTAATTTTTTTTTCTTCACAAGACCAATATATCATCTCAACAATATGTGGTCGACATTCAAATTGGAGCACTACCATTGGGGTTATAAGCTGTCAAAAAATGGTATATTTTCATAATTTGAAAAAGTAAAAAAAACACCCCTATTTGAAATGAATGGTATAACCCACCCGCATACCTGGTGATTTTTTTTTATACATTCAATGCAGCCTCTAGGGACCCACCTACCCATGACTTTTAAAGAAAATATTTTCTATATCCAGTTTAATGGTAGCGAGGCCTTGAAAATAGGCAAATTTCACTATCCAAAAATGGAAAATATGGCAAAATAAGCCTACAATTTTAATTGGGCTGTTGCCATGGTAACGAAGCTATTTTAAAAAAGTTTTACTATTTTTGTTAATTTGGGACAAAGGTCCATCAAATATAAAGATATGAAGGAAATCCATTTTTTGGCCGTGGCCAACATTTTCCCAAAATCTTTGATATTTACAGTCCCTTACTCTTAATTACTCAATTTTTACTTGGGGTAGTCGAACTCCTAAATGTAATAAACTGCTCACTCTCCAGAAACGTGCAGTTCGGGTCATTTCCAAAGCTGACTATTGTGAGCACTCTGGGCCTCTTTTTGATAATTTAAAACTGTTCAAATTCGTTGACCTGTATCATTTTAACTTAGGAAAATGTATGTATAAATATAAGAATAATGTTTTACCTGCTTGTTTCAACTCCTGTTTTACACTGACCTCCTCAAACATCCATTCCTAATATACCCGCAGCACTGCTAGGAAAAATCTGTATGTTAATTATCGTAGAACCACTTTGTCCAAAAATGGGGCTGGCCAGCGTGGCACATTATTCTGGAATAGTCTGGATAGACTCTTTAAAATCATTACGAACTCTTTCTATTTTTACTAAAAAAACTAAAAATTCGTTTTTTAAATCAACGCTAAAATACTGAATGTAATTTTTGTATAATATGGCAATAACAACGGCCTTATTTCTGTCTTACACCCGTTATGTCCTGTCTTTTCATGTATGCATGTCTTTTTTATCTGTCCGTCCATAGGCTGGGGAACAAAAGCTATTGCTTCTCCCCGGACCTAGATGTTGCCATTGTTTAAAGTTCACTTTTTTATTACTTTTATACAATGTGTATGTACTTTCATTTTGACCATATTTTAGCATTCTGTATTATTCACTTTGTATTACTGTGATTTGAATAAACGTTGAATAAACGTATTATGATTGATTGATGTTGAGCTGTCTTTGGAATAATTACTTTACGAACTTCTTTTAAATAATTTCCATCGCCGGGGTCCCAATAGCAGGATAATTCTAATACCACAATAAGATTGATGTCCCTCATTCACTCACTGGAAATTCAACAGCAACATTCCTTTCAAAAAGAGCGTCTTCATCGTGACGGTTTTTATGAGCAGCTGTGCTCACCAGAGTTTCAACAGCAGACTATTCAATTCATTGATTATACCAATCTTTTAATTTAATTGTCTACTTGGTACTAACAGCATCATTTTGTTTTCTGTGAGATATTCTTCCCATATTCACCCAGCATGGACCATGAGCAGAATATTTAACTCTTCACCGATTTGACGTGGCCTTTGGTTTACACCCCTACTGTAAATATAACAGCGAGATGAGTTCCCAAAGGACCACAGTCACAGTGCGGTCTCTTTGTCACTATTATTTACAATACACATCAGACGTTGAGACAATAGAAATGTCGGCGGTAACATCTATTGCAAAATAAAATGTTATGCCACCATTTTGATCTGTTTATTCTGTCTCTTCTATTTCTATACTAACATCTTGCTTGCTATTAATGCTGAAAGAAAGTAATATGGTGGATTCTTTTAGCTTAACTCCGTTTTCCCCAATACATTCACAGACCAATGTACAGGCATTAAATATTTATATCAGAAAAATAAATAAAAAGCACCTTTCATATATTATTAAACTATATATACATATATTGGTGTAAAAACCAAAACAATCGTGCTTCTCCCCGATGCAAAAATTAAAAATATATAGGCCCTCAGATTTCCCACATACATAATGAAAAACAAAAATACTAAAATTAAGGTCGACTGAATACGTGTTCGTCACCATTATTGTCACGTATAGTCTCCATGAACCATTTCTCAAATATTCACACTAGTGATCCGATTGTGCCTGTGTTGTAAACATCGCGTCAAACGTTCACTCTAATGTCAACACTTTGATGAGATCTCAATGCAAAACGTGTTTACTTGAAAAACAAGATATTAGCATATAATTAATTGAACTTTGAGATTTCTATTTTATTGTGTTATCGTTTTTGCGCTGAAAATAGCTGCTTGATTGGCACAATCATTGCTCTCTGTGTGTAGTTGGACAATGTATGGAATATGCATTGAGAACTGGATGTGATGTTATTTTGGGGCTTACAGTCTGCTGCAGAGTCAAGCTAAAAAACTACCTCAATTATACATTCACAGTCCGCAACCTATTCGGACAGCGCGTATAATAATTGACGCGTATAGACTAGCATAATTTATTCGCTTCGCTCGATGACAGCACGCACTGACAGCTTGTCATAATTAGCTTGAAAGCAAGTGTCTTTGCCGTGTGCAGTGGAGCTCATTGCAATCAAGGCCTGTCTTCATATCGCAAGGTGTACATTGTGGAGAGAACCGATTGTATGTCAATGAAGGTAAGTGCCTTTATTCTCCAACCCATTTCTTTGAAGGCTTGTATAATTTACCTGTAATTTTATTTTGCATTGTCTGTTTGGATGTGACTGCTTTTAAATAATCATTATGGAGATCAACAGGATGCTGATATTTGTATGGTTATTAATATTCTTATTATCACCATTATCATTATATTTTATTTATTATTATTCTCGTAAATAGAAAAACAAACATTGGCAGCCACAAAAAACGCTTAAACAATCAGTAAAAAAATATGTTTTTTTAATATACAAAACTAAATATGCAAAGTGGTGTACACAAAACTAACCACTGTTATGTTTACAAAACTCTTCTCGATCTGTACAACAATAACGAGAATATAGTTTTGTCTAAACCCGGGCTGCACGATGGGAAGCTACTCCTCGCATCCATAAGGTTGGGCTGAGTAGTCTCCCCGGCAGTGGCGTTACCGGGGGAGGGGGTGGGGGCTGGAGCCAAATGAGATGGAGAAATGTACAAAAGAATGGTAGAATACATTAAATAGCTCCCCACTACAACAGAAAAAAATTAAAATGAAAATAAATAAATGGGGAAAACGGATGGTTTAATTATTATTATTATTTTTTATATAAATGAATAAATTAATTGCTAATAATAGAAAACGCAAAAAAACAAAACAAAATGATTTGTATTGTTAAATATCTCGGCCCCGCTTGCGCCCTCCCCAAAAAAAAATAAAAATAAATAAATAAATAAATAAATAAATAAATAAAAAAATGCTACGTCTGATAATGCCACTGCTCTTCGAGTCATCAGCCCCAGGTTTCCCAGTATCTTTGAGTAGGCTTAGCGCATGACGTTACGCTTTATTATTGATGCTGCTGCTGTTACTGATTAGTGTTTGTCGGGTTGTTTGGTGGTTATTTTTTTGGTTGATTAGTTGGTTTGGGGTTTTGTTTTTATCTGTGTTTTAATTTTTGGTGAAGGGTTCTTATTGAGACAGGGTCGACGTTAAAAAATTGTCTTTTTTTTATTCGGAGGCCAAAAAAAAGGGTGGATGGGGAACCTCGTATTCCATGTAATACAGAATGAGATGGGATGGGATATTCTAGTTCATTTGGAACGTCATAACAAAGTACCATAGAGGGAAGTTAACCTCTAACCAAGATGGTGACCACTCTGTATACCGACACCTGTATGTCCTGGAACCTCCCTCAAGATTTACACCATAATGGTTAGGGTCTATTCGGTTATGGTTAAGGTTAGGTTAGGGCTAGGATTTGGAAAATACTCTATCGGAACAAAAGAGTGTCGAAACATGGGGGTGTAACCACGAAGATAGCCAAGCAATGATGACAGCCTACATTGTTTAAATCAACTTTTAAAACGCCTTGCCGGCAAGAAGACATAAAGGCAGTGCATTAAACATACCTAATTAATTTTACCTAAGATTTTATTCCTATACTTTTCCGCTTGTACGCGTGCGGGGACCATACATATAATATAGCAATGGATTTGTTCTCGTTGTTATGGCTAGTTGAGCAGGGCATGACGCCCACGTGCATGGAGCTGCTTATGGGGGAGGTCAATGCTTAAGGCCATCATAGTCTTGAGCACCGAGGTCCGCGGTGTAAACAGCGCGATGCAATTGGTCCTGGGTGCGTATATTCTCCAAAGCCATTTTGCGCACACCTGACGCATAAATCGCACCATATAAGAGATGTAGATTAATATGATATTCTGCATCCGTTATTGTCACATGTCAGTATGTTGGATATTTGCGTCTGCAAGACATTAATGATGAAACTGTTTCGATGACTCACCATCCAATGGTCTTTGTCACAACTGATACGTATGTCACTTTGTATTGAAAGTGATACAACCTTTGCGGGAATCTGCAAATGCCCAGTTCAACGTCATCGTTGAAGCCGAAGTCGTTTAATTCGGACGCGGTCAGAAATAAATAAGTATATAAGAATTCTTGATCAAATTTAAGGGAAAACATAAATATTTCTACCATATGCCATCAGTTTTGTCTGTGATAGCAAAATTTGTGTTTATAACAACAAAATGTTAATTTTTGCGTACGGACGCATTTAATACAATAACACTCAAATTCCTTTTTTAAAAAGCACATACTGTTTCCTGGAAGTCAGCACCAAATGATGTCAACCAATTCTGAAGGGATTCAGTTTTGGGTAATTGTTTGGTGATGGTGTACTTTTATAAACCCCAGGGCACTCGCATCCGATGTGAAACTGACGGTTCCCAAGGGATGTAAAAGTATTAAATATTTAATGTAACAAACTTCGAGTAACTTTTCACAAAGTTTGTTTTGACAAATATTGTCATACGAGTGTTGTTGTTTTGTTTTGTTTTCCTTAATGGAATATGTAAATTATCAACAGGCTTCAATGTCCTCAAACAATCAGTGAATATAACGTAGAAATATAGCGGGGTCTTTAACAATTTCCTGCGTCAAGGCCAGCATACTAAAACACACAATTACTTCTCTTTTAGCTTCACTTTGTTCATCATATTCGGGGAAAGATTAGTTCAATGTGTAGCAATCTCTTCGCGTAGAAATAAAACATTAAAATCAACGAATTTTAGACATAATGGTGAAACAAATTTCAAACTTATTAACTAATAAACTGTGGGCGTATTTATTTGTGATCGTTCAAGACAGAATATAAAATTTAAAAAGGAAACAAACATTCATCGAGTGTTCGTATTGATCACGGTCAACAATTGTTTGAAAATTATGTTTATATTAAAATTACATTTACTGCCAACCCCTCAACTCAAACACTTATTAATGTCAGAATTACACATCTTTAAATTTGTATTGAATCTATGTAAAATGTGTCTATTACTAAAATAATACACATCTATATAATCGGCCGGCTTATATAACGATTGACAAAACTAAGTGACACCCCCCCCCCCACTTATCTTTTAAGTTTATGTATTCAAAATTGCAATTGAACTTATTTAATTGATAGCAAAATGAATCTGGTGTCTTTTGTCTACCAACCTCGGTTTGAATAACATTTTTATTTTGATGACACAAGACTCCAGATTATAAGCTATACAAACTCCTGTGACAGGATTGACCCGGATTCCGGACCCATATCTGTCTCAGGCTGACCAGGAAAGGGGTTTAAAAAATGGGGAACTTAACTCAGATTCTGCGTCAGTTTGACTCATTTTGAGGTCATTTTGACGCAGATTCCAGGTGACACTGATACAGAAATGGCTCAGGCCACACAGTACCCGGAAGTTTTCAGAAGTTAGACGTATGAGCATAACCAGCAAACGGTTACCAAACCTGCCTCAGTAAAGCAATCTGTACAATGCAGTGTACATTTAGATGAAAAATAAACCACGATGAAATGCAGATAGTCTACACCAAACACAAGCCCAACATTTCTCATTCATAATTTTTAAAGTTCTGTCAAGTATTATTGGATCCAGCCGAGTACTGAGCTCAAAATGTGTCCACAATGAAAAATAAAACGTGAATTAATCCGTGAAAGCAAACCACACGCGCTTTTAAAAAGTTCCACAAATGCTGACAGCGTTCAGACAATATATTTGTCAAAAAATGTTGTTTAAAATGTACATATTTGCTAAAAACCTGTTGCAAATTCAAGAAATGTTTACATTTTGCATGTCTGGATAAGAAATATGCTATGACGTCATGATAACCTATGAAGTCATCGGTTTTTAAACAAGGCCTAATCAATGTTTCTTATTTGAAAAATTCAAATCTTTAGAACCGCAATTAGCTTTCCGTATACTAATAATTTCCTACAGAGACATGTCAAACACCTTTCTCATTAAATTCCACCAACTCTACTAATGTGTATAAGTCTACACCGAACACCTTGTTTTTTTGATTCAGCAAAAACTTAAGAGTAACTTCTTCTTAATTTCCATCTTGAATTGTTGTTTGCCATTACTATTTGGATATTTGGTTTTGATACAATATATTAAGATCAGACTGTTCTTCACAGACCTCATAATCCTTGCGGAATCATGTTTATTTCAGACGTATCCTTAAACCAGTTGCATTATTACGGGATCACATCTTCCACCTGACCCGGAAACTGTTTTTGAATGGGAATTTTTATTTGGATTCTGAATCAGTTTTATCCAGTGCGTAATTTTGACACAATTCTGTGTTAAACCTAAACTGAAAATGGGTCAGTCCCGACATGACCCGGAAATTCGGGTCAATTCTGATCAATGAGTGGCATGGCTGAATCTTCCCGCATGGCTATTTTGGGCTCCATATAGCTCATGGGTGATTGGTACATAGGCCTATAGGTGCACTCAAAGACTTGAACAACACAATTTTAACACGGCATCCTTTTAGTTCAACTTTCTGTTATTTTCCATTGGTTATTTATTTTCAACCACATTGCTTTGTCAAAGATAAAGTACAGTCCCTTTTCTCACACGTTATTTATTTTGCTCCATTACTTTTGGTCCATTAATGGTTAGTTGTTTTTATTAGTTCTTATTTGTATACGGGCTGTCCATTGTGACATGTTGTGCTTTTTGGAGAAACCCTTCCACATCATTAACCCCATTGTATTTTGATACTAATGATAATGTTTAACTAAATTTTATTTGAATAAAATTTAATTAAACAATCGTTTCATAATTAGCCAAAACTGTACCAAGAAAATGTAAAAACAGCGATAATTTAATTCCAATGCACTATCAGCATAATTGGGCTAATTAGGGACTTAATATTAATATGGCCGAATGACACGTAAGATTTTATTAGACCATGTATAAATATAGACTAAAGCAAGTTATTAAAGACACCTTATTGTTATAACGCGTGGTAGTTTGGTCTCATATTCGGCCGCTGATGGGGAAAAGGCGAATATAAAGAATGCATATTGATATTACACAAAGAACGTTATGCACACTTGACTTGTTAATATCCTCAACAAACGTCGGCCCAACCTGTCGTCTGCGGGAACTTAGTTGTTTGTTTCACTTTTAAAAATGTATTTATACAAGCTACCAATACCGTGTCCTGATGATTTATGATTATAAATGCTGGTCTGAAAGTGGCTAGACGCCAACTTGCCAATGAAAATTGTCAAAAATCACCAGACACCAGACCTAAAAACGTACGGGTTACGTAGAATGCAGGTATACAATAGAATGTAGGTCAGTAGGTCAACTTGTTTTATCAGGATCGGAAACGTTGGCGTTCACCCTATCAGTGATGTGTGATACGCACTGTTTACGTCCTGACCAATGCTTATTACATTATTAACGAACGCCCTAAAAGAAAAAAAGAAACATAAGGGGGGAAAAAGAAGAAAACGTGGGTATCGACGTGCCTCTTGAAGGCCTTCTTGAACAAAAATGGCAACAAGTGATCTTTGCTGAAATTCATTCAAAATCTTTTCAATCAATAGGGAAATTGAGTTCACATGAGATTGAACTGATTTTACTTGTGTAAAAATCAATAATTTTTAATACCTTCTCCGGTGCTTTTCAGAAATATTCACAAGAAATCCTTTCACTTAATCACTAATGTTACGTAATTATGTGGGTGCTTCGTTTTGTGTAGCCGCTCTGTTGCATCATGGGGGTTTAACAAAGCAGACTCCCACACAATCATGACGCCAAAGTATTGTCATTCTGACGCACGCCGTCAACGGCAGAAGTGTTTCTATTTTTTCTAAACCTTGAGGTTGGGGCCTAATAATTACGAAAAATTCAGAAGTGCACAAAATTCACAAGTTTGAATAGCATTCCCGTTAAAAAATTCGCTCAAGTTTAATGTGAAAGAAGTAAACAGTGTACTATAGTATCTTTTAACATTGTCAAAAATACAAAGTGACTAGTTTTGATTTGTGTTTCTTTAGTTTTCTTCGTAATTCATGTCTTACAATGAGGACACTCTATGAACAGCTCCTGCACTTTGTAGTTTTATTTAACCATGTTTTTAACCATCTTCATGAGCATTAACCTTTGTTATAATGCAAAAAAAAAAGATTTAAATGAGCAATGACAACAGTGCGCAATAAAACCAGTAACAGCATGTTGTTTGTATATATAAGTATTTGCATTTGTAATAAATATATTATTATACATCTGTTACATGCATATTATGAGTACATAGCAGAATATGATCACGAGGTGAATTCTGGACTTGTGGACTTCAGTCCAGATTTCACCTTGTGATAATATTCTGCCTTTTTTATATATATATAGCGGCATTGCTACGGATGTATACAGCAAACCCACTGACACCCACCAGTACCTTCTCTCTAACAGTTGCCACCCCAGTCACTGTAAAAAGGCAATAGCTTACAGTCAGGCCTTGCGCATAAGACGTATCTGCTCCACAGATACCCTATACAAAAGGCGCTCATCGGACCTCAGGAAACACCTTGTTTCTAGAGGTCACAGCGAACGCAGGGTTCAACTTGCCATCAACAAGGCCCTCAGTATACCACGCCATACTCTTTTGGCCAACAAGGGGTCCAGAAAAGTCCCGACCAATAGAGTTGCCCTGGTCACCACCTACCACCCTAAACTACCCAAACTCTCCTCAATCCTCAATGGTAGAATGGATATTCTCCATTCATCTAAGAGGATGCGCTCAGCAATCCCTGATAACCCCATGGTTGCTTTCCGCCGCCCTAAAAACCTGGGAGACATTCTAGTCAGGGCCAAACTCCCCCCAGGTACAGGCCAAACACCACCACTAACAGAGATACAGGGTTGTCACAAGTGTACCCGCTCTAAATGTAGAACCTGTCTCTACATCAAACCTGCACTTAAAGTGAAGAGTCATAGCACTGGCTCTTCTTACAATATCAAGACCGACTCCCTATGTAGCACACCCAATGTGGTCTATGTTATATCTTGTAAAAGATGTGGACTACAGTATGTGGGAGAGACTAAGACCAAACTCAGTCTTCGCTTTGCGAACCATGTCTCTTCCATAAAGACCAAGAAACTGTACCCCGTCTCCATCCACTTCAACAGCCTTAATCACAGCGTTAAAGATGTTGAACTCATCGTGATTGAGGCTTGCAATGGTGACGACACACACCGCAAACTCAGAGAATCACACTGGATTCACCAACTCAAGACAGTCCAACCCTTTGGACTCAACGTAAACACTGGTGTTAAATAAATTCCCATCACACTCCTTCCACCTTTGCTTGTTTTTTTCTTCGATATAAAATAAATACAATAACTGTAAATAACAAGTCCTCTCCACTAGTCTATTTTTACGCTTTTTCTCTCGCTTATTTCATTGGTACAAAATATATACAGTTATTGTTATTTACATGTTCCCTACACTTTTCTCTCTCTCAAAAAGTTTTTAAAAATCAACCTGTCTATAACCTATTCCCTCTGCAGAGGGATTAATAACCTGCTCTCTCTGCAGGTTCCTCTTGCTTGGTTTTAACCTCTTACACTGATTCTTTTATTCTAATCTTACCCTTTCATGCTTCCCGCATTGTAATGCCTACAATGCGGTACCACCTTTATGGTCCAGTGATCCAGCCTTTCACGCTGACCATCCTTTGTTCTCACTTCTTCCCTCTTATTGGTTCTTAGCCAGTTAATTTACAACTCTGATTGGCTATATTTTCCCGCTTTTTTTCTTGATACTCTCCCTTAATCCTTTGCTCCTCTTTTTGCTATAAATGGATATGTTTGTGTTTGTTCTTGTTTATGCCTCTGACGAAGGTCCGGATTGGATCGAAAGCTAAGGCCATCTCCCCTACTAATTTTATATATATATATAACAAAGATATTGACTAATAGGGAGACCGCCAACATAGGGCTGGATAGCTCAGTTGGTAGAGCGCCGGTACGTTAATCCGGAGGTCGTTGGTTCACGTCCCGCTCCAGTCAATTTTTCTTTGTTCAAACCCAAACTATTTAAATAAAATTTCCCAGTCAGTTTCCCTTGTGGTTCATGACTTGATATTTAATATAAAAAAGTCGCATCCCCTTAAGGTGATCCCGTGGCTGCCGCTTCCCAGGTTGAATCGTAAACGTGGGTGTGATCCCTGGCCACACGGCAGTTAACGGTTGTATGGCTTCTGACTGGCACCCCGAACAAAGATATTGACTAATAGGGAGACCGCCAACATAGGGCTGGATAGCTTAGTTGGTAGAGCGCCGGTACGTTAATCCGGAGGTCGTTGGTTCAAGTCCCGCTTCAGTAAATTTTTCTTTGTTCAAACCCAAACTATTTAAATAAAATTTCCCAGTCAGTTTCCCTTGTGGTTCATGACTTGATATATATATATATATATATAAAATTAGTAGGGGAGATGGCCTTAGCTTTCGATCCAGACCGGACCTTCGTCAGAGGGTATATATATTCTTTTAACAGTAAATTGCATTATTTACACGTATATGTTTTATGTGCCTTGAGTGCGTCACTGCATCCGAAATACAGAACCCGTCAGAATGAGGCTGATAAATTGGCTTATAAATCCTTTAAAATGTCAAATCAGAGGCGATGCACTTTTTGAATTTATTTTTACTACCAGCGTTTTTTCTTTATGTACAAGTCCAGTTGTTTTCTTAAGTTCGCTTTGCAGCAGTAAAATTTGTAAATTCAGTTTTGTAATACAATGGAGTCGCTTGAATTGCACGAACACATTGCAAGTCTGTAACCTCACTTTAAAATGGTGTAAATTATAATAATATACATAATTTGCGAACTTCCAATTTGACCTCTCATTTAAAATAGCATGGATCAGCAGATTTTTGATAGCGAGTTCAGTCCTGCAGTTCCTTGATATTCAATGACAACGGCATTGAAATTGACGAAACTAAAATAACATGTGTGGAATGTACGGACCCATGAGACTATACACTAATGGCACTTATGACGTAATTTTCAAATTTTCCATGAAAAAGTGTCAAATACAGTGGCCTTTTACACAATATTAACGTAAACTTTTAGGTGTTGTAGTTTTGTTTGTTTTTTCAATTTCATAAGTATTTTATCTATTTGAAAATGGTGCAGTTTATTATAAGAAATAATTAATTAATAGATAAAAATTCACACGCGTTACCGTTGACCACCAAAGTTAATGAAATTCAATCAAATTGGCTCAATTGTATTACATTGTTATTGGATACTATCAACTGGTAACTCATTCATTCTTTTTAAAAACCCACGGTGTTACCCCTTGGGAAAATAAATGCTCACATAGTATCTTTTAAAACTGTGCTTTGGTTTGATAACACTATAAAATAAGATCATCCGACCCAAGTTAAAACCCCATCTTTATAGTATGGTCTTATTTATTTCTTACGTCTAGATGTCAGAAAATGGACTGGTTCGGTCGATGAAACCCCCAACCCGGCGTCTTTACGAGTCATCCGTTTGTCTGACGTCATGCTTAAACTCTCACCGAGAAGCACAGGATACAGACCACTGCAAAAACAAGTTCACACACAATGCAACGGCTGGAGAGACGCCTACCTTAGCTGCACTGGCACGTCATTACAGGTTGGGTCAGCTGCTAAAGGTCATTGCTCCGCTCGTTGTTCTCCAGGAGCGGCTCTATCGACGGCTTGAAAGGCGACCAAACATCGATGAACAAGCAAAGAAATCATTTCCTAACTTGTTTCAAATACTTGAAGATGTAAGTTTTCATTAAACCTGTTTTAACAATTGATTTCTTTTCTTTTCTTTAATTAACTGAAGGAAATGTTGACTACAATGAAAAACTGATTCAAAGGTATTGGCTGCTGGGCCCGCTTTATAAGAATACGACCAATGGGCAGAGCTATGGGGGTACGGAGCCCCTAAAGGAACATGATTTTGTTTTTAAAAAAAACATGTGGTTTTTTTTTACTGCTCTGTACGGAGCCCTTAAACGGGAGATGACTTTTTTAAATAGGCGGCAAGTGAAAAAAACAATTAGAAGAGAAAAAACATTCATAGGTGAAAAAAAATTCTTCCATTCGAATATATGGCTTCGAACCTCAAGGTAACTGAGAGGAAATTTTGTTTTTACCTCTCAATTTGTTTGTCTCTCCGAATTATTTTTTTTTTTTCAGATCCCATATTTTGTTTTCATCACTAGGCCTTATTTTGTTTTATTTATATATTTTTTTACACCTCTCAATTTTGATTTACTTGCCGCCTATTTAAAAAATTCATCTCCCGTTTAGGGGCTCCGTACAGAGCAGTACAAAAAAGAATCGCATGTATTTGCTCATAGTATTGGAAAACAATGTAGATGAGGAAGGGACCACGAAAAGTCCCCAGTACGAGTCAGTGTTTAATCAGGTAAACAGATGTTATCTACAAAGGGAACGGAATCTAAAAAGGGGAAACTTTAAAGGGTTTGTTTCTTTTCCAATTTATGTTTATATGACCAATTTTCGTCACAGGAATCTAAGACGATACTGCAGGTCTCCCAGACATTCTCATCTGACAAAGAGAGCCGTTTCAAAATGGAGACTAACATTAATATTATAAGAGACTCTCTCAGTGAGATTTTAGACGCACTAGAAGCCGTTCAAGGATCCAAGTACGACAGCCCAGGATGCCTTAGCAACAAGATGGCAGAGATTGTAGACGAACTCCTGGTTGAATGGAGCACAGTGCAGGCAATGAGAGAAAATCTTCCCGAGAGATATTCAGTTAACTACGGCTCAACACTCGAGAAGACATCGCTGTAATGTGTTTAATTATTTATACATTGTTTATCATTTTGTATAATGTTAAGGACGTATATTGTGAAGCCTCCATAAAAACCCAACGTTTGGTCAGAAAACAGGCCTAGTTCCACCAGCAAAAAAAAAAAAAAAAAAAAAAAGTAGAACAAATTCAAGTGGAGTCCTTTGAACGGCACATAGTAGTAAATGGGTCACTCTATGGCATCCACCTTATACAGCACACGCGGCAAAGTACTGAAAAGGTGAGGAAAATCGCTTCTTTATCTCAGTCAATCCAAAGTTCAAGGAATCAAAGAACCATTTTACAGTATGTCCAAAGGGTATACACATTTATCTCCTAACCATTGTGCAATGTATACTCTCTAATATTAAACCCACTCGACATCGGAAAACCACTTAGACATTGACACCATCAAAGACATAAGGCAGGCTGTATCTATATTTATATATATAAACATTAAAGTATCTTTTCTTTATGACACTAACACTGACATTATGTCCGTGTTATCTCCTTACATAAACCACTTCGCTTCTTGTAAGTGTATCCACTTCAAGTATTAAGTAATAACCTACAGTCGTAACAATGACGTAAGTCTGTCGCCGAAACTAATCCCGTAACATAAATGTTCAGACTTATTTGTGTTTTTCCTACACACTAATGTGTGTTAAGCACTGCTTACTCATCACAAGTGTGAAAAAAGTCCACATGAAAATTACTCTGTTGAGATTCGAACCCACGACCTTTGCCATACTCATTATTGTCTATTTTAAACAATGTCCCCGCAATATGAGTGCGGCCTTTCGATAGCTATTATTTACACCTTTGAAAATCACGTCGTCGTTCATTTTAAGTCCGATGAGCAGAAACCCTCATTGTGCGCGCCCTATAAATAATGGATTCACCCTATAAAGAGGGACCGATAATGAGATAGGCCCTACCCTTATCGGTTTCAATGTACATGTATAGACTGCGTGTGCCATATAATCGAGTAGGCTTTATACACTATACACTGACGTCCGGGTCTGAATTGACCTGGATCCTGGTCCCACGGGGCCCGACCCAGTTCCGGGTCATACTGGGTCAGTATGACCCGGAATCTGTGTCATACTTGTTACACGGAATCAAGGTCAAAACCCCATTTTTAAAACCAGCTTCTGTGTCAGCCTTACATACATATGGGTCATACCCCCTGGGACCCGGGGTCAGTGTCAGTTCTGACCCGTGTCTTTTTAAGAGTGTAATGTGTTCTTACATACACCAGCTTACGAGGTACTTTACACAACGAAACATACATGCTACCATGCAATGTGTTCTTCGTTCTAGTAGCATCCAACAGAGCTTCAGAAAAGTGAAAAATTGAACAACAAATGAAAGGACCCCGTACTGCCATAAAAGGGTGTGTACCCACGTGGTACCCTAGAATGTGGGTGCCTTCATAGTGACCAATACTACTGCCAAAATGTTCGAAGTTTTACTGTGTAATCGAAATGTTAACTCTAACTGAAAACTAGGCTTGTGGAACACAGCAATCTGAGCTCTTTTGGGGTATAAAGTGGACCAGTATTGTTACTGCCATTGTCCATGTTTTTATTTACAGAGTGATATAAAAGCTACATGTACATGTAAGAACAGTTTGAATACACATGATTTTAATGATGGGAAAGAGTTTGAAAGCAAAGACGTTTTACATGAAATCCAACAAAGGGCACATTACAGGATGACAAGGTCAATAAGTGTATTATCTTGAATTAATTTGAACGCTACCAGACATCGATATCCGCGTTTGAATTTAAAGATAAGGAAGAGGGTTTGGACTGTAAGTTTATAAACCACGGAAACTTGGTATGGATTTGCAAACACAAACATTCCCAATAAATCATTCCGCCAAATAATGTTGTCTTCGAGAACGTATTATAATATTGCTGTTCTTGTTCTTGTTGTTGTCGTCGTTTTGTTTGTTTTTTGTATGTTTTTTAATGTGTGTTTTGGGGTTTGTTTGTTTTGGGTTTTTTTTTTTACAACAAAGCACCCTTTATTGATTACATGAAGACAAGGAGAGACTCCGGAAGGCACTTTTTTTCCTTTTTTTAACCCTGCGAAAAAACAAGGGGAGACTCCGGAAGGCACTTTTTTTCCTTTTTTTAATTACTGAAAAATGTTTGGGCCAATTCCACTGAAACTACATGTAACCCTCAATGAAACCCTCTAGTAGTTTGACGTTCTAAAGTCACCTTTAACATTGAGCGCTATACAGGTCAGGCATATTGTGGGATAGCTTGGGCTCCAGCCGAAGCTTATTCATTTGTGTACAAAGTATAAGCCCATTTGTTGTGTGCAGATCTAATCCCCTTGAGTTTCACCGCTGCCAAGCTAGCAAAGCTCAATGCTACGAGTCATCCTAGTCTAGTGAAAGGTTGTAAATAAACAGCCGTTCCCACACACACAGGTGCTGTCTCCACTGTTTTATGTCCATGTTTCAGACGACTGTTTTATGTACTGCTCATATTGTATGGCAGTTACTGTACAAAAATAAATCCTGTAGGCCCTACTGTACACGTAAGTGGCAGTTACTGTAAAAATAATTCATGTAGTGGAAAAGACTTATACTGTATTAATAGGTGGGGTGGGGTGGGGTTAGAGTGAGAGGGGGAGGGGTGGGGGAGGGGTGGGGGAGTAGCTGCTAGCAGGGAACAGCCATCTAAATTTTTTTCAAGGGAGCAAGAAAATCTGTGTTATTGCTCCATGGTATTATTTTCATGGAAGGGTGCCACATTGTCTATGGAGATACATTGTTTATGTTTATGTGTGATGGGTACACAAATGAGTTGTAAATTGAAATTTAGCCCCTTTCACACGAGACCGTTTTAACAAGGGACCTTGACTAAAATCGCAAGACCTTGAATAAAATGGCAATTCATAGTCGTGTGAAACCGATCCTAGTTAAATTATAATCAAGGACCCTCGCTATTTTTAACAGAGATCCAGACCTCCTCCAAAAAAACGCACCGATGTCAAAAACGCAACGATACGTCGTGTGAAACGATGCGCGCCCACTAACCGAGGAACCCTTGCTATGGCCCGTACACGTTGACTACTCTTTTTCTTGACCGTCTTGTTGGTTGCTGACATTGTAGACAATACACTTTCATTCAGATCCATAATTAGTGAACGATGTTAAACAGGACTTAACTGAAGGTCCAAGATGGCAGGTAAGAGTCGGTGAAGGTAGCGTAAAACACACTTCGCGAGGTACCTTTCGCGCGTCGTCAGTAGTTGCAGCGTGACAACAACCTGAAGCGGGAAAACCACTGGTAACGTAGAAGAAAGCGTTCAGTAAATGGGCACAACTGACATTTTGACTATAGGGTCAAAGGTCATGATTCTCAATGGGAAACGAGCGACGTTCGAGTTGTTGCTGTTAGTCGTGTGAAAGCTTGTTAAATAATCGCAATCGAACGAGGTGACAGACAGGCGGCGCCCATTACCAAGGACCTGTGCCACTGGTGCTCGTGTGAAAAAGACGAAGCTTGGGTTATGTGGGTGACCAGCCACTTATCTTTCTTTGTTTCTTATTGGTTTGACCACTGGTTGAAATAGCCTGCAATTTTCTGAAGCACTTCATTCTAGCAGAATGGCTTCTACAAGCAGAATCACTAGCGATGATGTTCCTCGTGGTATACTCGATGACAACTCAAGTGATGACAGTGGAGAGGAAAGTGATGATACTTCAGCTGATGATGATTCATTTGAAAAAGACTCAATTTCAATGAGTTCTGTCAGTAGCAGTTCTGACAGTGAACCTGCCCCTCCACCCAAGAAACGGCCGACACATATACCGCCAAAAGGGCAACGAGGCCATCAGCCTGCACCCGTTCTGGCCCAATCCGCTCAACCAGGACGCCCAGCCCAACAAGGACGCCCAGCCCAACGCCATCAACAAGCACAGGCCCAACGATATGACGAAAATATATCACCGAACGGCACAATCTGGAGCGACCAGCCGGCTCCAGCAGCGAGAGCAGCCCCAGCCAACATCCTCAACCAGGCAATGGGTCCAAGAAATTTGGGTGGGGCATCAACGCCATTGGAGCTGTTTCACCTCTTCTTTACAGACGCCCTATTGCAGACCATCGTGCAATATACAAATGTGGAGGGCGTGGCAAGGAGAGGTCGCAACTGGATAAACATGGCCATGATATAGAGCTCCACTCATTCCTTGGATTGGTTTTCTTTCTTGGACTGACAAAATCAGGCCATGAGAGGTCAAAATCATTTTGGCATCCGGGGCCATTTTGTCGCCCTTTGTGCCAGGCCACCATGTCCGGAAGGCGCTTCAAGGACTTTGCAACTTTGCTTTGCTTCGATGACAAGACAACACGCACCCAAAGGAAAGCCACTGATAAGTTTGCAGCCATCAGGGATATATTCGAAATGTTTGCAACTGCCCTTCGCCATCATTTCAGCCCCGGGGAAAGCGTTACAGTTGACGAACAATTAGTTGCTTTCAGGGGTAGGTGTTCCTTCAGACAATATATGCCAAACAAACCCGCAAAATACGGCTTAAAATTCTGGGCATCGGTGGACAGTGGGACTAAATATGTGCACAATATGCAGCCGTACATCGGAAAACGGGGAGACCAAAAGGAGCGAGAACTTGGTGCCCGTGTCGTCAAGGATTTGGTCGAGCCTATCTACGGAACTGGTCGCAATGTCACCGCCGACAATTTCTTTACAAGTAAGAAATTGGCCGATCACCTCCACACCCACAAAACAACCCTTGTTGGCACCATCAAAGGAAATCGTCGTGAAATTCCACCAATCTTGCGGAAGGAGAATGTCCGCAATAGGGCAGTGAAATCATCACTGTTCCGGTTTTCAGGGATAAATACTGTAGTGTCATTTGTACCGAGGGCAAACAGAAACGTCCTGTTGTTGTCCACAATGCACCACGGCTCATCAACCCATCCAACTTCCCATAAACCAGAAATCATTGATTACTACAACTCCACTAAGGCTGGCGTGGACACAGTTGACCAAATGTGCAGCTTGTACAACTGTGCACGTATCACAAACCGTTGGCCTATGGTGGTATTTTACCATATGATGAACTGTGCTGCAATCAATGCATACGTGTTGTACCAGCAAATTCATCCGGATTTGCAAGGGGACGCAACAAGCCGCCATCACTTCCTTGAGGAACTCATCTTCTCGCTTACCCGCCCACAAATCGATTTGCGGAGGGCACACCCAGACGCACTACGGCGACACACGGTAGATGCAATGAAAGTGGTGGGTTTGCCAGCCATTTTCCCCCGGGTACAGAGAAATCCTGGCGGCCGACTCTCCCAGCAGCGGTGTCAAATTTGTCCCAAAGGGGAGAGGTCTAAAACCACCAGAAGATGCAATGAGTGTCATCGTGCGGCCTGTGGCCAACACAGCGAAGCAAACACAGTGACAACTATCACTTGTCAGGAATGTCTGATTGCAGAGTAGTCCGGAAACGCTAGGATCATGCTAAGCCAAAGACAGTTAACTTTGTTGTCATATTTGTTTACATTTATTATTTCTAGCTAATCTACATGTACAGTTTGTCATGTTTTTGAAAGACTAGACCGTCCATTTCCTCAACACCAAGGGGTGGATTTTTGTTTTCATATTTGTTTACATTTATTATTTCTAGCCAATCAACATGTAAAGTTTTCATGTTTTTGAAAGACTAGATCATTTCCTCCTCAAAATGCGACCATTTGCCACCTCGTCCGCGATTTCCCGCCAAACATGGCCGTTTTGGGTCAAACCATCCATTTTAGATTGGGCGGTTTCCTTCTTCATAATATTTATCAAGGCAATCGTTTCCTCGTTTTTTGGAGGATATTATGGGCATAGTATTATGAATGGACTCCCCAACGTCTTCGCGAGTGAGTGTCAGCCATTTTGAAGAATGTTTACATGGTTTATTTTTTACCGCGACACACTGTCGAACGCGACATACGTCATCATTTAACTGGTACTAGCGCTGTTTAAGAACAAAAACTCTATAGTTCAGTGGTAACCAGCTAAGTCTGTACTCTCGTCTCATGGAACGTGGTCACATTTTTACTTGGTGTCGTGTGAAAGCTTGCGAAAGCGGTCAGGCGTGGGATGACTTCAGCGCTCGTTAAATTCTTCGCAAGGAATGTTGGGGTTTTTTTCGTGTGAAAAGGGCTTTATTTTAATTGCAGAAGAACTCTGCCTGCATAAGAATTGGCTTAGGATTCTATCAACAAAATGTACCAGCAGAAATCATTGTTGGAAGAGTGAATTAGAGTAACCATGGTACCTGATGAATTAAATCAGCTTCAGTTTAATTATACTGTGGAGACAATTTCAATTATTGGGCATTCAATGCCAGAGAGACGTGATGTACATGTGTAGGGACCTGCCCGGCTAGCGATTGTTTTTCCGTACCACACGCTAGCTATGGGGCCACAAAATAGCGTTCTGATTGGTCCGTTTCTGCAGAGGTCGTGCATTTTAAATAAGGTAAACTAAAGGAAAGCGCTGTTACACGTACTGGGCCCTGGCCTTGGAGCACAGCATGCGGTGTGTGTGTGGTGTTAATACAGCGGCACTTGGTACTACACTGTGGGCCCTATCGGCGTCACTAATGTTAATCGGTGATAATAAAAATAGACACAAGAGGTAGGCCTACAAGAAAACTAAACAAACTGAAATGTTATTTCCGGCCCACTTTTTTTTTACTCCAATGATCTACTTTCTTTTAATGTATCAACTATTTGTTGTTTCTGAGTCGTGTAAACGAACAAAATTTAATGCAAAACACTGTCGAAAGGACACTTTTACAAATCACAAGTCAAAGAGACTTCCCCAATAGGCCTACGTGTCAATAGGTATTGCCCCAAAACATAAACACACCAAACATTCTTCAAATCCCCCGGTACTGACCAGAACAGGGAAACCACCCTTGCTCCACGGATGTCATCTTTCACTCTGATTCTCTCACACACCTACGACCTAGGTTTAGCCACTTATTATTTATTCGGTCATTAACCCTGCGTGACACCGTTAACAAAATTTTCACTCTCGGACACAATGTCTTACCATAGAGAAATGGGTCGTACCAAGTGCCGCTGTATTAACACCACACACACGCTGTTCTCCAAGGCCAGGGCCCTGTACCACCAGTAAGTGTAATAACGCTTTCCTTTAGTTTACCTTATTTAAAATGCACGACCTCTGCAGAAACGGACCAATCAGAACGCTTTTTTTGTGGCCCCAAAGCTAGCTTGTGGTATGGAAAAAAATATCGCGCCCGGCTAGATTATTTAAGTAGTGGTTTGTTCCACCCCCCCCCCTAAAATTTGAACAGCAGCAACCCCACTTTCACCCTCATTTTTCAAGAGCCAAATTTAGACCCCCGGCGGTGCAGCCAGTCTGGATGTAGATACTTTCCTGCCCAGCCAGTCACATTGTGGATGACTGTTGGTGAGAAAGAACTAAAATAAAAGCGATTCACCAGAACTGGTTTCATCATCCTTTCTTTACAGGTATGTTGATATTTATAATTTTCCATTTACCAAATATACCATTGTTTAGGACATAGATCACTTTAGTGCTATTTTTGTATATTCCTCTTTCAGTATAAGTACACTTTTTTTATAAACTTTTGTGAGACTTCTGATAAAACTGCTATCATTGAAATGTGTGTTGCAAAAGTACTAAGGTAGCTGGAGAAGCTATATAACTACATCTTCAATTTTCCCTTACTTCCTAAGATAGTTTGGTTTACTTATTTGACTACTTAGAAGTCCATGGTTTAAAGCATTTAATTATTGTAAGATTGTTGTTAAACTAATTTTTCAACTAAATGTATTTAGCTTGGGAAAAGTCAGGTTAGTTTGTAGTTTTTGGGACACTGTGTATCGATAGGGTAACACACAGAGTCCCCCACATTGCGTAAGTCCCTGGCTTGACCAGTGATAGCCTGAGCGGCACCACAACAGGTGGTACAGTAATTAACTTCAAGCCCTAGGGCTATGGACCCCGTTTACACTAGATCCAGAAAGGTGGATCAGACCCGGGTCTGATCCGGCAATGTGGATTAACGGCTAGTGTAAACGCAAAAAGCAGGATCAGACCCGGTTCAAGATCCGGCAATTTTAATCCACCTTTCGAGGAGGGTTGAATCCGGCAATTGGTGGATCAGATCCGGCAAAGTAGATTCCAAATACAAGTGTCAACGCAAAGGTGGATCAGACACTACAATTCGATGTACATGTAGTCATTTCCGGTTTCGCTACGAATGGCGCCCTTTTTGCTTGTGCTTTGGTGGCTTTGCTGTGTGCTGTGTGTGTGTGGACTGTGCGTGTGTGAAGGTTTTGTTGTTTTCAGCGTCCTTATACATACATCGTTACGTTCGGAGCTTGCCTTGTGTGTGTATTTTGTTAATTCCCATCTACAAAATATTTCTACCTGCATGGTCGTTGTTATCCGTATCATTTGCTGTAATGTATTTTCTGCATTCTACCCTCGCATTGGTAATATTTCTAGAAGTGGCGCGCTGTAATCGTGACCTTTGATCTTAGACCGCGTTCCCACTGGATCCACAATTATGAGATCCTGACCCCGCAAAAGGATTAGTCGCAGACGTGAATCGCGGTCGCGTTCCCACTAGAGTATGATCGCGCATTGATCTCCCTTTTGGGAACGGAAGTGGATTCAAAGTTCACCAACGCAGGTCGACCAAGTGGGCAGTGCGCAGGCGCAACGTATCTATGGCGACCACACAGTGTGTTTTGAATTTCTTGACTGGCCCAGATGTCCTAAAAATTGCCCAGCTCCTCGTCCGACCATAGTTTGCCACGCTTCTCATCTTTTTGGGAGGTTTTTTTTGACGAATTTATGGGACGTTTATTGCTAGGCGCTGCCATCTTTAAAGAACGTGCACGTATGAATACAATGCATCAAAAATTAAAGCGTGGGTTTGGGATTAGTGTGGATGCGTTGTACAGAACGTGTAGTTGGTATCGTCACGTGACGTCAATACTGCTTTATGCTTTACTTGCAATTCATGTCACCAAATGCGTGGTGCTTGCTGGGAATAGAAGAAAAAAGAACACCATTTTCGCGCCATTCGGGCCTACCGTACCGGATGTTCGCCCTCAAATTGCGGGGTCTGATCGCCCTTTGCGTTCCCACTAGACTTTTGATCGCCCATTAATCCACAAGGGCGATCAGATCCCGCTTTAATCCTACTCCCGAGGTGGATCAAAATTGCGGGGTCTGATCCTGATCGCCCTCGCGTTCCCACTTACGCTTGATCGCCCTTTGATCGCCCTTTTCGAGAAATTGCGGGGTCTGATCGCCCTTTTCTCGAATTGCGCGATCAATGCGGGGTCCAGTGGGAACGGGGCCTTAGCCACGTAACCCTTGAGCTCTTTGCGAGGAGCGGTGACAACGTGACCAATATACATCCGGTTCAAAAGTTGGATCGGAGCCGGATCAAGCGCTGGTGTAAACGCAACACAGGATCTTGATCTGCGGTCGTTAAAAAATTGCCGGATCTCAATCCACCTTTATGGATCTAGTGTTGTCGGGGTAGCCAGGAGATTATGGATAGCTTTGAATAACCACTCTGCCTGAACAACTTCCTTTGTTTTACTTTATAAGAGGCAAGTGCCAGGTTAGTAACCAGTTGCAGAGTTTTGCCAAGTCAGCTTTTGTTTATATAAACCAAATTAACTAAGGACCAGTGGTTTTTCTTATCTTTTTGTTTATGAGCCAAATACTATGTTTTTCTTTATCCTCTTTCATTATGTATTTCTTTATGTCAATTTCTACCAGCCATCTGCAAAACTAAGACTGTTTATGTGGCATAGTTATTGTCAGTAGTTATTTTAAGTAACACATGCAGTCAGGTTAGTTTTGACCTTAGGGTTTTTCCCAAAACTGTATTGTTGATTGATAATGGATTTGAGTGTATTTTGGCGATAGATTTTGTAATGTTTCTTTAAAGTTATGATGTGTAGTTAGGATTAACACATTGTGGATGACTGTTGGTGAGAAAGCACTTATAAATAAAAGCGATTCACCAGAACTGGTTTCATCATCCCTTCTTTACAGAACCCTCCAGCCCCTCGCCCGGGCCCAGGGTCTACACATCCGTAATGTGTACGATTATGTAAACCAAGTGGTGGATACGCTAAACATGACGGGAATACATGTACATGTATAACTATATAAGCACTCTTTTGCTGATAATTAAAAGGGTATGGGTTACTCTTTAGTGGCATTTGCTTTAATTTGTTGTTCTGCTGTGCCACTATCGGAATCAACAAATCGGTCTTCAAACTATTTCCCTCTTCCCAATTTCAAAACTGTATTTATTCAAGACATCAACTAACAAATCAAAAACATTACTCTCAAAGTGTCATGACATTTCGAAATATGTATTAAAAATGAGTATTTTCATTCAGAAAAGATAAAAAAACATGCTGAAATTTTGGAATAAAACCGTGAAAGGCTTGTGAGACAATATGTTGTATTAATGATAGTTATCTTTATTGTGACAACTTAAAATTAAATAACTTTATAAACTGATTGTCAATATCTGAGTATTTAGGGTTTTTTCCCCTCGATTCATTATGCCGGCTAAACAATAAAACATCTTAATTTTAAATATAAAACTCGGTTTTTCTGTTATTATTCAAATATACTGACGAAGAAGACGATATATCACTCGAATTATTCCTTTTTGTAGAATGGAGCTAGTTAAGCTATTTTTTATTTTTGTATTCGAGTTATTTACACCCAAGTCGCCCGTTCTACACAAAAGCAAAGCTTAAATGTATTTCCACAAGTTGAATATTTCACTCAAGTTGGAGTGATATGGCTCGCACAAGTTTCAGTGAGTAGGCCTACTGAATAGTACATTCATGGTCATTGGACGGGGTACTTTGCACTCTCAAGTTGCTTTCAAGTTGAACCGAGTAGTTACAGACCATGAAGTGAATAAATCCACACAAGTTCCGGTGTATACCGTAGCTTACTTATTATATCATAAAAATGGCACAAAATGAAAAGTTACATGTAAATACGTTCGTTCGGATTGAGCGGACAGCTCACACAAATTGAATTGAACTCCTCGCGCCAGTTAAAATGAACAACGAATATATGAATGTTCACCAAAACTGACACACACGGCTCTGTGTTGCAGTCACTGTGTGGACATTCCTTTGTTTTGTACACTTAAGGAAAGTCCTATTCCTCGTTACAATGGACATGCTATAGATAACACTGTGTGGACGTGTGTAAGTCCACAGAGTGTTTCAAGTCCCTTACATTGTGTGGACTTCTTTTGTTCTCAAGTCTACACTTCGTATGTAGCGTGAAACGTGAATCTCTCACTAAGGTTGAAGTCAACTGTTTACTGAATTTGAATTATATTATTTCTACTTTGGCGACAACGGTTCACTGTATGGAGCAGACTTTGGATATAGATCCCCCAGCATGCTTGACCATGCTACTACGGAATATCTCGGACTTGCCCACTTTCATCATAAGCATCGTGGAAATACCAAGGTACTCATAGAAATCAACGGAATCTGACTGGTCCACATCACTTTCTACCATAGCTTCCTGCGTACAAAACAATTACAAATAATGATTAACACACAATATGCATAAATATTTGAATAGATACAAATAAATTAATAAGAAAGTCAATAATTTAAAAGAAAAATAGATTGTATTCCGTCAAAAAGGGTCAAGAAACGTGTCCTGCAACTAACATGAAAAGTTACAAACGGAAGGAAAGTTTCATGAACTAATGTCGCAACGCTGCTTTTTAAGCATTTATTTCGCAAGCAACGAAAACGCATGCAGGTCTCTAAAAATAGGACAAGGTTGTATATTAAATATTACTATTACTGAATGCACTTACACCAAGCACTCTGTTTACGATGCATGTTCTTAAATGATATTATGTTAATGCTTACTTCTACGTACGCCATTTCTTTAATGTATGGTTTGTTATGGTTGAGAGATAAGGGAGAGTGGAAATTGTATATTAATTTACCTTTATTTGCCTGGGTTTGTAATAATCAGAAACCGTTGACTGAATCGCCTGCGTCATCTCCATGAAATCCAAGCTGTAGTCTGCATTCGTGTCGTATTTCTTGAATTGCTGTAAATGTTCCCGTATCTAACCATGCAGAAAAAAAATACATCAAATAAACCGACAGCGCCACACTAAGCGGTCGACTCATTGTCGCCCAAAAATAATGTCAATCATAATGTCAATCGTAAAAGAAGACGAGAGAATGGTAGAGGTCACTATAGTATGGGCGTGGCTTAATTTACCAGTCTGTACTAATTTTGTACAGGACGGCGTTTCTTTATAAATGTTTCCTTATAATATTGGTTTTCATATGCAATTTGGATTCTTACTTGTTCTTCCGAAAAGTGCGGGAAACATATGCGAGCAGTGACTACATCCACCTGTCCAGTTTCTTTGTCAATCAAGTCTGGGTGCTCTATGGAAGAGACAAATTTCATAACGCAATTACTTTTACAACAAACAGTTAAATTAAAGAACAACCAAAACACTAATTTTCATGGAACTAAGTCAATTTGATCGATATTAAAGACAACTTGATAGAAAAAGACAGATGAAGGGAATTAATTAAGATAGAAAACAGTATACACTGAACTCGTTGAAATCTAAACTATATTTTGCATTCTACGTTCTAGTTAGTTATCTCAAACTGCATGTTACATGATGTGGATGCACTGCACACAGTTTACAGAGTGAGTATGCAATCAGCTGTGAGCACAAAACAAATTGGTGGCAATGAATGTACATGTACTTCTTTATTCTTTATTCTTTATTCACCTTTCATAATAAATGTACATATGTATCCATTCGCGAGTGTACAAACAGCTGTTGGTTGCCGAGACGTGTATGCATGAATAATCAACCATTATTCCACACAAGCTTAGAGCAACTGCTCTCGGTTAGTGGACATTTCTCACCATATGCGTTTAAATGAGTATAACAGGTGTGAATAATTGGAATAAAGAATGCGATGATGCAAAACGTGTGAGTGACAATGGGCTGTGGCTGGTTTAGTTGCATCTTCTCTATGGCTATATATCCTTCACTCGTCTCATTGTTCCATTCCCCTGATCATTCTCGTGAAATAAATTTTAGAGATGGGGTTAATGATGACCGAGGAAAACAACTGATTTTGATACTTGGAGCGTAATAAAGGTAAATGTGGATTCCAAACCTGGCAAAACCGACAGATGACCTTCTTTTAAAACACTGCCATTTGTCCTTCGATGGCTCCCTGCATGTTAGTACAAAACATTGATATCCATGGAAACAGCAAAGGGTAACACAAAAGCAATACAATCGGAATAACTGCAGCAAAAAATAAATTATACATGGTGCCAGTTATACAAATCAATCAACATAAACAAACATTTTAGTGTGGTAGAAATTACAGTTTAGTTCTAGGTCAGCTGTTAGGTTTAGCGACGTTCACATGCTAATGAAATTCTCAAGTAACAATACGTGACAGTATAGTTAGCACATGCTTATTTCGACACTTTTATAAGAGAACAAGACAGGAAAAATACTGACAGAGCTAGGATGTTTGTCGGTGGGCGAATTTGGGGGGTGAGGGTTATTACGTAAACCGCTAGTGCAGTGTTGCAGTGTCAGACGGGGACAGTCACAGAATAATAGCAAGAAAAGGATAAGACCCTTCCACCACTTTCCATCCTTCATCATTTTTTTTGGCTTTGAAAATGCCGTATCAGCATTTCCTACCGCATGTTTGAAGGTATGATACATAAATGTATGTTAGTATTATACATATTTTTTACATGTGTATGTTTTTTTAGTAATTTCCTTTATCTCGTATTAATAGAGTATGCAAACAACCTATAAACAAACTAATCACCAAATTAGCTTGACGTATCTCCGTTGAATTTAAATAATATTTCTAATGGCCAATTGGATAAAGGAAATGTTGTATTGGGTGAAACTTGTTTTGCATAGTGACAATTTTTTAGACATTTCTCAGGGAAACTTGCACCAGTTTCAAGTTTAGGGGGAAAAGGTAAATGTTAAGGTATTCTAACCCCACCCCATCCCCTGCGCAACCTTGCGTTGTTATCATATGCACCGAATAAAAAAAGCAGCAGCTGATCTGCAAGTAGCCTGAGAAAAATTATGCATTGAAGTAGCATTATAATCAAATCATTACAACAATCATGAATATTCCATTGAACCATTTATAGATTGCTGGGAAACAGCCCTAGGAAGTGTGGGACAGAGGGAAAACAGTTAAACTGTTTAGTGATTAAAAAAATGTAAGATTTTACAAAATTATATTGCCAGCAAGTTCACGATTACAGTGTAAATTGTTTTGTAGTGAAGGTTTGCTTTTAACTACCAAGGGCGTCAAGGCACAAGTTCATCTGATTTAGATATTTCCAAATATATACGCAATTAATATGTATATATATATTAATATATCAGAAAACCGACGTAACTTTCCGCATTATACAAGGCCATTCATATAAATATGAAGATACTTGAGACAAATAAATGTGGCACAATAGCCTTTTTAACCTAAAGGCACACATACAAATATATTACTCATCGCCTTGACGTGAATTATATTACCGGTACTTTTGACAGGATGTGCAGCAGCCGTTCATGGTGAAAGTCAGTGTCTATTTTACGGGTGTACGTGTACGAATTCATAGGTATACATTGATTGCTTTGTGAGGCTTGGTAGTGTGTTAAGCTAGTGAATTGACGGCAGCGAAGCAGACATTATGTTGTGTTATAAATGGCTAATACACGAAAGCAAACAAAGATCATTTTAAATTCACAGTAATTTATAAACGATTACAAACCATCAATCAAAAATATGGCAGTATATGTATATGCACAGCAACACATACACGGGTAAAAAGGGGTTAACACTGTGAAAGGACATAAAGGTAGTAAGATTATGTTTGAATGTGCAATAGACGGGAATGACATTGAAATATCGTACCTGAATCAAGGGCAACCTCTCCGGGATTAGACACAACACTCCTCGGTCGTGGTTTCTTGCCATTCCCTGTTCCTTCTTCCTTCGGAGGATCCGCATCACTATTGCCAGCTTGACTCTTACTTGACCCTCTCAGTTTCCTCGCTGATGCCATGCCGTTTCTTGCTACGGGATTGGGGCTACCAGAGCGAAAGTTCCCTGCCACTCCTACGACCGTACCGGCCCGCCTCCTCTCCGGTGGGTTCAAAGCAGCGAGGTTCGGTGGCACCGGTGATGACAAAGTCCGTCTCTTTAATAAGGAAGGACTCCTCGGTGCTTCGGAAGCGTGGGTCGAGCCGCGGCTCTTCCGCCCGAGGCTCGGACTCCTCCCGGAGGGATTAGTGTTGGGATTTGGCGGTGCTTTGGGCCCGAGGCTACGTGGCGACTTAGTAAAAAAATTAACCTCATCTACGGAGATCTTGTTCTTCACTGAGGGATTTTTCCAGACGGACAACGGCTCGGACGGGGTTTCAATGGACGGCACTGGGGTGGATGATAGGGACCGGATGGAAGGAGTAGAGACTGAGTGAGACAATTCCTGTGGTGGCATGCGACGAGGAGATGACTTTGGGCTACCAGGAGGGCTGGGAACTGGTGATGCCTCCGGGGAATCCCCTATTTCTTCAAGATGCCTGTTGGCTACTGGAGCTAGAACACTGGAAGTTAATATACACATAGTATATACTAATAATAGCGAACTTCAGAATAAGATTAGAGATTGAACAAATGCATGGAAAACAAATTACCTGCCTATAAATTAACCTGCAATTTAATGCCTGTCTTAATAAAAACGAACCTTGAAACGTTTGATCTGGCATTCTTCGTTTATTCCATTTATCTTTAACTTCGTTCAGACTACTTTATATACATGTATTTGTGCAGACAGTATGGGCCACCTTCTTGATGCTTTCCTGTAGTAAAATTATTTATTTTTAAGCACTTTCACTTACCTGGGTTTGGTCATTCTTTTGCCAGGATGAGCGATAATATCCTAATGAAGGGTTAAGCAAATACAAAAATCAAAGTTACCATATACACTATTAGGTATTAGCCTCAAAGACTCTGCACACTGCAAAATTGAAGTCCCTGGGATAAAATAGAACCTAAATATTCTGCAGCTTGAAGCAGGCAAGCATCATGAATTTATTTATTCCATTAAGTTACTCCTTTAATAAGTTTGAGAAATTGCTAACACTGACTTTGCTAAACTTGGGTGGCGCTTTGAAATAGGACACTTGACACTATCTAATCCAGTATTGACTAACCTCAGGCAGTGCAATATAGTGAAGAGGTAAATCTGCCTTTACGATATCTAGCCTCCCCTCTCTGGCCCCCTGCAATATGGCGTCCAGTATGGCGTTCATCTTCCTCAAGTCGTCCTTCCGAAGTTTGCGGCCTTCCTGCCTGGTTTCCATAACTCTGTACCAAAAAAATTATTGGTAGAAGAGTAACATTATAAGGTTCAAGTCCCAAGCAGCCGTAAACAGTACATATATCACAATATAGCTCCAGATTACATAATAAGCCACCACCTGCGGTTTAAAAACTTCAGAGACGTATTTTTAGCTTTTTTTGCAAACACAAAAAGACATTCCTGTAGACTTTTTTTTTTATTTTTTTTTATAGAAATTTGATGTAGGCCCTAGTTTGAACCCCTGAGTACAGCCTGACACAAAATCCAAGATGGCCGCCGGATTTTGCGGTCTTTTTGAATTCCCACAATGCATTTAACACATTAATACCCCTTTCTTAGAAAAATTTCCCAAATAAGTGGACATTTTGTTTCAAAAATGTTTATGTCTAGTATTTGAGTTCTGTTCTCCAGTCGTTTTGAAGGAAGAAGCTACACCCAAACGTTTGGTTTATTTATTAACGACGAGTTATTAACAATAAATCTGTGCCTAACCTGAAATCACGCTGTATTCCTTTGATGCATCCAACAGTGATTCTTTGCTGATTAATAACCTCTTGCTCAAACCTGGAGAGATCAACTTCTTTCGTGTACAGTTGACGCTTCAAGGTCTCGGATTCAGCTTCAATATCTGGAGACGATCACATGGACACTGTTACTTTGGTTTTTTTTTTTCATAAGCAGTATGTTGAAATAAAACTATTCCGGATTTAGCTTTAAAAACTAGAGGATGGGTTTTATAGTTTACGGTAACCATCCAAAAAATATATAAAACATTGCTGTACTTTTCCTTAGTTGTTAATTTGCAAGTACATTTTTTTCCAACTACGCTCCATAATAACAGTAAAACAACTTCAGACAGTTATTTATTTATCAAGCTTTAAAATAGTTCCAGTGATTGTTTAAGTTCTCCTTTGTGCTTTATGAAGTGATACACAACACCAATATATTATGTTTCGGAATTCGAGGGGAGTGTTTGGATTCCTTCTTTTATCGTACCAGACTTCGGAATAATCTTGTTGACAACATCTCGCATCCGTTCCATCTTCACTTTTTCCTCCAAATCCTGCACAAAAGCAAGAACTGAAATTAAAAACCTATTCTTAAAGGGTTTTTTTTTTCTTTGTAATACGGCAATGCTCAAAACATGTGTTTGCAATTTCAGCATCGTCATCGCCATGAGGTAACTTCATTAAGTACAATAATGCAAATATTTGAATACAACACAACGCATTGCCCTACAAATAATAAATTGAATTTCCAAAATATAAGCTACGTAAAGAACGTAAAAGGAACACTAAACTTGTTTTAGGACAAAATGACTGCGGTATACAGATTGCACATTAGTTGACTGTATTTATAAGTGTGTCAATAAGTTAGCATAAAACACAACAAAGACGTTTCACCCAAAAGTTACGTTTACCACCAAAATGCAAACTGCAACACACAAATAAAATGAAACAACTATAAATGCAAGTAACAAAAAGACATTGCGTTACACATGCAAGGTAATTAAAATACAATATTATTTTGAATAAAGACTGAACAATAAAAGATCAATAAAAAGGGAAACGATACAACAACTTATAATACAGAGTTAATGCTCTGATTTAAAACTGAACTTTACGGTACCTTCTTTACTCTAAAAAACAAAACAATTTCATTCCAATGTTTACCTTTATTCTTCGTTGGAGACGCTCCTTCATATCTTCATGTGTTTCACGTAGTTCATTCAATTCTCGTGTCAGGTTTTCCTCACGCTGTTTGCTACCTTCAAGCAGTTTCGTCTTTTCTTTTTCCCATAATTGTACTGTTCCGTTTCTTTGCAATCTAGAAAAAGTTTGGTAAAACTTTTAAGTTAAAGGCAAAGTATACTTTAAATTTTTGGAACCGTTTAATTATTTTAATTTTATATAAATGTAAGTATGCAATAAAACTAACTTGTGAAAAATTCATTTCAAAGGGTGGTAGCATTTTTTAGATATCACAGAATATCTGGAGCGGTTATGTCCACGAAAAAAGATTAAACCGTAATTTGAACACACAATCTGAGAAACGTTTCTGACAAAAACGTTTCTCAGATTCAATTTTGGAGGGATAAAAACTGATACATGTGTGTACATTTTTCCATAACCACATCAGTTCGAAGTGGAATTATTATCAAATTGCTTTATACTATATCAAAATCTGATGTACTTCTAACCAAGTAATTTTTTGTTGTTGCCACTCAATGTTTGAGTTATTACCAAACGTACACCTTCCCTATAAATGTCGTTTATACAATCACAATTATAATTGACGATCACAATATTATGAAAATTGATACTGTTCCCAAACGGGGGAACTTCTGCATATGCTATGAACAATGCATAAAATGCATGTATAACATGAAAAGATGTTTGTACATGGCTGATGGACGTGATCTAAGGTTGGGATTCCTAAAATAATTCATTTTTAGTTTCTAAATAACTACCACTTATCTTCGGCGGATTTTTAAGTGAAGTACCTTAAATAAAAGCGTAGGTCCTATATATGGTATACTTTATCAAATCTACAAAAGTTGCTATTTAAAATTTAAATCTAAATTGGATCTAGAATCTTTAAGTCACATATGTTTTGGGTTTTTCCCTACTGGAACTTAAGTATAAGACCAACAATACCCTTTCCGAAACTATATAGGCTTGGGCTTGAGCTCCGGCTTAGGCTCTGTCATATATATTCTGACAACGTGTGCATTAAGTACGGGGCTTCACTCAGGCGGACGGAGCCAAAGTCTGAATCCAAGTCAAAGCCTTGGTTGCGAAAAGGGCGTTTTACGCACAGGTGTTGCTGCAGTCAAACTACAAGTATTTATCCCTGAGGACATTATTACATCAGTCAATACTTCTGTGGTCCGATTGTTACTCTCTTTATGACAATCTTAAATTGCCTAGTACATGTAGGAGCGGTCTTCCCGGTTACAACTGAAACACCGCCTTGAAAACTAAAGAACCAAGTGTATGGGAAAATGCTACTTACTGAGCGATAATGTCTTGTTTTTCCTTTAGCTGTTGATGCAAGATAGTCTTGTAGTGTTTTTCTGAACTGGTTGTTTCGCTCAGTTCCTGATGCCTCCATTTCAAATCAGAAGCATTTGCTTTTTCCTCAGCAAGCTTTTCTGTGAAAAATACAAATAGTGTGTTTTATAAATGTTGAAAGATAAAATATAAATCAGATTCTGCAGAATAGCACACTTGTTCATCGCTCTATCCTGCAGCCCCTCCGTCAAGCAGCGGTGCAGACATACATTATTATTATTTAAAAATCCAGCAAGCAATAAATGGCAAGAATTTTGTGGCGATTAATGACTTAGTGGGAGCACTGGACTAAAGTTCTAGTGTTTCTGATCAGCAGAGTTAGGGTTAGAGTACCGGTCGTGGCACTTACGTCCTTGAGCAAGGTATTTTACCATTGCTTTGTCGTTTGGATGGGACACTAAGCCATGGTTTCTGTGTATCTAGAATTTGTAGTGCGCTATCAGAGCCCAGAACACTTATCGTGGAAGAGTAGGGATTAACCCCGGTGTTTCTGGTTCACATAGCAGGGACCCTTTTTTACAAGTTTCCTCAAGCCTGTGAGCTACAGTGATTAAGTTCACATGAGGCATCCTTGGTTCCATTATCAGAAATGTATTATAACAATAATAGTAAAACAAATCAGTAAAAATCAACACTGATTTGACCCTAAAATCTACATTATATATTTTTAAGAAATACAAAATAAACTTCAACTTACTTTGAAGGCTTTTAACTTCTTGCTGTATTTTGTCATCTTTTTGCTGCTGCAGATCCTGATGCAAACATAAGAACAAAGAAAGAACATCAACATATATAATGCAACTGCTAAACCACAAATCGTTCACTTTGTGGTAAATAAAACATAACGGTTTGTTACGAGGACTCTAAGATAGTCAAATGTAATTTTTAGAGTTGGATCCGTCTCGGGTCCGACCTGGGATCGATTTATATTCTTAAGTGGGGAAGGGACTGAGAAATTAAAATTTAAAATAAAATAAAAATACGAATGACTCGATATCACAGAATATCTTAATCGGATAAAGTCATTTATGTTAGGGGGGAGCAACAATGTTACTAGAGGTGGCTTGCTCCTAAATAGGGCTAGACTAGGCCTTTACGGTAAGACTCCAATCAACACTACGCCAGCCAATAAATGACAACCGACCTCCAACATGCATTATTGGTTCTCTTACCCTAAGCCTGTCCTCCAGTGCCTCCTTCACATCGTCCAGTTTGTTAGTGAAGTCCAGGAGGATACTGGCAACATTTCTGTCAGTTTCATATCCATCTGAGGATACATGATTGTCCAGGAAATGCTCCCGAATCCGACTCCAAGAAGTCTGTTCCTTTATGGCATTCAACAAAATTAATAAGATATTAATCAATACATCGATGCGATTGACCGGAAAATACGATCATTATTCTGCTAAATTGGGTCCTACCTAATTGTGGGTCGGCACGACCCAGATTCCATCTCAAATTGAATGAAAATGTAAGTTAATAAAACACATCAAGGAACGGGAAGAATAAGGCGGGCTTCTTTGGGCCCGAATCCGTTTCAGGTCCGAGTACAAACCCTTGGAGAAAAAACATGCCCTTACAAAAAAGTATATATTTCTTGTCAGATTGTTATCCATAATTAATGGGGAATTATCTGACGATGGAAGGCAGCAGACTTAGCAGGTAAATACATTGTTCTTGGTAATGTGCGCAAGCTCAGAACTACGTAAAGAATTGAAATTTACATGGTCTGCTGCCACCTAGTGTTCCAAAGTCTTGCACTGGGCCTATGCACCGTTTTGCCTGATTTACACGCAGCCACTCGTCTCACCTGAACGTCCATGTTGCATGTCTGTTTGTGTCTGTTATATATACAAGGGTTTGCCTTGCCCAGAAAACTCAATGATTCGGTGGGAATAAAAACCAAATGTACGTTCTGTTCTTTATGGGTTTTGAGATGGTGCTGCTTAACAACATGCGTACTTTTTTCACTGGACGTCCCCCACCCCCCCCCCCCTAGATATGCCTTGAGATGTGCTGTATCATTTGTATTTTGGGCAAGACCATAAAGTTTGTCATAAAACTAGAAGCGCAGGACCTACTTCCAAAACGGACATTGACCTACATCGACCTATGACCTATGGCGTGTCGTGGCCGAGTGGATAAGATCACTGGACTCAAGCTCTGGTGTTTCTGATCAGCAGAGTGTGGGTTCGAGCCCCGGTCGTGACACTTGTGTCCTTAAGCAAGACACTTAACCATGATTGCTTCGTCCTTCGGATGGGACGTAAAGCCGTTGGTCCCGTGTGTTGTGTAACGCACGAAAAAGAACCCAGTGCACTTATCGAAAAGAGAAGGGGTCCGCCCCGGTGTTCCTGGTTTGATCGGCTGCATATTGCGCCACAGCACCTTGTAAACCATTACAAGGTGCTATGTAAAGGAGTAGGTCTCATACTTCAAAACGTAGCCCCAAATACCTTGCAGGAAATACTGAATGTTAAGCGCTTAGAGGCTGGCCTGCAGTAGGCGCTATACAAATACAATATATTATTATTATTATTATTTCGAAAGTATTACCGGCGTATATGGACATCGCTCTTAAACACACATATACTTGCATCTGCACGATGCTTTTATTTATAAAGTCTGTGAGATGATCTTTTTTAAGAGTATTTTTGAACACTTAGTATTGATCAGCGACTGTTCAGGGGGCTCATTCAGTAGCCACTAAATGTTTTAATGACAATTACAGCCTCGCCATGATAAAGGACTTCTCTTTTATCCCACTTATTTTAAGAATATTAATTTTGGTTTTTACCCTACACCGATGTGTGTTAGCACTGTATACTCAGTACTTACCCAAGTTCTGTGAAAACTAGAACAGCGAAGCTGCCATGGCGAGCTGCCGATCGCCAGATAGAAGACCAATGACTAATTGCAATAAGGAGTTATGACCATTTAAGGTTTTCATTGTTTTAACTCATTCAACTGGAACCAGTGATAAACTCTTGAGTTTTATCTTTTCATATGAATCTACGTGTAAGAAGCAATATTTGATTCAAGTTTCAAGTCAGTACATCATTGCAATAAGGAGTTATGACCATTTAAGTTTTTAATTGCTTTAGCTCATTTAACCGGAACCGATATTATGCTCAGCCTGTCTGTTGTCAATTGTAAGTCAAAGTTACAACTTAACTTAGTTCAAAACTTTAAAATTTTAGTTTGAGTTTGGTTCTTTAAAATCCAGAGGTCAATAATTGAGCCTGAAAAAAAAACTTTAACATTTTTTTTATTCCCAAAACTTTAACATTTTTTTTATTCCCAAAACTTCAACATTATTGAAAAAAATAGTTGAAAATTACCAAAAAAATGACTGGCAATCAATCTTACTTGGGCTTGTACATAAACCAACTCAACTCAAAGACTGATACTTAAAACAAAAACTTTAACATTTCCACTGAACGCGGACGGCCGGACAGACGGACGGACGGACGGACGGACAGACGGGACGGAAATTGTCATTACATAGGCTCACTCTGCTTCGCAGCTTGCCAAAAAAACAGGCATATTACTCGGGTGGGATTCGAACCCACGACCTTTGCAATTCTAGAGCAGTGTCTTACCAACTAGACGACCGAGATTGCCCGGCAGCTAGAGGTCGTGGGTTCGAATCCCACCCGAGTAATATGCCTGTGTTTTTTTCACAGAACTCGGGTAAGTACTGAGTATACAGTGCTAACACACATCGGTGTAGGGTAAAAACCCAAATTAATATTCTTTATCCATCCCCGATGCAAAATTAACATCTATTAAATATTTTAAGAATGTCTACAAGTTCTGCTTCTTATTCATCACCCTTTGGTTCACCGTTTGCATTCATTTACGCAGTGACACCATTCTGCATGATAATCATTTTATAACGTCAGTCTATATCTAAACCTCTCAAACAACTATTAAGCCTATTAGCAGCCATGAAATACAATCCCCAGTGACAACAAACCTTCGGCCCCCTCAATAAAGGATGACAGATTAACGATAGCGGGCATAGAAAGGGGGCTTCCCCAAGAGGTTTTTTTTTCTTACACCGTTTCATGTGTGAAAAGAACTGTATTCGGTGCTGCCTGAATCATGCATGGAAAACAATCAAGAGGCTACTTGGTTGGGGTGCGAACCCTGGGTCCCAATGGCAAGGTATCTTAACCAAACATCGTATAGCAGGGCAATGCTCTATCCACTGGTAGAATGCGAATTCGCCAGGTACGGCATTGACGCCATTTCGGCAAGCAAATGCTTTGTTTTAGCACTGATAGCAGTGCACATTGTCAGCACTGATCCATTGCTGCGTCAAAGAGTTGCTTAATGGAATGGCGTACAGTGCATACTTCATATTTCAGCACGATTTGCCATTTCTTGCGCCTGCAGTAGAATATACAATCTTTGGTTAATATTGGAATGGGGGACCTAGGGTTCGAATCCCCAGCTACACTTAACTTACTTTTCAAAACTAGACTAACGAGCGTCACTTGTGACAAGAAGGTTGATTGGCTGTAAGTAGTAGCGGGTATGAGTTTAATTGGTGCAATTATCAGGGATAAAGAATGTATGTTTTATCTTCGCACCGGTCTGTGACAAGGGAAGAACTATAGGACAAATCGGTAAAACCAAATTCAGGGTATTATCGACGAAATCAAGACGTCAATTAAAGCAATTAAGGGGTGTTGCTTGTGTGTTTGTTTCCTTGTTGTGAAGTGCGTGTGTTTGTTGGGGGTGTTTGTTGGTTTGTTTTCACAATGATGTTGTTATTGTTGGTTAGATTGGCTGTGCGTGTTTTTTTGAAGTGGCTGTTTATACTTTCTGTCCTATTTTGTTATGAAATGCGTTGTAAGTCGTGTTGCTGTTCGTGTTTATATTTCAGCAAAGATAGTTTTTGCCTGAGCTAAAACTTCCAAACTTTTCAATAGGCCACTCTTACGGAACGCAAAATCAATTATAAAGTCACTATTAACAACAAAATAATTATTTTTCTTACTATTTCTTGAAGCTTTCTGTTCAACTCAGCTGGTTGTCCAGCTGCAATCGGCCCGTTCACTCCTAAGACTTCAGAAAAAGCACCAAGGACCCGGGATATGCCATCCCTGAGTTTGTTGAGACGGTCCCTATGAAACACCAGCAAAGCGGCTGCCCTGTCATCGGCTTCCATTACATTCAAATGCTGTTTTAGGCTGCGAAATAAATCAATAATACTAATCAAAAGTTTTCTGGCAGTGCTACTGAACTCGTCCTTGGTACTCAAAGTCAGTAGGTGCTACTCGGGTACCGTTTTAATGTACTGGTACTTGTACACTGTATATTGGCAAGCAAGATACTTGCATTCCAAGTCCATACTTAATAAGCTGTACTTGAAGTCATGTACTCGATACTCGACTGACAATTTACTTGGACTCCGACTGTAAGTACTCTAGAGGTCAAATGACCACTTGCCTTTCCACTTTTATATGTGCGTTAATTATTAAAACGGACAAACACAAACAAACAAAAACAACAAAATACTGTTGTACACCTCATTTTGCGGTTGTGTATAAAGTACTCGTATTCGGAGATCCAAGTACTAAGTGCTCGGTATTGGACTCGGTCAGACCCGGTTATCAGAATAGGCCTACTCGGTACGGATGCTTGTATTCTTACTTGATGGAAAAAGTCAAATTTAAGTTATCCATGGTGTATTCATGTTTAAAAGTTATCAAGTTGCCATAACAAGCATTAGCAAACAAATATTACAAATGATTGTCATACCTGATTTTGCAGTATTTTTTTACAAAAAAACTCGGATATCCGAATACTCACTACAATACGTGTATTTGTACTCAAGTAACTCGAGTACTACTCGGCCTCCCTAGCACTCGGCAGTATTTGGTACTTGACTGACAAGTACATGGTTACAAACAAAACTCTGATCTGGAAAACACTGCGATCTCAATTATACTCTTGTTCAAAACATATTCTAAGTTAAGACTTGTCACATCTAGCACCCCAAAACATTCTATGCAAATTCTGTCAAGTGCTTCAACAACTCGGTCATTGGCTCAAATACATTTTGCCTTAAAACTTTGTGACATCAAACCAGCGCAATTACACAGAATTGTATTTGCTACCTCAACAAAGCTTCTTGCTAAAAATACATTTTATCCTTACCACCAGTTCAATCATCATTAGAGATAGAGATCAATTTTTAATCCGAACACGTACACCGTAGTTGCTTTAAATCATCGCCTGAAATTGTATTTTTAATTTAATTAAACTTATTTAAATACACGTATTTTATACGTTTATAAATAGGGCCTATCTCTTAATGAGATGCATCAATTAACACTGCATCTGCAATTACATATACTGTATCAAATTGATGATAAAGGCACATACACTAAAAGCTACAGCTAAAAGCGTAATACTTGCACACAAGGGGATGTTTATACGGTACACTAGAAGCAACCACAATATACCACAACTACGTACAAAGGAATTACACTCCCTTTCGACTAGACACATAAAAGACTAACGTACATGTATTTGCATTACCCTCACTGAGGATACGTCAAGTGCTTCTTTCATGTGGTTAAACAAATACGATTTATTAAAATCACAAAGAGCAGGTATTGACAGAACTGTCATGTTTAATGGACAGACCAGAACATCGTTCAACATAACTATTCTTTGTTTAGTGATGTAAGCTTTCTGGGTTTGTAATAACCGATGGTGGGGCAAGAACTACGCATGCGTTCAAACCGAGCGTTGCTTTCGGGATAACTAAAGTTCCTGGCTATAGCTCCAGTATGAAATACATACCCCCAAAAAGGACAAATTAAACACGCATACAGACAAATAAAAACATGTACACTGTAATTGTATTTCCTTGGGAGAGAATGCAAGTGGTGATTGGTCGATAGAAGACGGAGCGAAGCGAATGACGAAGCATGTTCTGAAAAGTTTACATTGTTTTTATAAATGATTTCAGTTGAAGTGAGAGCATTAAGAGGGGAGCGAAGCTGCATTGGTATTAACGCAGGGTGGGTAGTGGGGGAGCGTCAAATATGAGTGGAGTTATGTTTTAAGACTATGCAATACAAATACTTTCAGCATAATATGCAACTTAAATAAATAAATCATAACAAAACAGCCAGGTGTAAAGAGGGATGTGCTTGCTATGAGCCCCACCCCACACCATCACCACTGCCCCCTCCCTACCCCGGCCACCAGGATACTCCACTGGTTGAAATGAAACTGTTATTACATACCTTCCACTTATTTGATTTCAAAAGCGTTCCGATGTGAGACTGAGGTACAATGTCTAGTCCCTTCTTTGTCCCATGGTTATATTTAATATGGCACATTTCCAAACTAACGATACACAGCATGAAAAATGTTCAGGATCTTGATAACAAAGTATGACATGATTGATTACAGGCTCTACTGAATTGCTGGATCTTATCGGTTCCGGGTTCAATAAGGCCACACGTTGATAAGACTTGACAATGCCAATGTGGGGTAATATTCCAGAGTCTGGCACCGGTTCGATTTACATAATACAATGTGTTGTCACTTTGTCATGCCACTGCATGAGAGAAGCGCCTGAATACTGAAACCACATTAATTAACAACTTTGGGACCAAAGTCAAATCAATGTGGATTATGTTCCCCTTGCCATGATAAAGCAAAACACTTATCGAAAGCATAACATTCAAGTCATCCATTCCCCATTGTGAACAATACAATGCATTGTACTAACAGCGTTAGGAAGGCAGAATGGAACTGTGAAAAGTGAAACCATTATTATTTCTTGAAAGGAGAGTACAGTAAATTCATCTTCTATGTTTCCAAGCAACACATGAAACCAACTTGTGAAAAAATCATCAGATACAGTAGACACTTCAGTGAAAACAATGGAAAAACTGCTAATGTTTTACGTTCATAATAGCGGGCCAATTTTGATTGCGGCAATTTGAACACATATACACATGTACATTGTAAGCAATGTTGATTTGTTTGATTTTCACAAACTATTAGCTGACAATATTTAAACTAATTTCCAACCCTGCTAGTCGCAGTCCTTTGAGGTATTGTTTGTTTGTTTATTTCCTTATATCAGGCTAGACCATCTTTCAATACAAGAAGTTTGATACAAATGGTGACAAATAGAGGGCACCAGGAAAAAGTCAAGGCTATACAGGCCCTAGTCCCTTTAGTTAATTGGTGAATTAATGACAATTTAAAAATAACGATGATATTGAACAAGAATAAGGAGAAGTGTACCTGTATATAGCATAGCAACCAATAGTTCGTTTAGAAAGAAAAAAACCACAACAACTAGTTTTTGCAAACAGTTATAAAATTAATTGAAATATTCAATTAGTAGCATCATTCCTCACTCTAAACAAAATCCAAACGTTAGACACTGATCACAGACCAATACACGGGCATGTAAAGCATGATAATAAAGTCATTGGTTCATCGTCCATCAGTACCGGTATCAATTTAGATGTTGAAGGGTTTAGATGGTTATGGTTAACACAAATAAACTGACCTATGATGAAAAATCCTGCTTGGCGAAAACAGAGTACCAACAAAAATGTCATCTGTTCTGTTCCCTGGTACCACACTGATTTCTTTAGCACATACTATAAATAAGGGTGTGAAACATCTTTCCTTTTTTGTTAATACATGGATGTTGAAATATTTCAAACATTGTATCTAAATTCAGACACTTTATACGTCTGCTTGGCAAAAACGACAGCTGTTATTAGCCCAATGTTATAGGTAAAAAAATGTCTACTCTGATCTGTTTCTCTACCGCCGCAGAAACTGTTGCCAGAAGTTCTTTCAAACCATGGAGGTAGATGTCCAAATGAAGCCCCAGGGATTACAACATGCAACACGCCACTCAAATCGGGATCCTAAAGCTTCAGACCGTTTCCGTCAACAACGAATCTTACTACCCAAGTTCAACCATCGGGGAACTGTTTCCCATTCAGTTAGGATAAGTGCATCAGAACGTAAAACCCAGACATGTCTCTGCTTAATACACAAGTCGAATACTTAGTTATAAACCACAAAAGGGGCCCAAAATTAAGTCGGATATTTATGACATATGTTACACAAAAACTAACCGGATTTGCAATTGCAAGATCTGAAAGTATACGATAGCGAACATTGTGTACAATGTCTTACTGTGAAATCTTTCTCCTTTCTCTGTGATCCAAAAGAGTGACGGAGTTTGAAGTCTCAATGTACACAATTTTTAGCAACAAGCTTTTAATTTGCATATACATGTCCCCAGAAAAAAAATTAATATGGCTTTCTCTTACCTTGTTTGACGTTAACCATGTAGCATTGAGCAATCATATATCCCGAATAATTTGACAGTTTTAATTGTTGTTCTCGCTTGCAACCAAGTTATTTAAAATGCAGGTGTTCTGCAACTCGGTAAAGGCGTTTGCATGGTACATATCATCTATAGTTCTTACAAAAACCTTCAGCGTCCTGCCTCTCTCGAGTGTTGTTAAAGCACATTAAGTCCAACAGAAAAGAAGTTATAATGGCAAAAGGCACGGTCCGGTTGACTCTAGGCTAGAACCAAAATGTCTATTATCGACCTTGCACATTATATGGCTGTTCACGTTCAGTAAATAAGAACCACGAGTCCTCCTGACTAGCGTATACACGATGCCTTCGAACGGGTTCGTTAAACCGGAGCATGTCCCTCTGTTGTCACGATATCGATAATTAAGGTAACAAACCTGAAGCATTCGATGGTATAATCAATGTGCACAAGCAGTTAAAGTTTTCAATCAGTCCAAGATGCCTTTAGACACAATGTGTACGCAGTAATCCCCGAGTGAAACAATGTTCGTTTATTTGGGGCTACAATGTAGCTCCGACACCTGTTGAATGCCTTCTTGAACAAGTTGTAGCAGTTATGTTAAAAGGCAATAATCCCAGTCACTATTGTATGCGTCACGGGAACAATTACACAGGATATCGACTTTCCACCTTTCTTTCTTCAGTAACAAAAGTGGACCCAAATTGAGAATTGACATTCAGGTGTTAACAGTTCCCAATGCGGGAGTAAAGTTTGTATTGTGTCTATTGAAATACACTGATGGAAGGTGGACCGGGGTTTCGTTAGTCACGTATCACACTGGCACTCTAATTCTGTAATACTTGAAGCGTGAAGGTTTAGAGACCGAGTCGTTGATCTTTATGAAGCAGAATTACTTTTCTGACTTAATGATGCTGATTTTCGTTTCGAAATAAACCCCACAGGCAAAATAATCCTTTTAATCAAACCTCTTCTTTATCACATGTTGAAGGTTTAAAACATTTTTCATCTACTAGCCGTTCACTTTTCCACAACGGGACCAGGTAATAATGGTTTACGTTTCTTATTGATTTACCGCTTATGATTATCCAAATCGAAATGAAAACTGTTTACTAAAACGTTCTTTCTACATCGAAGTAATCCCGACAATGTTGTAGTGACTACCGGAGCTCAAATTGGTATCCTCCATACATTACTAAATATTAGCTTATGTTACTAAATGGACAGTCCTATATGAAACCGCGGGGTGCATGGTTCACTCATAGCGGACAAACTGCCATCAATTGGCACTGCCTCTTAAACATTGACTAATCTACGAAAACAGGTAATTAAAACTATGTTCACCTTGACACCCTTTGAAAAAAAGAAGTGTTATTCATGCAATATAATACAAACAGCAGTATCAAAGCAGAATATCCTTGATGGGCGAAAAACCTACGTGGAAAATGACGGGAACTTCCCATCCGTCTCCAAATTCTTACAGTTGCATGATAGGCCCAAGTGTTGTACGAAAACGGTTATGACTGGCTTAAAATTGGGGAGTTCCGTGATGGTCCATGTATTTCAACATGACAATGGTTACACGTGTTTGAAATAATAATAGTTCAGCTTTGATATTGCCGAATCATTTACGAGCTAGTTCTAACGTTACCGTACTAATCATACACGTATATCCTACTGCCTTTAATAGGGAAGAAATCTGGTACATGCTGTACTTACAGAACGTTAGTAAAACTAACGTTTCATTTGTACAAACTTTAACAAACATTTTATATGTAGCAGTTTGAGTAACACTACATCGGACCAATATGAACTGATGTAAGCTAAACATGTCAACAAACTAATGTATTAACTTCTCTATATTTATATACCTCAACTGTGTGTACAATCGAAAGAACGCCCTTCACTTTTGATACTTCGTGACCAAGTGGCTCATAGTGGTCGAAATTTTGAGTTGACTAGGCAAACAGTTGAAGGCGATTGTTGGCAAAAACAGCCATGGTGCGGTTACCCCCCCCCCCCCCTGCAGACTGTGAATTGAATACATCTAGATAATCCATTCATTCTACACAAACGACTCAACTTGTAAAGACGTGGCGTAACTCATGGTTGCTAAACACTTTATTTACCTTTTGTACACTGTTAAGTTTGAAGTGTAAATTTACCTATGTACATTATGTTGTTGGTCTTATGAAAGGTGAGTTGGTGAAGCAAATATAAGAACAATGTACAGAAATAACAGTGTACTACTACATGAACTGCACTCAGTGTTTGGTAACAATCGGTTGATGGATGAATTAACTTCATTATTTAACCTGGATCGCGGCCCTGTCTAATGCACACGATGAGTAGGCCTACGATGTTTTTTCGCAACTGCAGAGCGAATGATTTGGAGAGAGAAAATAAATTAATGAAAATTAAGTAAATAATTATATCAGGAAATAAAAATAACACCTAAGATAGAGACTAAGTTAGTATGGGCAGTCTGCTCCGTAACTGACATATCATCCAATTTAGTTATGTAATATTAGGGCATGTCAACAACAAAGGCTTGTAGCGTTTTGAACGCATGTAAGCCGTAATGGGCGTTTAACTGGTCATCATTTGATGGTGAATAAAAACACTATGCTCAACTTAATTATTTCTTCCGCGCATGGTTTGAGTGAAAGTCCAAGTTAACAAAGTAAAAATAAGAAGATAACTAAACTGTGTTTACGGGTGGTTGCACGGGGGTTCCGAGTTGCCAGTCCTAACCGACTTTGGCTGGTTCACCTCACAACCACCACTTTCTCCTTATAATAGCTTTACATGTACTTGGACCATGGAGCAGGACACGTTGGTCTTCTCCTCCATGATTTAGGCCTATAGCCACCGACAACTATCAATCCAAACATCTGTCTATACTTCTAAACCCACTTGTCATATGGTACTTATTGTACTTCAAATGAGGTTTTGCTCCCAGTAATATTTAATTTAATTTTACAATGAAGTTTGTGTTTTAAAAGTAAGTCTTAAGTAGTTGAACTTCACAGGGCGGGTCTCAAGCTATACGCCACCGTTATTAAGTAATCAAAGTTAAGCATGAAACACGGGGGTATTATCTCATTCTTATAGCTCCCGGAAGCATTTCCCGCTTGCCAACAAATAGCCCAATAATCTGTCGTTGATAATAAAATAGACAAACATGGTGTATCATAACTTTTGAAAAACCTTGGAGGTTAAACGAAATGTCCAACGAATTAACAGTAGTAAACCAATCTTACCTCTAAAAAGACCATGTGTCTCCATATCTGGCATGTCAGGTACAACTCTGCCGTACAATGTGCTTTACCAGGAACCGCTGGCCGGGATTATTCGCTGGAAGCCTCTTGAAATGCCGTTGTCATGTCCGCTCTGATTTGCGGTTGTCAAGTAGCAGTTTACGGTAGTGTCAGACTGCGTGTGTGTGTGTGTGTACTCGCTCCACACAACAAATCATAAAGGCAAGTAGGTAGTAAACCTATGTTACTACACCACATCGAGGGCATACTTTCTGGGTCGGTGATAAAACACAATCGCCGAGTGGATATTTGAACGATTCTTGAATACAGCGAAGTTCCTTTTGTCAGAAGCCAGTCATATCCTTGATCTATGACTATTCATGTTGGCTACTTATGTGCGTTTAAATCTGGGAGGCTGGCCCAACTTGTCATGGTCGAAAGGCTCACGAAAAGTCACTTCAGCTTGCTTGCAAAACAAGATGGGTTTGGGTGGAGAACCCGAAGGGCAGAGACCGAATGGGTTTATAGGGACGGCTTATGTGGGGAAACCGGGCAAGCATTCTTATGAAGTAGAAACTCAACTGGGTGGGGATAGGTTGGGGGTGTAAAACCGCATAAAGTTATTGGTTGCTGGCGGTGCCGGTGGTGATGGTGTTTTAACGCTTTATACGAAGTGTGGACCTGAGAACAAAAGAGGTCCACATAATGAAGAGACTTGAAACACTATGTGGACTTACACACGTCCACACACACATTTTTTACAGTGGTTCTATAGTAGTTATAAGAAATCATCGAAATAAAACCTTTGAAAGTGTAGGGAAAGGGGAATTAGCGTTTGGAAAGGAAGAGTGTGTGATTTTCTGATCGCTATCGGTCCACAACTACCCGTCAAACAAACAAACTACTTTGGTAATCTTTCGTTCAATTGTATAATTTTGCTGACATCATTAATTCAGGGCAAGAGCCACCACAGCTTCCCGGTCCACTGGTACTGCCTCAGTTTGACACAATCGCTCCGTAACAAAATAGAAAGTACAACTTTTCAAAAGAAAATTTAAATGTACGAGGTCTAGTAAGTATTGAGACATAGTAGGAATAGAGGCATCTGTACTAGGAATAGAGACATCTGTACAAGGAATAGAGACATCTGTCTAGGAATAGAGACATCTGTACTAGGAATAGAGACACCTGTACTAGGAATAGAGACATCTGTACTAGGAATAGAGACATCTGTACTAGGAATGTAACCAGATCAGTAATTGGAAAAAAGACAACTGTTCAAGATGAGACATCTGTTTAAGAAATAAAGACATATGTGCTGAGATTTAGACAACTGCACTTTGAATAGAGATATCATCACTAGGAAAAGAGACACCTGACTTAGGACTATGGTACATTTCGTCCGAGAAACATAGACAACTGTCCTATAAATAGATACAAATACTTTACTCATTCTTATTGGTGACTTTTATGTCCCACTGGATACCATTCTCCTTTGTTGGACGAGAGCGTTGTGCCCTAGGTGGCCCCCGCATACAAACACCTCTCAATGTGACGTAACGTCATCCCTACAAAGCTCCAACTGGAGTCCCAAAATGTTGCCCAAAATATTGATCAAATACAGGCTCAATTTAGTTACATAGTCTTATATACTATAACAATGGAAATAATTAAAACCGACTATTTCAACTAGCTATCGCCGGCTAACGCAGTATTCTGCCTTAACTTTTACAAATTGTTACTTTCAGCCTTTAAAAATTATATTATTTATCCCCGAAGCAAACATTAACATTATATGAAATCGTTGCCGCACCCGCTGCGAAGGATTCGGACCTGCCTCAAGCCATCCGGCTAGCTCGGTGGTCTAGTGGTAAGACATCTGCTCTAGCACTGCAAAGGTCGTGGGTTCGAATCCCACCCGCGAGTGCTTTGCCTGAGGTTTTCTTTTCAAAGAACTTGGGAAAGTACAAACAGTTTTCTGGCCTCATGTAAAGCTTTAACTTTTCGTCTAACTTTTCGGTTTGAATCTTGCCTCTAATTAAGGCATTAGGCCTAAGTGTTTTGGCCAATTTTGTATTAATGGCCGGCCCCAGTTTCACGTCTTTTTTGACAAGGGCTGCCAGTTCATTTAGCAACTTATCACTTTCCTGCTCAAGCAAGAGTGTATCAACATCCTTGTCAGAGAAATTATCGCCCCTTTCGGGTACGAGACCAACATCATAAAAACCATCATTGCCCCTTTCGGGTACAGGGTTCTCAAAAAGAGACTCAAGGTCTACAGGTTCGCCTTCTTCGGTCGCTTGAAGAGGCGCTTGGCAATCAAAACTGCTTGAATCATTGGTAAAAGAATGAAAGGCATTTGCAAGTGAAGCCACTGTCTCTTGCAACTGGCTTACAGTAGCCTGCAAAGCACCGTCCGCAGTTGCCGGTGCTTGAGCACGTGCCGCAGCTTTGCCTGAAGCAGCAGAGGCGGGTTCATTAACATTTCGTTTCTTGGTTGTGCGTTTTCGTGCGACAGTAGACATGCTTGTGCTAGCTTGTTGTGCCGTAGCAAGTTCCTTCTCCAAATTCGAGAAGAAAATCTCGTCATCCGACGGAGCAACTTGAATGACAGCCTCATCGGCCATAGCGCCACGCTATAATTAAAGTAATCCTCCGAAAAAACGCAAGCAAAAAGAAGCCAGCAGTAAACTTGCGCTGCGTATGTAAAGCGTGACCTAGCATGCACCAGAAATACACTGGCGATAATGTGCGGGGAGGGCTCTTATATAGCATAGGGTCGTAATCATTTTGCTTTGCTATGTTTTAAATGCGTGGTATGTTCCTACCAGAGAATGCAAATCTCACGTGTTTCCGAATGGAGGTAGAATAAGATTTCAGATTAAAGATGTTTTACATAGCTTAAAAATGCCCAACGATTTCCTTGCTAGAGGGCCCACATGATCTGCAGCAACTGCTGTGCTGGATGAGTTACACTCTGAAAGACTTGTAAATAAGTCTGGTAAGTTCTTGCCCTCTTTGTTGTCTGTTGCTTCAAGGAAGATCTATGGGTGAAATATTAGAACTCGCAATTATTTCACCATTCTACGGATGAACGTACCCAATCTCAACGACCTCAACCCCCCCCCCCTTTGTTTTTACGGAATTGTTTTACTAAGTTTAACTCGTCGCGGAGTGCTTATATAATAGTTGTTGTTAAGACATTGTTCATAACTGTCCACTATCGTATTGTGCTTTTACCGTACTTTTTTTTTTTTAGTATTTGTGGTTTTATTTTATAAAATAATAAGTGATTTATACAACACATTGATAGAAGCAGCTATGTCGTTGCAAATTACTTCAATCTGGTGCAGCCGTAATGAGCAACATCAACGTCAATTAATAATTGCTAAAAAAAACTGTGGAAAATTGTTCCTGTTTTCCACTGTAAAATGATCACCAGGTTTGATGGGTTTTTTTCACAGGTTGTTTTGTGTGTTGAGTTCGGTAAAAACTAGATAATGTGATTAAAAATTGTTTGATGTATTAAAAGTAACAAAACACAAAATATGTTAAGAAAAACAGTGATTACTGACTATCAAATAATTTGATTTGAACCCACGACCCCCGTAATCTAGAGCAGATGCCTTAATCAAAAGCCGTAGTCTAGAGTAGATCCCTTAATCTAAAGCCGTAGTCTAGAGCAGATACCTTAATCTAAAGCCGTAATCTAGAGCAGATGCCTTAATCTAAAGCCGTAGTCTAGAGTAGATCCCGTAATCTAAAGCCGTAGTCTAGAGCAGATCCCTTAATCTAAAGCCCTAATCTAGAGTAGATCCCTAAATCTAAAGCCGTAGTCTAGAGCAGATCCCTTAATCTAAAGCCCTAATCTAGAGTAGATCCCTTAATCTAAAGCCGTAGTCTAGAGCAGATGCCTTATTCAAAAGCCATAATCTAGAGCAGATGCCTTAACCAAAAGCCGTACTCTAGAGTAGATCCCTTAATCAAAAGCCGTAATCTAGAGCAGATGCCTTAATCTAAAGCCGTAGTCTAGAGCAGATACCTTAATCAAAAGACGTAGTCTAGAGCAGATGCCTTAATCTAAAGCCGTAATCTAGAGTAGAAACCTTAATCTAAAGCCGTAGTCTAGAGTAGATCCCTTAATCTTAAGCCGTAATCTAGAGTAGATCCCTTAATCTAAAGCCGTAATCTAGAGTAGATCCCTTAATCTAAAGCTGTAGTCTAGAGTAGGTCCCTTAATCTAAAGCCGAATTCTAAAGTAGATCCCTTAATCTAAAGCAGTAATCTAGAGTAGATCCCTTAATCTAAAGCCTAGTCTAGAGTAGATCCCTTAATCTAAAGCCGTAATCTAGAGTAGATACCTTAATTAAAAGCTGTAGTCTAGAGTAGATCCCTTAATCTAAAGCTGTAGTCTAGAGTAGATCCCTTAATCTAAAGCCGTAATCTAGAGTAGATCCCTTAATCTAAAGCCGTAGTCTAGAGTAGATCCCTTAATCTAAAGCTGTAATCTAGAGCAGATACCTTAATCTAAAGCCGTAGTCTAGAGTAGACCCCTTAATCTAAAGCCGTAATCTAGAGCAGATACCTTAATCTAAAGCCGTACTCTAGAGTAGATCCCTTAATCTAAAGCCGTAATCTAGAGCAGATACCTTAATTTAAAGCCGTAGTCTACAGTAGATCCCTTTATCTAAAGCCGTAATCTAGAGCAGATACCTTAACCTAAAGCCGTAGACTAGAGTAGATCCCTTAATCTAAGGCCGTAATCTAGAGCAGATGCCTTAATCTAAGGCCGTAATCTAGATTAACTATTTGTGAAAATAGAGGAAAAAGCGAAAACATTTAATTTATGCAAATCATGCATAATTCCCCTATTTCCTTTTTTCCAACTTTTTTTGATACGTTGTTCCGGGAGGGTATTAGGAGACACTTGCATGCAAATATGACGTGACAATGATATACCATTTCTACTTCTATCAGGGCGTATGCGTACATATATTTGTGAAAATTAGAGGCAAAAACGGCCAATTTTAATTTATGCAAATTATGCATATTTCCCCAACTTCCTTTTTCTAGATTTTTGATACGTTGTTCGGGAGAGTTTCAAGAGAAACTTGCATGCAAATATGTTATGACAATGATATCAACTCTACTTCTAGCAGGGCGTATGCGTACATATTTGTGAAAACAGAGGCAAAAACGGCCATTTTTAATTTATGCAAATTATGCATATTTCCCCTACTACTTTTTTTTTACTTTTTTGATATGTTTTTTGGGAGGGTTTCAAGAGACTTTTGCGAAAAATAATTTCTGTTGCAATTTTGTCTGGGTCAAACAACAGATTGACTAGACTATGAACAATTATTTGGTTCTCGAGTCCGCGGAAAACGTAAAAAGTGAAAAGGCTCTAGTTAATTCTTTCTTTGTTAAACCACAAACCAGGAAGTTTTTTTTTGTTTTTTTCACTTTTATACTTTTCATTGGTACTGTAACGCGCCGACGCGGTCAAGGACTTGTTGTTGGTTTGATGATTTGGACGAGAATAAAATATATAAGACATAAACCAGAACAAGAGACTGACAAACGAATAAATAGTTGGCGCGCGATCGTGATTTCTGGACACTCGAGTGCTCCAGATGTCTGTGAGTCCTCAAATGAACTCTGTGATCTAGTCACCCCTTCTCGCTGCAGTAATTTTACAGCAAGCTCGTTGTAAAGATTATTAATAAAGATATACTAGAATCAAAAGTTTGTCTTTTGTATTTTTTATGAGGCTTAATTTCCATCAAGCCCGTGAAAAATTATTCAGACACTCATTACTTGGTTCTTTGCACGGAAATCTTTAGTAAAAGGCGAAAGATTTATTCGATTTGCAGAAAAACCTGAGATTCATTTTATTGGCCGGTAGGCTGATCTGAGAGAGTGGTCAAGATAAGAAAACGTGGCAGCCATGGGTGGGTTTTCAACTAAACGTATGTGGAACGATTTTAAGATTGCCGCTTGACGGATACAGACCGCTGTTTGAAGGGCGGGTTTAGAGCAAATTGGTGTATATTCTTAATCTTTCTCCGCCTCAACCAACGGCTTTAGTAAGACAAACCCATTGCATACCCAAGCTCAGAGGCATGTGACTTTCACCCTATCCACCAGCTCGACCTATTAATTACGCCCGATCATTCCCCCGCATCGTGAGTGATTCTGCCAGTCTTCAACCGGCGCGGCCCCACTACGTGCACGGCAGTCGCTGCAATAGGACTGTAAGTCTTACGCATTTAAATCAAGGAACTGTGGTTGTTTTACTGCTCAAAACATTTCCAGTTGGAAGAGCGCCGGCACGTTAATCCAGAGGTCGTTGGTTCAAATCCCGCTATAGTAAATTTTTGTTCGTTCAACCCCAAATCATTTTTTTTGAATAACAACTTGTTTTTCGAAAGGGTAATCAGCTTAATAAAAAAAAGCACAACACTGTGTGCACAAAATTTAACTACAGGGTTAACCCTAAAATACAGCAAAGACTGTACTGAGTTACTGTATTATGCAAATACCGCAACCAATGCTGGCAACTTTCAGCGCACCTGATGGCAACCGTTGGTGAAAAATAAAAGGCACAACTGTGTGCAATTTTTTTTAAAATTGGGCACAACTGCTAACCTAAGAATTAAATAAAAGGCCAATTGTGCCGATTGAAGTGGCACTTGAGCTGTGAAAACAACTCACAAATAAAAGGCTACGATAATACAAATAAAAGCCTAATACAAGTCATGTCAAGTAGCAAAAATACAATTTTAACTTTTGCACAACAGTAGTTACTGGAAAAATACAACCTGTCAAGACTCTTAAGGTAGCTCCTCCACGCCACATTACGCCACGGGCTGGAAAACGCCACACAATGCATCACTTGCGTTATGGAGGCAAGCCCCCAAGATGTTTTCCACAAAATGTGAGCATACACCACACATGAGCTTAGCCAAAAGGCAGAGAAGCAGAGTAGAGTGATACGTGTGCATGTGAACTTAATACTCCAGCTACCGTAAAGCAGAATGTAAGCTACTCTAAAAAAAAATAAAAATAATTTTTTTTTTTTAAAGTTGAACTTTCCGGGAAGGAATTCTTTTGCGCTTGAAGAGTCTTCACTGTGCATGTTTACAGTTATAGGTCTCACAAGCTGCATTTAATTAACTTTGCACACTGAATGCATAAATTATTTATTAATGACCGAAATTACAATGACCTAGTCGATGTGCACACACGATTGGATGAAATGATTGGATGAAATGATTATAGGGCGGGCCTTGTGTCGTTCAGTCTCTTCTGATTGGATGGTTCTCATGGTACGGTAACACGCACAACGAACCGTCGAAACGAAAGAACACAGGTTAGACTCGAAATTGTAAATCTTTCTCATTCGTATACTTACTTCTGCCTCGACAATAACTTTTAGGACATTTCCTCAAACCCCCAATCAATTGTGCTTAAAAAATCTCAACCTCGTGCCAAATGACCCAACCTCCCTGTCACTCCACTTCAAGCATGCGCACCAGTGTTTCTTTAAGCATCTTTCCCAGTTAGTCGTGTATTTTTTCGTGCCAGTAAAAAAAGCTCACATTTTAGAAAGATTCTGCGCTAGTGTGAAGTTTTAAACTTCACTTTTAGTTTACCTTGAGAAACTGTAAATTTAGTTGTGTAATTTTGCTGTTGTGGGCAGTGAAATAACAACAAAAGCCAGTCCAAAAGGACGGTGTGTGGGCCTTCCTCTCTTGCATATTGACTTGCGTGTGTGACACTACATGTACAGTGTATAGATTTCCGTCATGGCGTCTGACCGAAGCAGCTGCAGCAGCATGGCCAAGATTTCAACCCGGCAACAGCACGTCGCTAAAGGCACGACTACGTAAAGTACGAAGGCGTGTTTCAGCAGACTTTGTAAGCGAGTTTTGGGTCTTGATGACCCACATTCTTATGTTTTAAATGCAATTTTTGGTTCTGAGGGCCACTCTTGTGACCTATTCTCTAAAATGGGGACCATTCTACTGGCTTGTGTGTTACCTTTTGTAATGGAAGCGAACGAAATAAAGCAAAGGTTTGCGGATAAAGCGTCTGCTAATGATAGGCGTAGTTCAATGCATAGTCCGTCTGGGTCACAGACTGGTCCTTAGGTTGATAGAGCAGAGCAGTGTTGTAGTCGAGTCCTTGGTGTCCGAGTCCGAGTCCGAGTCCGAGTCCTTTTCTATCAATTGCAAGCTCACCAACTATATCAACATATTCTTTACCGGAATTACGCAAAACGATTTTCTTGTAAAATACGTTATTTGCTAGTCCTACCAAGTACCAAGAAACTTATTAGACTTGTGTTTTGATCAGCAGAAGAATTTAAAATATGCAATATGACAATCAAAATATAACATTACTATCGAACTTCTGGTGATTAGAAATAAGAAAGGGGTGCTGGTTCTGGCTGTTTGCTAAAGGGATGCACTATGCAGTATTTCCTACATATTGACACAGATTTACAAAATAGTACAACAGTATAATAATGACAAATAGGCTAGCTTCTTATGGTCTTCAGTTCTTCAACACATTTGTGATTTTCTTTATTTCCATTCCTTATAGAAAATGTGAAAAAACTCTTTATAAGGGTGTGTACAACATTGGTAAGGTTGAAAATATAAATGTTCACAGATTTGCACATAACTTACATGATATAAAGATCCCTTGAAATGAATTTGCTTGAACTTTGTAGCTTTAACCTTTACAGGTTTGTTGTTTCATGCATATGTTGGGTTACATCAAGTGTGGATACTGGTCTCTGAAAATGTTGTGCATTTGCTTCAAGTCACAGATCAATAGTACACCGATTTGGTGTCAAACATTTAGTTTTAGTTTTATTACAGAACACACTCATTGCACTTTAAAAACATCAGTATCTGAACCATTTGGGTGCTCAATCTTGCGCGATGTGGCCTCATGATCAGCCCTCTTCTACTAAAAATTCTTTCTACTGGAGTGCTGCTTCCTGGTATGGAAAGATCCTTTTGCGCCAGCTTATGGAGAGCAGGGTACTTAACTTTGCTAGGCTGCCCTCATCTGCCCAAAACTGAAGAGCATTGATTCCCTTTTCATCCTCTAAGTATTTGTTTACCTGCACTCTTACAGAATCTCTCTTTCCACTCTTGGTGCGCTTTCTGTGGTTTTTTTTTTTACTTGCTTCATTTGCAAATACGAAGCTTGATATCTTCTGCTGACTGGCATCTTTTACCTGTCCTTGTTCTTTGTACTCGTTATATCTGCACATAAAGTGTAAAATTTTTTGTTTGTTAAGTAAATAAAAATTACAACGACAGAATGGCGACTTGAAATTTACGACGACTTTTAAATTTGCACCCAAATTGGCAGAACATTGGTTGGCCCCCACAGAAGTTGAACAGCCTTGTATGAATGATGGTCGTGTGGATATTTTACTAACAAAATAAAAAACAATCAAAATTTATGACGGCATTAGATCTATGTTTACATCGCAACTTAAAAATATGTTTTCTAAGGTACATAATGTAAAAAGGGAATATATCTGGCGATTAGGCATTTGGGGGGGGTCTATCTATGATTCACTGAAAGACGTCAAGAATTTTTCATTTTAAAAGATAAAAGAGGCATCCTGAAAAGAGGGCTTACCTTTCCTTGTGAAGTCGTTGCAAATGCCCGTGTAAAATTTGAGGTGGTGCCACTCAATTCTGTTATTGTGTGCTTGCAAAATGTATGAGGTTGGTTATCAGTCGGGTAACCCGTGGCTATTGTCGGTGATTATCAGTTATTATGGGGGTGGTTGGCAGAGGGTACCAGATGCCAAATACCATCACCGACCGATTGTAAGCTCGCACGAAACCACAATCAGGTAAATTAACGAGAGAAAAAAAAGATTATGAAAAAAAAACCGATTTTGCTGGACTCGAGGAGGACTCGAAGCCGAGTCCCCGAGTCCTCGGGGTCCGAGTCCAAGTCCGAGTCCGAGTCCTTGGGGTCCGAGTCCGAGTCCGAGTCCAAGTCCTTGAAAAAAGGACTCGAGTCCGGACTAGAGTCCGAGTCCGAGTCCCGAGTCCTACAACACCGGAGCAGAGTTTCAAAAGAGTTTTGCAAATTTTGAAATGCGTATGCAATCGATGATGCAAAATATGATGCAGGGCATGGCTCAAGGAAAATTGTCTGTTGTTCCTTTTACTGCTACTATGCCTCCTGATGAGGGGATCCCCTCTAGACTGGCGGCTTCTGCAGGAAGTCGCACTACAGTCCCACTATTAAAAGTCAGCTGGATGGTCCTGTAGGGGACACCATAGTCAACAATCAAATAAATAAAGCCGCTTTGCCTCGAGGGGGCAGGCGTGGAGGCGGATTGCATGACACATGGGTCTGTGGTGGATCAGACTAATTCCAGTGATGACATTTTACTCCTCCATCCTCAGCCAGAGGATATGTTTGATGACGCTTTATCCTAATATTCATCGGAAAATTTCAAGCGCAGACAAACTAGCCATGATGATATTTCTTTACATGATTCTGTCAGTCAGGGAAATGAGGAGATGGCCGATTCAGGGAGTTCTTTTGAAGGCACTGTTCTAGAAATTGAAGTCAAAGATCACCATGCCGATTTGTTTGTTGAGGTAGTGAAGGAGGCTGCCTCTGCACTTCCGATAAAGAATGTTTCCTTTCAGGAGAAGGAAGACACACAAATAACATCATCTCGTTTTGACAACAAACGAAATAAAGTCCAGTTCCCCTTGCTGTGGGACATAAGAAGCTGATAAATGCCGTGTGGTCAGGGAATCCTGAGCGCATTTCCCTTTATCGTGCCTCAGCAGTGGCACGTTATAAAGTGATAGAGGATGATTACAAGACATATATGACACCATCCCGTCTTGATCCCTTGTTGGTTCGTGAGCTAGGGAGCGTGGTGCCTGGATTTAAATCTAAATTTCTTAATAAACTTCTGAACGTGGCAGACAGAAGGTTTATGAATATTAAGAAAGAGGCACATGTTGGCATGGCCTGTGCTGTATCTCAGTCATAGCTGCTTGAGGCGGCATCCAAACTAACTTCAAAACTTGAGAGCGTCCTGCAGAACTCGTTGGACCAACAGAGGACCAGGTAGACATCGGCCGTTAGGTTGTATGCTCAATATGGCACAAGAGGCCACTTTGGATATGATGGACCTCCATGCCAGGGAGGTGGTCAATGCAAGGGTAGCAAGGCGCCACATGTGGGTGCAACAGACCCATTGGTCAGAAACACTAAGGCTAGACTTAGAAAGGCTCCAATTTCTGGGGATGGCAAGCTTTGTGGAGACAGCCTGAAAGAATCTTTGGAGGACTTCAAGTTGGTGGACAGTCAACTTGATGGTACCGATGGGCTACGTAGTATTCCGTTTCAGGTAACTGACCGTCACAACTTTGGTGTGAAGCTCGGTGACCAGCAACAAAGAGGGACCTCCCAGGGGTCACAAAGAAATCATTCTAACCAGAATTTTCGGTTTAAGAAGCCAAGGCTAGACAATGAGTTTCGTTTCAAATCGACTCCCAAATGGCGCCAAGGTGGTCAAAACAGAAACTTCCCCCGCTAAACAGGGAATCAGGGAGGATTCTCGTCCTTTCCTCACTCAGAACAAAAGTGACATGCTACTACAACATCTTCTATCCAATCCACGAAACAATCCAGTGGAGAGTCGGATTTCCATGATGGCATCCTTTTGGCCTCGCATAACAAACTATCAGTGGGTTTTAGACATTGTAAGGTTCGGTCATCTTCTGGAGTTTCAAGAACAACCTTATTTTAACCAACTTCGGGTGATTCCATTTGGCCTAACGTCAGCCCCTCAAGTTTTCACCAAAATGCTAGCTCCAGTGGTGGCAAAAGCAAGGATGGAAGGGGTTCACGTGTTCCCATACTTAGACTTTGATTCGAGCTCTGAGTAGAAGTCAGCCTCAAAAAGATGTTCAAACGTAAATTGTTTGTTAGAAAACTGCGGTTTTTTATCAACCGGGAAAAGTCAAATTTGACTCCCAAGAAAGAGTTAGTTTATAGGAGGTCATTTCAAGACCGATCTCCATGTTGTTTGTCTTCCCCAGGGGAGGAAGAAAGATTTGTTAGAGTTTCTAATGCAATTTGTAAATCGAACTCAGACGGGGCCAGTGTGTTCCTACGTCTGTTGGGCCTAATGGCAGCCTGCATGGAGGTGGTTCACTTTGCAAGGCTACATATGAGACCAATTCAATTATATCTCCTGAGTTTTTGGAGACCAGCTTCAAGGAATATGGAAGCTCTGATTCCAATAAACGAACATCTTATCCATCATCTTCACTGGTGGAGAACAGAAGAGAATTTGTCGACGGGAGTTCCGTGTTGAGAGTGAGCCCCACGGGCACGATTCTGACAACAGATTCCAGCGATTATGGCTGGGGGCTCATATGGACATTCACCGTGTTCAGGGGCTCTGGTCTCCAGTGGAGTGGGAAAATTGGCACATCAATATGAAGGAATTGATGTATGTTATGAGAGCATGTCTTCATTTCCTGTGGTAACCTGGAGTGAATTATTGTGTTAGCGCCCTCTGTTGACTAGTTGTGTTTAGCCATGTGTGGTACTATTGATGGCATCCATCTTTGTTGTTGTGTAGTACAGTGTGAAGTTAGTACATGTAAATAGAAGTTAACCCTTGAACAGATCGTCATTGTCAGTTATTGAAGTTATAACAATTTTGGCGATGAGGATGGGATCCTGCTAAACAGGGAGAACATCCAGAAGAAATCTAAGTATGAATACCTTTGGGCATATCGGTGAATTTCAACCTGAAAAGGACACTGAGGCATGGCCTCTGTATGTAGAACTATTAAAGCAGTTTTTTAGGCCAACGATGTAAAGGATGCTTGTAAGCAGAGAGCTGTTCTGTTAAGTGTTTGTGGTGCTGATACATATAAACTGATATCAAGCCTTGTGGCACCAGTTAAGCCAGGAGATAAGTTATTTGATGAACTTATATCGATTGCTAAGGATCATTTCAACCCACTTCCCTCAGTAATCGTTCAGCGATATAAGTTTAACACTCGCATTCAGCAACCAGGAGAGACAACCGCAGAATTTGTTGCTGAACTGCGCTGGCTCGCACAACGCTGTGAGTACGGGGCTACAGTAGAGGATATGTTGCGTGATCGCTTAGTATGTGGCATAAAGGACGAGCGTGTACAGCGAAGGCTGTTATCAGAGCCCTCCCTTAAATTTAAGAAAGCGTGAGAAATTTCACAAGCCATGGAGCTAGCCATTAAGAACGCCAATGACTTTCAAAGAAACCTTGAGTCTTTGCCCGTACCAGTGACCCCTGGACCTATGCAGCAAGCCAACAAAGTTGCTAGTAGTACCGGCACCAGGTGGCCTAGCCAAACAAGGCCATACCCACACGCACAGCCCCACAAACAAGGTACACACTTCACTAAATGTTACCGATGTGGACGCACGGATCACTCTGCAAATGATTGCAGGGCACGGGCGCTCGTCGTATACTTGTCATAACTGTGGGAAACAAGGACATTTAGCCAAAGTTTGTCGGGGTGGTAAATCGTCTTCCACACCAGGAGAGTCAAAAGTCAACAAGGACCATAAAGCGTACTGTATGGAACCTGAATTTGAAACCCCAGTGAATGCAGAAGCCAACTATACAATGTATAAAACTTCAGCACAAAACAAAGAGCCACCGCTTATCGCAAATGTACCGATAAACAATATTGTAAGGTCCCAATGGAAATTGACACTGGTGCTTCTGTCTCCATCATGAGTGAGACCACTTACGACTCCGTAGCACGAGAAACCTTCACTTCATATGGGTGAACACGTCGAGTTACGAACTAATACACAGGCCAGAAAATACCTGTGGTTGGTAGTTGTTCAGTCACAGTAGAACACAATAACCAGAAGACTCAACTCCCACTTCTCATTGTGTCGGGTCAAGGACCAAATCTTCTCGGACGAGATTGTCTGCGCCATCTTAAGTTAGCATGGCAAGAAATTCACCAAGTCAGGCGTGCTTATTCGACTGCTGAGATTATGAATCAAAATGAGGAGTTATTTCGTGATGACTTAGGTAAACTAAAAAGACAAACTGTACAAATAAAGATCAAGTCAGATGCAAAGCCCAAGTTCTGTTAGGCCATGAAAAGACAAGTGGAAGATGAACTTGATAGGCTCCAAAAATGTGGAGTCATTGAACCAGTGACATTCTCGCGTTGGGCGGCACCCATTGTTCCAGTGATTAAAGAAAATGGGCAAATCAGAATTTGTGGAGATTACAATGCCACAGTCAATCAGGCTGCAAATGTTGACTCGTACTCTCTTCCTCGAGTGGAGGAGTTGTTCGCGGCAATGTCTGGCGGTCAGTCGTTTAGCAAGCTAGATCTCAGTCACGCTTACTTGCGACTTGTGCTTTATGAACCATCACGTGAACTTGGCGACAATCAATACTCACCGTGGTCTTTTCCAGTACACGAGAATGCCGTTTGGAATTTCAGCTGCACCCGCCATTTTTCAACAGACCATTGCACGTTTGTTAGCTGACATTCCCCAAGCAGTGGCATTCCTCAATGATATCCTTGTCACAGGTAACTCCGAAACAGAGCACATCGCAAATCTGGATCGTGTACTTAATTACCAGACTACAAAGTGCAGGCCTCCGGTTGAAACGGGAGAAATGTAAGTTTTTCGCACCAGAGGTAGTTTACCTTGGACATCGCATAAATGCAGCAGGCTTGCATCCCACCGTGGAGAAAGTGCAAGCGATAAAGGATGCGCCAGTCCCCCGTAATGTCACTGAGTTAAAATCCTACCTGGGTCTTCTCTAATAGCCCCGTCGCTAATAGCCCCGTTGCACTGTTTGTTGAGGAAAAACACCCACTGGTCATGGGACACAGCCCAGGAGGAAGCCTTCCGCAAATCTAAGGAACTGTTAGTGTCAGCTCAAGTTCTTGTGCACTATAACCCAGAGAAGGAGTTAGTGCTATCATGTGATGCCAGTCCGTATGGTGTGGGCGCAGTACTAGCCAACCGAATGTCTGATGGAAAAGAACATCCAATTGCGTATGCATCACGATCCCTGTCTCCGCCAAAGCGTAATTATTCGCAACTAGAAATGGAAGGATTAGCAATGGTATTTGGAGTGAAAAAGTTTCACCAGTGTTGTGTACGGTAGAAGTTTGAGATATCTACTGATCATAAGCCGCTGCTCGGTTTATTCAATGAAGGGCGAATGATACCTCCCATGGCATCATCCAGAATTCAGCGATGGGCAATTAAGCTCTCAGCTTATGTTTACTGCTTGGTCTACAAATCAGGGCCATTAAATGGTAATGCAGATGCGCTGAGCAGATTACCATTACCCCACACGCCTTCGCAGGTGCCAGTCCCAGCGGATTATGTTATGGTCATGGATCGCATGGAGTCAACACCAGTCAGCCCAGAGACAATTTGTCTCTGGACAGGCTGAGACCCGGTACTGTCACAGGTGCGGTCATTTGTGATGAATGGTTGGCCAGCAGAATGTGCTAATGCAGCAATGAAACCATACATCTGTCGTCAGTCGGAATTAAGCATCCAAAATGGCTGTATAATGTGGGTGTCACGTGTTATTATTCCCCCACAAGGTCGGCAGCGTCTTGTGGAGGAATTACACGAATCGCATCCTGGAGTCTCACGTATGAAATCGTTAGGTCGCAGTTATGTATGGTGGCCCTGCATGGAAAAAGATATTGAGAATAAAGTCAAACAGTGTTCGACATGCCAAGCCTCACGAAAATCGACACCAGTCGCACCATCACTCCACCCATGGGAGTGGCCCCGTCGTCCGTCGTCACGCCTTCACGTGGATTATGCAGGTCCATTTATGGGATGAATGTTTCTCGTAATTGTTGATGCGCATAGCAAATGGCTTGAAATACATGCTATCCATAGTGCATCGGCGTCGGCTACAGTAGAAAAGCTGCGTCAGACCTTCGCAACACGAGGATTGCCAGATATCATTGTCTCCGATAATGGCAGTAATTTCACCAGTGCAGAGTTTAAGGAGTTCATGAGAAGAAATGGCATTAAACATGTCAGGTCTGCGCCATTCCACCCGTCATCCAACGGTTTGGCTGAGCGTGCAGTTCAGTCTTTCAAGGCCGCGATGAAACGAATGAATGAGTGAACTGTTGAGACAAAGTTGTCGCGATTCTTAGTGACATATCGCATCACACCACATGCCACGACAGGATTTTCCCCTGCCTGCTCAATTGTTGATGAATCGTCAACCACAAACGAGACTTGACTTAGTCCGTCCAGATCTACAACGACGAGTAACCAACAAGCAATGTGCACAAAGGGAAAATCATGATAAACATGCAAAACCTCGCTCGTTCAATGTTAACGATACTGTCTATGTGCTTAATTATGCGCATGGCCCTAGATAGATGGCATGTAACAGCATTGTGTGGCTATCTTATGTACACAGTCCGACTTGAGGATGGTCATGTGTGGAGACGCCATGTTGATCAAATGCGTTTCCGATATGTGTCATCCACACCCAGCTTGGAGCCACATTGCCCCATTCCTTCATCAGAGAAGGAGGAAATGGTTGGTGAACAACCGTCTGTACAGATTGGCATGGCCCATCAGTGGAAGAGCCAAGTCCTATGCCAGTAGAGCTGACTTGCTCACAGAACACTAACCCGAGCAACAAACTTCGCAGATCTACACGCGTTTGTACCAAACCTGACCGCTATGGATTTCCAGATCTGTGACTCTAACAAAATACAGTTGTTAATTTTTGATACTCAAGTTTTTGCCTGTTGTGTTAAGTGATATCTAAAGGGGAGGAGTTATGGTAACCTGGAGTGAATATTGTGTTAGCGCCCTCTGTTGACTAGTTGTGTTTAGCCACTGTTGATGGCGTCAATCTTTGTTGTTGTGTAGTACAGTGTGTAGTTAGTACATTTTTGTAAATAGAAGTTAACCCTTGAACAGATCGTCATTGTCAGTTATTAAAGTTATAACAGAAGCATTTTTTAGTGAAGTCAGACAACAACAGTGATGTCTTACATCAACAAACAAGGGGGACGAGGTCACCTCAGCCTCGCTACCATGGGCAGCGCGCCGTATCGATACCTCTCGTCGCTAAACCCCTGGGAGGGAAACACTGAAAATCAATGCTGATTGGCTAACCAAAATGTACTGCTTTGCGTGCACGCTTGTTAAAAACATTTGAACGCTTGTAGGGCGCTTGTCGGGCGCTTGTCGGATCTCCCCGGACGCTTAGTACGCGCGTGTAAAAATGCACGTATTTCGACGCAATGGACTGTGCAAGTCTCGCGCGTATTCCAACATTGGGATCCGTTAAAGTGCGTCAGTTTGTTTAACGCGTTAAAGAAACAAACTCACGCGCTTTAACGGATCCCAATGTTCGAATACGCGCGAGACTTGCACAGTCTATGGTCACTACTTTGCGTGCACGCTTGTTAAAAACTTTCGAGCGCATGTGTGGCGCTTGTAGGACGCTTAGTACGCGCGTGTTGAAAGTGCAAGTATTTTGACGCGATTCTATTTCAAATGAAACATGTTTTTACACGGTCACCCTAAACTGCATACAGTTAGACATATCGAAAATCGAAGAAGAATGACAGAGGACCAGTTGCTTTTTGACTTGATGCCTCTTTTACGGGTTACCGTACTCGAGCGCGCGCGTAGAACGGATCGGCTCAGGCCTGATTAAAATGTGCTAGATTCTAGCACATTTTAATGAACCAATTCCACGGGTTATGATCGAGCAAGGCATGCTGGGAAAAAATGGCGCGGCGAGATCGATCACCCCTGGGAACGAGGATGGTGACGAGAGGTATCGATACGGCGCGCTGTCCATGGTAGCGATGCTGCAACTATGGCAATGGGCCATCAAGCATCATGTGAACTTGTCCGCGGTACACATATAAGGGGTTTGAAATGTTTTGGCGGACACGGTCCCTGAAGATTTCGGTTGTGAAGACCTCATATTTGAAGACGGGCGAACCAATGATCGACCTTTTTGTGACAATGGAGATCAGCCAGGTTCCCATCTTTTTGCTCTAGACATCAAAATCCATTTTCTCAGTACCGGATCTCTTGCAGCAGTGGAAGGGTACGGTGTGGCACCTGAAACCGGAAGCTTTCCATCTTATGACATGGAGACTGAGCGCCAACGTCTCCGACAGGCAGGTCTTTCTGGAGAAGTTATCAACACAATCCAGTGTGGGATCATCCACAACAGAGGTGCATGGTAGGCAGTGGTCAATGTTTAGAGATTTGCGTATTGAATGGGGTTCAAATTCATGCTTAGCCTCTATGAGCGAGGTGTGTGCATTCTTACAGTCGTTGCATGACAAGGGTATGGCATATCGAACACTAGGGGTGTTCCGTTCCTCCATTTCAAAGTTCCATAATGGACAAGATGGCAAACCTATAGGTCAGAATGCAATGATTTGCAGGTTTTTAAAGGGGGCTTTCCATAAGAATCCCCCTTCTCGAGTTTAAATTCCGGCGTGGATTCTCGATATTGTTCTTGAAAACTTGCAAAGGGAACCCTTTGAGCCCCTTTGAGATTCTACCTTGCGACACTGCACTTTAAAGACAGTGTTTCTTGTAGCCATTACATCAGCGAAAAGATGTTCAGAAAATCAGGCAATGGGTCGTACAGATCCTTACCTTCGATTTGAGGCAGGCTGGGTGAGAGTACGACATGTACCAGGGTTTCTCCCCAAGACTGCTACCCCTTTTTACTTAGGTCAATACATTTTCTAACCCGAGTTTCAGGAAGCTGCTAACGAGAAGCTTTGTTTTAAACGAGCTCTGGAGTATTATCTTGTAAAGAAAAGCCCTTTGGTTCAAAAAGGGGAACATCATTTGTTTGTGTCCTTTGGGGGCAAGAAACCTGGTTTACCCGTATCAAAACGGACGGTTTCTGGACGGTTAGTCAGAACGATAAAAGAGACTTACCAGTAGATGGAGGGCTGATATTCCCTCCTCTATTCAGGCTCATTCTACGAGAGCCATTGTAACATCATGGACCATGTTTAATGGAGCGTCTATTGTTGAATGAAAGCAGCGGATTGGAAGAGTTCTCAGACGTTAGACACTATGGTTTGTACTTAAGGAAGAGAGCAGATGGACTGTTTGGTCGAGCGGTGTTACACCAGGACACAGTTTAGAAGGAGGTTGGTATGGGTTTCTCATTGTTTTATTGCATGGGTTACCTTTTCATTTGGGGGCAATCAATTTTGAGTTGCTTTCTCTCACCTACTGTATTTACTGCTCTTGATTCTGTCCTAAACGTTATTGTCGAGGCAGAGGTAAGTATATACGAATGAGAAAAAATATAAAATTTCAAAGAAATTATGATTCTTGAAATGAGTATACTTAATTCTTCCTCGCACCCACCCACCATCCCGGCACCTCTTGATTGATTCCACTTTGTTTTGGTGTGTTTCAGATGCTTAAAGGAAGCACTGGTGCGCATGCTTTAAGTGGACTGACAGGGAGGATGGGTCATTTGGCACGAGGTTGAGATTTTTTAAGCACGATTGATAGGGGTTTTTATGAAATGTCCTAAAAGTTATTGTCGAGGCAGAAGTAATTATACTCATTTAAAGAATCATAATTTCTTCGAAATTTTATATTATTAGTATAACAAACGTTTGATTAAACCCAATGAAAATGTTTCCGGGCAAGTCAAACTGCCAGAGTTCCTTGGTGTAGTTAAATGTGGTTTGATTGCAGCGAAGACTGACAGAAGCACTCATGATTCAAGGGCTGATCTGGCGTTTTTGTTTTGTGTTTTGCCTTTTTTCGGGGGGGGGGGGCGTGCTTCTGGTAAAAGGTGGCAAAAGTCACATACATGCCTCTATGTTAGGAGCTTGGTTGTGCAATGGGTTTGTCTAACTACTAAGGCGTTGGTTTAGACACAGTGAGATTGTGAATGGACAATGGGCTTTAAGAACGCCATTCAGACAGCGCCCTGGAAGCTGGCATGTCTATACCCGACAAGCGGCGATCTTAAAATCGTTCCGCATACGTTTAAAAGTAAATCAACCATAGCTGCCATGTTTTATTATCTTGACCAGTTTCTCAACTTACCCTAACTTATTATGGAATATTCTCAGGCTTTTCTGCAAATTGAACAAATCTTTCGCCTTTTACTAAAGATTTCCGTGCAGAGGACCAAAAATGAGTGTCTAAATAATTGTGTACAAGCTTGATGTAAGTTGAGTCTATACAGAATCCGCCAAAGACAGAACCGAATTTATTACATCTCAACCAGTCAAATCACTGAGCGCTCAGCGGTGTGCTTTGCATAGGAAGGGCAGGTCTTTAGTGCATCTGCTATATCCCCGATGCAACATTTTACTATGCTATAGGTTTTCCCAGCCAATTTCAGTAGAAATTCAGTCAATTTCATTAACACGCATTCAAATTCACGCATTTTACCCTAATCCTCTCAAACTAGGGTTTCTTTTTAGCCATTAATGCATTCAATTTCGTTTTCGTGCAAGACTACACTTTGACCATTCTTAAGTTGAATTACTGCTACCTATTTACAATTGATTCATTCAAATTAAGACTCACTGAAGCAAACATGATTTTGTTGCTAGTTTCCGTTTTCTTTTTCACTTATGGGCAATGAATTTCAACTTATGTGCATTCAAATTAAACAAGAGTTATGGCTTTACGAGTAAGCTGGAGATTATAGCTCCTTTACTGGCACATAAGATGTCCTTTGTAAGAGGTGTTTCCGTGTTTTTTTACATTTCATTAACATCATGTGTTTTTTCTTAATTGAAATAGTGGTTCCTTTTGCTTTGTTACCCTTAAAGTTAAGGCCTGTACCCGATTACTTTGAAATGAAAACTATATCTTCTGCTATAGCATTGAGATTTTTTTTCCTGGTACTTATGTTGTTGTCTTTGTTTCTGCTAATGTTTTAAAGGAAACAAAAAACTTAAAGTTATAAGTGGTCGCTATAAAATTAAAAAATAATATAATCTTTCTGTGGATTTTTTCACAGGTCCTTTTCTTTGTTTGTTATACATTTCTTCTATTCGTGTATTTATATCTGAGGTTGGTTTATTTAACCTTCAATGATCTGACGTACCAGACATTCAAGTTTGGCTATGATTATACAATCTGACGCATTTTTCATGAGTTATTTGACCGATATTTTGTTGAGCCACTTCTAGCAGCAGATTAACCCCTTCCACTGTTGTAGTTTCATTCCTGATCCAAGTGCTGCTTCCCGGTCACCTTCTCGTTGCTGCCATTCTGGGAGAGCCAGACATATCAATTTGTTTCGTGAGAACTGTCAACCTAAGAACACTACTTTATTCCACCGTAGAGCACAGGAAGTACTGCACGCACAGACAACGGATTGTCTGTGAGAGAACCCGAGATAAACATGTTGCCTTTTGGGGAGAACCAGGGAAAAGGGATGTACTTGATCCTTTTGAGTGAGGGTGTATATAATACATGAGAAGAAACATTGAATGTACACAAAACAAGCTCAAATTGAATAACTCTTTCGAGAAAGAACATTTATTTAAACTGAAAAAAAAAATTGTTAAATTGAATTCTCTTCTCGCCAGTTTTGACTGTCGAATGGGCCATTTCAGTCATGTTCAGGAATGGTGATGTAGTCGTTTCAACTGGATCTGCTGGTTAATTCCTGCTGGGAGCTGGGTACGCACCTGGGGTCTGGCATTATCGTACACAAGAAAGACTGGTCCATCTGCTGAGAACATGTTTTCACACTCACGGGCAGTTTCGGCCAGAAACTCTTCTTTCTCTTGTTATGGTCTCAAACGCTATCCGATGGTTTACAAGGCCAATCTCCCCGGAAACAGCAAATGTCACGTTACAGTTGCGTCCACGTTGAGCGCTTACAATGCGCCTCGCCGGGATACCGCGAGGTGCTCTACCAAAAGAGCGCTTTGTCCATATAAGTTGTAGCCAGTCAATACGCAGTGGCCGACAACTCCATACTGCATGAACCACTGCGCGTACTCTACTCGCACATCGAGTACCCTTGGCGAGTTGTGGGCATCAGGCACGTCCTCTGAAAGTTTAAGGGTCATGAGCATGCCGTCCAGGGTTCTGCCAATTGTACTTGGAGACACATTTGGTTTGTCTGGTAGCGAATGTTGGAGCTCATTTTTCATCTATTTCAGTGTTAAAAGAGGGTTGTCATCCAGTAATCGATCAAGCTCATCTCACATTTCCTGATCTACCTTGGTGTTGTGTGCTCCCCCAGTCGGCAACTTTTCGTGACGATCGGTACGCAAATATGTTGCCACTATTGACCTTGCAGTAGATCTTTTGATGCCAAGAGTGTCTGCTCATTGTAGGTAGTCAGCCTGGTTTCTCTCGAATGCTTCAATCTGTCTCTCCCTATCTACATTATTCACTGCTCTGTACCGACCACGGGCAGCCAACTTTTCATTCAAAATCGCTTAGGCCTAGACTTGGAGAAAACGCTAAAATAGTGTAAACATTAGGAAAATGTTTGCTCATTAATGAAATTGAATGGTTGACCAGCTCTTGCTGAATGAGTCTTGCGGCCTATAAATGAAATTAAATGATCTTATTGGACCAGTGAATGCTAAACTGGTGATAGTGAATTACTCCTTTTGACTGTTGAATGCTGATACAACGGAGCATTCGTATTCAAACGAAACTGAATGCGCCCGAAGTTAAAATGAATGGATTTTTGTTGAATATGGCCGGGAAAAACCTCGTGTCCACTTGCAACAGCGAATTTACAATTTACAATGTTTGAGATCCAGGTTTAATGTACAAAGAAGGTACATATTTTTGAATAGGCCATGAATTGAGAACAAGAGATATTTCTCCTGTTCCGTTGACCATTCCTCTAGATCGTCGATGATGGCTCTGATAAAAATGGAAACCTTGTCGTGTAATACCCTCAACCCGGTAAATGCAGCCCGCAGCGTGTACTGTCTCATAAAAACTGCACCATTTCTATGACCATTGAGTTTTTCGCCAATGGCCTTCTTCCAATCTTCTTCCAAGGTTGTGGATATTTATTAATTGTAAGTTTTTGATTACATTGTGGTTTACATTAACGAAAGGTTTTGCAAAACTAGTTCTTGCGAGACTATGAGTTTATGTTGCTCATTTGGGAATAACGAAAAACAGGAAACAGAAAACAAATGAAAGCCCAAATGCTATAGAGTCAATATTGAAAAAGAATGTCCATTGAAACTAAACTAACGCCGAGTCGGTATAAATCTCAGTAACAGCGCTAAAGCTCCCATGATGATAGATGTACCTCCAAGTGTATTGAAGACTGTGATGTAATTGCCAGTCATATCACGGATCCAACCTACAGGGTAAAGCAGATCAGACAACACAACCCTTAGTTCCAGGTATGAGATTGGGGGAAAACAGGACCATCTTTTGCAAACTAAAGGCACGTTCGAAGATCCCCATGCAGAAATAACCTTAGTGAATCAAAGTCAAGCATGGAATATTTTCCCTTTTTAAAGGACCATTGTAATGACGTCTCACTCAAGCAGCCAAGCAGCCATTTGTGGATTACAATACAAAATACTTTGTGCCATGTCTACAGAATACAAACTTATAGATAAAGAAAATACTCACCAAACAGATAAGAACCCGATAGTAACCCGATGCCTTGGCACAGATACATGAAAGCAAAACCTGTGACCTTCCTTCCATCCGGGACATCAGCTGATATAACAAAACACAATGGGAATATAACGCCTAGTCCAAACCCTACAGCAGTAGCTACAATGGCGAGTGGTGCATACGCCAACGAGGCTGGCAAGTCGAGAAATAAAGTTACGGCCATAAAGAAGGAAACCCCTGCACACTCAGAACAAAAGGTTAAAAAAAGTTATGTAAACAATGTTGTGTTAGAAATTACTTAATTGAAGTAAAAAGCCACGAAAAAAATATACTAAGTTGTTTTGTAAAAAAATAAAAACATAATCAAAGGATAAACTTACTGTTTACTTTATGTTTTGTAAAGTTACCAAAGTTAAGAGTAAACTTTACATGTAATTTGTAAGTTTTACAAGGAAGTGGTAAAAAGTAACCGAAATTAAAGTAAACTGGTCCACGTGAAAACATTTTCCCATAATGCAAATGTAATACACTCGTGCATGTATAAGCATAGAGTAAGCAAGTCGCAGGCACACATTACAATCCAAGATGGACGGGGGTGGACAGAACACTGATGCTGCAGGGTTTTGATGCTTGGAGTTCGCTAGTTCAAAGTTGCAAGGGGGACTTTGGCTTTATGGTCGTCGTGGAACAACAGTCTGTCGAAGAGGGAAAGGACTCATCCAGGAAAACCATGGCGTACTAGCTGCAAAGACTTAGAAGAACGCTTAAGCACTGGGGCAAATTAAACCGTCGAAAAAGGTCTGATTAAACCAACCGGCTCTTTTCAGAGCCAGCACCTCTTTCCAGAAGAGATTTTTTACCTTGTCTGCCGGGCTGACCCCCCCCCCCATTTTTTACACTATTGCTACGAGTATTTTTTTTCTGTGTGTATGTCGCAAGAACTAACTTACCTGCTTACCCACTGAATTTTCCCAAATTATTTTTAGCAATGTATTATATACAACAAATACATTTATCTAATACCGAAATAAAGTTTTACACAACTATTTACTAAGATCTTATTTTTTACATTGTAACGAGGTAAAGCCATACTTCATAATTGGGTAATGCTTTACATAACTGAGGTTTACCTAACAATTCAGTAAATGAATTTACCCAATATCGAGGTAAAGTTTCACACAACTATTAACTAAAACCTTACCCAACCCCTGTTGGGTAAAGTTTTACATAACAGTTATGAGGTTCACCTGCAACTACTCAATTAGGTAAAATTTTACACAAGCTGTGTAATTTTTTCTCTGTGTGTGCATAAAGATCTGTCGCCTGGACCACTCCACTGTCTACAAAGGTACCGTGCGAAAGCCGTCCAATAATGGTCCCAATACCAGTAAAAGTGGCCAGAAGTGAAGCTAATGTTTCTCCGAAACCCAGAGAAATACCTTGGGGAATGAGGTATATATGCCAGCCACTGTAGACTAACCCGCTAAACATTACGACCAACTCAACAATGATTAAACGTGGCTCATCAACGAATAACTTAAAATCCATCTTCTCTTTGAAAGCATTCCACATCTTACGAATACTCCTGTCTTCCAAGCGTTTATCTGTTGGGGAATTTGATCCTGAATCTTGTATTGGTTTATATTTGTACTCCTGGGATAGTGGCCTGATGAGTGCACCGAATGCACAGGTATGAGCTGATATGGCACCGATGATAGTCATTGCACCTCTCCAACCGTAGATCAGTAAAAGTTGTTCCACCACTGGAGGGAGAATCATCATTCCAACAGCGCCTCCAGCTAAGGTGATGCCGTTAACTGCGGCAAAATCATCCGGGAAGTACTGTAGCAGTGTCACAGCTACAACTACGAACATTGGGGACTGTCCCAAACCTTTAAGAGAGAAAGACGTTTAAATACAAAGCACACCGCGTCAGAGACATGTATCGCTACCTCAGAGAGATATGGGTTTTGTAACCAAATCCGAAATTTGATTCAATGATCTCTTACTTGAAAAAAGCAAATTTCAAAGCTTCTATACCATGCCGCGATAATAAGGCAAAGGGTATCCCGGCAAGGTTCCCATGCTTTAAAATATGAACTTCCTCTTGTACAGAAGTACACTCCCTGAGAATTCAAGCTCACAATGAATATACAATAAGGGGTACACCATGCACCATATCGAGCACCATGAAATTTTTACATCATTACGCTTGCTTTTAAGGCCATCGGTGGTAGTACTAGTAGAAGTGCAGGAAGTGGTCCTGGTTTGCCAAGAAAAATAAAATGCATACGAGCCTCATGTATGGGACATGTGTCCTCCCGATCCCCTGCCATGTACTTACTTGTTAATGCGAGCCATAGTCCAAGTTGTAATACTGTCTGCGACGAAGCTGCTCCGATGAAACCAACCGTAGCTAAAAACCCACCAACCATCATCAGCTTTCGCCCATCCCAGACTTTCAGTATAACGGCAGAAAGGATACCTATCACAAAGGCGTAATTTTATACATTATTACATTCCTTGAATGGAGAGATTCAAGCATTGCGTGTTAATATATGAAAGCCAATTAGTGCCAGCAAACAATATCGAAACAGGTGTAATAATTAGTCCCCCCAAAAAGTGAAGTAAACTGCTGTTAAACTTTCTCTCTCTTACCCATAATACAAGCTAAAATTCAAGTATTCGTAAAAACGAACACAGGGGGGGGGGTTTCAGTTAGTTGAGCAAAAATATAAGATACCATGATTTAATACTGAAATTACATGTGACATACAAACTATTTCTCAAGCTTGTTCATAAACGCTTAGAGAGATCTGTACAATATTTTGTATTTTATCATTCTGTTTAAATTGCAAGGAAGGGTCAATGAGGATCATGGATATAAGAAACATGTAACATTGGTCACCACTTACTTCAAAATGACACACAGAAAGCCAGCTAATTATTTTTGGACATTTTGCATATATATTATTCAATGTAAATCCATGATAACATCGTGGTTAATTTAAATGGTTTGAAATAGTTGTGACTTTCAGCTTCACAATTAATCCCAAATGTGATTTGAAAAAGTAGAAAATTTAACATATTGCCTTTTTAAAAACCAGACGCTGCGGGCGATTTTTTTACACGATGACGTCATCAAATCTATATAATTCTGTAAGAGTGGACCAAACTTATGACTCAGAGAAAACCATATCGAAATTCCGAACCGCGCCTTAGACCTCTGACGGCATTTTTTTGTTTTCTTCATTTCAACTTCGAGTTTGGAGCGTAAGAAAGGAGAGAAATTTGGTCACGTTTGTAAAAATAATGAACATCAAACTTTGATCTGCATAACAGTGGTAATATTATGAGTTCAGGTCATATGGTTTAATTATATGCAACTTTTAATAAAATATCTGATTTAGTATAACTTATTACCGATGACGTCATGGTGGCGTAAAGTGAAGTTATAAGCACAACTTGTGCTGTGATTTAGTTTATCAGACGACAAAACGTAGGGTTATGATTAAATTTTAAAAAATTACTTTGGCTAATATATTCGTTATGACACATTGGTTGTCAACCTCCGACATTTTTTGTTTTCAAGTAAACTTTGGTCATGTGTTAGGATGTAATGAGCTAAAATGCCGCAAAAACTGTACACTTAAACGCGTCTCAAAAACTATTTTTCTCATGGAAAAAACTGTTGCTGGAGGGCGGTATTCAGCTTTACTGTCGGTCTTTCTTGTAGGTTCAGCCCACAGACATATAATACATATTTACCTAGGTATTATGTCTGTGGTTCAGGCCATTGATCTCTATTATATTGTATGTATGTTTATATACATATCTCCCCTACTAATTATATGTATACATAATTAGTAGGAGAGATCTGTAAAAAGAAAAAGTAAAGAAACCTGTGGGAAAAAGGGGTTATTTCAAGACCGGAAAAGAGAAAAAGTTATGAAACCTGTGGGAAAACGGGTTATTTAGAAACCTGTCAAGAGGGATAGTTAGGAATCCTGTGGAAAAACGGTTATTTCAAACCTGAAAAGAGAAAAAGTTATGAAACCTGTGAAAAAAAAGAACGGGTTATTTAGAAACCTGTAAAAAGAAAAGGTTAAGAAACCTATGAAAAAACGGGTTTTTTAGAAACCTGTAAAGAGAGATAGTTAGGAAACCTGTGGAAAAAAGAACGGGTTATTTAGAGATCTGTAAAAAAAAAAGTAAAGAAATCTATACATATAAAATTAGTAGGGGGGATGGCCTTAGCTTTCGATCCAAAACGGACCTTCGTCAGAGGCATAAACAAGAACAAACACAAACATATCAATTTATAGCAAAAAGAGGAGCAAAGGATTAAGGGAGAGTATCCAGAAAAAAAGCGTGGAAATCAGAGTAGTAAATTTACAAAAGTAAAGTAGTGAGGACAAAGGATGGTCAGTGTGAAAGGCTGGATCACTGGACCATAAAGGTGGTACTGCATTGTAGGCATTACAATGCGGGAAGCATGAGAAAGGGTAGGATTAGAGGAGGCCAAGAGGAACCTGCAGAGGGAGCGGGTTATAAAATCCTCTGCAAAGGGGATAGGTTATTGACAGGTTGATTTTTAAAACTTCTTGAGAGAAAGAAGCACAAAAATGGAAAAGTGGAGAGAACATGTAAATGACAATAACTGTATTTATTTTACATCAAAGAAGTAAGCAAGAGAAAGAAGCGTAAAACCAGACCAGTGGAGAGAACATGTTATTTACAGTATTGTATTTATTATTTTTATCAAAGAAAAAAGCAGGCATTGGTGAAAGGAGGGTGATGGGAATTTATTTAACACCAGTGTTTACGTCGAGTCCAAAGGGTTGGACTGTCTTGAGTTGGTGAACCCAGTGTGGTTCTCTGAGTTTGCGGTGTGTGTCATCACCATTGCAAGCCTCAATCACAATGAGTTCAACCTCTTTGACGCTGTGATTAAGGCTGTTGAAGTGGATGGAGACTTTCTTCGGGATGTTGGGAAGCTCAAGTCGAAATGTGACCGAGAGACGACCAGATAAAAACTTAAATATCGTCAACGAAAGGCGAAAAACACTTGATAAAACAACTCACTTAGGAATACATGTAGACTGATTTCCATGTTTGGGTTTTCATTTACCTGTCAACTTGTAGGAAGTTACGTGAATTCCGTGCCAGATCATAGGCTTTTTAACGTGTACAAAAGGAATCGAATGGCAGGTTGTCATTGAACAGGTAACTGACGCAATGGTGTCGTATATTTTCCCAGGAAGTTACAAGGTACAATTCGGTATGTAATTTGTAACAATCGGACATTGCCAAGTTAAAAATTATCTGACAACAAAATTCGTGTACAAAACCTACGGGGATCTTAATGAGAAACCAAATAAAAATATCAACGAAAACAACAGGCGAACCCCAATAAATAATTTTACAAAAGGACTTGTTGCCCTATAATAAAACTCAACAGAGAGTCTGGGTGACTGTTTTTTCGCTTCATAACCCGGGGTGTAATACGATTTCCCAGACTGCACGACGAAATAGCACCCCATAATGCTGATTATGAAATATTACGTAATCAAGAATTGCAAGGTTTTAAAGACTCTGATGATAAAATTACGTTATCAAGAATTGCAAGGTTTAAGACGCTTCAAACCGTGATTGGCGCTTTGTAACCTTCAAGCTGAATAACTACACTGTATTTACATAGTCCGGAAAATGTCCGCGGCATTTACCCCGAACAAAAAAAGAATGGGGCGCCATTTGTCAGTTAATTGTTTAGCGTATTTTTGACATGTTTTTACCATGGTTTGTAACAATTAGATGTAAACCATATAAATTGTTGTCAAAATTGTTTTAAACAATGGTTTATAAGCCAGGATTTATGATGATTTGATTTTCATGATTTATAAACCAGGATCTACAAACCATGTTTTATGATGAATTCAATTTCCATGGTTTATGAACCATAATTTATAAGCGTTTATTGTAAATTCATGGTATGTAAACCACAACATGATTTTGACAACACTTTCTATGGTTTACATCTAATTGTTAATCACGGTAAAAACATGTCAAAAATACGTTTAACAATTAATTGACAAACTTCTCCTAAGAGTCTTTCTCGAAGAGCCTTCTAGGAAGACCTGGCTAGGGTCGAAACGTCAGGTCATCAACTTTTGTTTGCATTTATACCAGAGGTCCTTTGGACTGGTAAGCAGTTTGCAACATAAAATTCTATTTTCTTATCACACAAAATAGTTACATATTTTTCAAAGTGAGAAGTCGGCATAGTGAGAAGTCGGCATACTTTTGTATATTCGCATTGTAATCCTGACTCGGGAAGAGTTGTCTAATTGGAAAATTTAGATCTCATTTACAATAATTCTTCTTTTTTGATTGAGAATTTCGGGAAAACACAACGTCTCCTCTTTTATGAACGTTTAACACTAACCTGCTATTGTACCAAGGTTGTACGGAAGGCCGCTTACAAGGCCCGCTGATGAAGTCCTGATATTAAATTCATCCACCCATACAGGTATAAAGACACTCAAAGACTTGAACAAGCCAAGACCAATGAAACTAACACCAAATCTTGATAGAAATATCATCCATCTCCATGGGCTGCTTGAAGTTCCCATCTTGACGCCCACAAAATATGTCTACTACTTGCTCAGTGAACGACGGTGGCTTCAGTATAGCGGGGTATGTGCATGTGAACAATTTCGGGAAAACACAACGTCTCCTCTTTTATGAACGTTTAACAGCCGAAGGCTATTTATTTGTGATTACATAAGACTGTTGTTTGGTATTACAATGTATTACAAAGTAGTCAACAACGTTGTGGATAAGTTGTATTTGGGTATCACTAAAACATGTATTAACGTTTCGGCTGTACGTTGTCTTGTCGTTGCACTTTGGTAGGCCCTATCAAAACATAATGGCTAAGTTTTTATGACCACGTTGTCATCACTTTGTATTTTTTTTTTTTTTAAGTAGTGTTCAAGTTCAACCTTTAAAAACCTTGCAATGAGGCACGTAATCACAGAGCTGTGACACATATCAAGAAAAACATAACCATTACAAAATGGTAGATCCCAACCCCGTGATACTCCATGATATCCTACAGTGTACAATTACACACGTTTTAGAAGGGGTGTCAATCAACAGGGGTCGTCAATTTGGTCAGGAGGGGTGGTGGAAAAAAAATTCCCATTGCATGCACAAAATCCTATCTCTGTGTGGGCGTGGAGTGAGTGAGTCACCGCTTGGTGACAAGGCATGGTTGTTGTGTCTGATCCTTGCTCTATGGTTTACCGGTTCAATGGGCTTGAAGGTATTCCTTGACATGTAAGCAACACAATTAGGTAAAGAAATCATTGAGAAAAGGCATAACAAACCCTCTTATCCTATCAATTACGCCGGCCACACATCTGCGACAGGAAACTGTAGCAATGTTAGGACCAAACAGGTGCCTCGTTGCAAGGTTATTAATTAACCACACGTATAATTGTGAACATCACTTTGAAGGCCTTTAAAAAAAAGGAAATCACAACGTAGTATCTTAGTTTTTACCATCACGTTGTGAATATGCATTAGTTTAATTACAACGTACAAACTATATAGACAGGTTTTTGTGAACAAACACAAAGCTGTTCCATTTTATTTTGTTTTGACTAAACACCCATACCTTTAAAGTGAGCCTGACTTCGAGATAGAGGACCCTTCACCTTCGACATACCCATATTTTGACTTTAAATGTGTCTTTAAACTTTGAATCGAGACCTAAACCTAACCTTCATTCTGATACTGAATCTAAAGCTGATTTTAAACCTTAAAATTGACCTTCATTCTAATTTAGCCATGTGCTATAGGACCCTAATTCGTACCCTCAACCCACCTGGCTCAGGAATTTTTTGAACTTCCCGTTCGGACTGGGAAAAGTCCAATTGGGGTCACGTTTTTTCTTAAAATGTAAAATGTGACACAAGGTACAAGGTGGCATGAATATTATGACTTCATGACATGTGGTGTAGAAAATGTGATATTTTTATTCGAACTTCCTGTTTGGACCAGAATGAAAGGTCAAAGTGGGGTTATGGTTTTGATTAAAATGTCAAAGTTGTCCAATGTTACAAGATGGCGCAAAGATTATGAAATGTATAATGGTAGGATTATTAGGAGAATCTCGAGAGGTACTAAACATCGCAAGTCAGCAAGTAGCTAGCGTCATGTTTCAAATTCAACAAAATCTCACAAGGTCTTGAAGTTTGTCAATGTAACTGTGAAGTTATCAACTGGGTTAAATATACACAATAGTGTCTAGATGAATTGCACTCGATGTTCTAAATCTGGTAAATGAATACCAAACGCGCAATAGATGGTGACGCGTCACAGTGGGCCAGCTCGAGGTCAAGCTGCGCCAAAATTGTTGTATGTAACTATTAAATTGAACTGCCAGTGAGCACCAAGGGATTTTATGACCCAAGAAAGACAATGGAACATATTTCAAAATGCTGTGACGTCACCAAAATGCTGAATTTTGATTGGCTCGATATTCGGAGTCATTGATTTGAAACAATACGCATCTTTTACACAGTGTAGGCGGCTAGAAGAATGTATAAATAACTTAAATTATTTGTTTTATTGTGATAAAACTTATTCAATGACTCAATCTTGTCATAGACTCCTCACCTGTTTAAACTAGTCTCACATGTTTTCTTTTCTTTTTTTATGTGTAAGTATATTTCCCCTCTGTAATTGTAGTCTCCAGTGGATCAGGCCATGAGCTTCTTCAAAAAGTTGTCTATTGTGTGTAGTAGTTACTAGTTTTACCCCTCCCTGTAAGTTTGTATAGATTCTTTTGTTTCTTTTCAAAATTAGGTATCTCTTGTTGTAGGACCGAAAGCCATGGGAGCTTAGGCTAGATAGGAGTTAAACCTAGCAAATTGCAGAACAATAAAACATAAATAAAACAACCATCTGTCTCTGTGCTTCTTCCTTTAGTTTAGATCGCGTTGTTAGGTAATAGTAGTTAAGTATACGGAGAGTGAACGGAAATTAAAGTACATGTGGGAAGTAACAGTTTTTACTGTGGGACAGAAAGCAAGACAGATTTGAGAGAGAGAGACGTGAGTTTGAGAGTTGACCCGAAGTAAAAACCTAGGCAGCCTTTTCAGAAGTGACAAATTCAGTGCCACTTAACATATTATTGTAAGGCAACGTTTTAAATAAAACGATTTCAGCATTGGCCAAATCAGGGCCAAGAAATTGCCAGTGGGTTGTGTGTGACACGGTCAGCGGTGCGGGACTCAACCAGGAACAGTGATTCTGAAGAAGCCATGGCCTAATAAAGGGAGCTACATTTCGACATGCATATGCTGACATAAAGATGTAACATTGGAATCTTCATGCCCTATCCAGCCACACCTGAACTGGTTATACATTTCAAGACTACCCGAATACCAGTGTGATGGGAATAGCAGTAAAACCAGGACCAGAGGGCCAGACATCAAAACCAGCAACTATATATATGCATTAAGTATCCATCATCAACGTTCCTTATTAAATTGTAAAAACCAAACCAAACAACTATACCACAGGAATACTTAGCGATCAGAGATCATCTATTTTCTATTTCTTAAGTTGTTTTACTATAAATTGTCGATAACCAATAATCGATAGACAAGTTTAAACCAAGTCAAAAGTAACCAGTGTACATAAATTTATCAACATTAAAGCCGGCTTTCAAGTTTATTATAATTCACCTAACTGAAGATCAATATTGTAAATAATTGTAATTATTAAGTATTTGTAAATAAAACCGTGTTGTACTAAAGATGATGTGAATATTTGTCATCCCCTCCCTATATTTTTGTCGTGCCGTAATTCCAACAAATCTCTCCTTCGTAGTAATGGCTTTAATTTGCACACTTATTTAAATTATATAATTGGTGAAAACGAAAGCATTTATGTCGTTGCTTTTCTCCTATGTTGTTAACAAAGGTAAGAGAAACTTACCTGCACTTATGATGAATCATGTGATGATTCGCTTTCTGAGGAATCACTTGGGTTATGGGTTAGAGTATCTAAAGATTCCCCTTCGGCAGTTATGACGAGTTGAGGCTCTTTTGTCATCTCTATGACTTCTGGAGGAATGGGTGTGACCTTTTTCCTGTTGTACACCGACTTACTGCTAATTACAATATCACCAGTAACCATAAGTCTATGAAAAACGTCACTCATTGTGTGCACTCTTGATGTTTTTCTAGTGTACCTCAGTCGATACAGCTTATTGTCTTTGTTTCTAGCTTCCTGTGCTTCCTCGCTCATCATGCCAATTGGAAGCACTGAAGATGAAACTATCTGTTCTCCATGAATTAGCAAAACATGCACACTGACTGGCATTTTGTACCAAGGATACAGGTCAATATACAGTTTTGCAGTATCCAAACAATAGGATCCAAATTTGTTGTTATCTAAGGGTAGTCCTGAAGATAAAGCGATTAGAATGATATGGAATTTATGAATGAGTTTCTCGTCAAGACCACAGATGGTGGAGAATATCTGTTCATCCTTGAAGGCTCTTCGTGCAGTATTTCTGTCATTTGAAGTACCATATCCTGGCTTTGGTTGATCAACTTTCAAACCAAGTTCTGACCGAAATTGTTCTTGGATTGTTTTCTTTCTTTCTGCCATGACTAATTTTTCATTATCTGACTAAACTCTCCACTTCTTAAATGGAAGTCTATATGCAATGTGGAGCATCATTTCAAAGCAACGAATCCATTTGTGCAGTGGGGAGAGTCCAAATTTGTATCTCTCTGATACAGGGCTGGGTAGTTGATGGATGTTGTTGAAATCCTTGGGTGTTGCCCCACAAATGTAACACCGCATCGTTGAGGAAGTGTTTGTGATGGCGTTGATGACATTTTGGTCTACCATGGTAAAGTGAAGATTGTATTTTACGTAGACAGTCTCATTCTTAGCAGGTTCACCTTCTGTTTGAATGTCAAGATCAACTGAAATTGGTTTGAGTTGCTGAATTTCAGCCTCAGTGCTCCGATGTTCGTCTTGAGACAGCTCTAGTGTTTCCTTCCTATACTGCAAATGGATTGGCCGACAGAATCTTGTAGATGCTGGAACAAGGTTTTGCCATATTACCTGTTCCTTGTATTTTAGTTGTAATGGAACAAGTGTGGTACAAAACAAACTCGATCATCAAATTGTTCCGTACTGGTGAATATCTGTTTATACTCACTTTGACCCGATGAACCATCAAATCCCCATTTACAAAGCAAGTCGAGAGAGGTAGGTTTTTGGTCTTTTTGCACCATCTCAACCAGTTTATTAACCTCATCCTTTTGTTGTTCCAATATTCGAAGTGCTGTATGATCAAGAAGACTTTGCAGAGAAACTTTAGCCGATGCCTCCATAACATTCATGTTCTGTGGGTAACACTTCTGCTTTGCTTCTCGTACCGCATTGTATGGGGGTAAATATCTGCCCGCTTTTCTTTAGCGGCTGTTCTTTAAGTTTGATATGAACCTTTTGTCAAACCAGTCTCTATTAAAAGGGCAAGTGCCTCATCTGACGTGAACTTCTCAGGTACCGGTGAGGGTGTAGATATGAGTTTTCTTAGTTTTGTGGGTTTTGAAGGACTCTGTACAGTGAATTGCAGGACATACCACTAGGGGCCTACCACTTCAAAATGAAATATCTTCCAAAGTCGCAAAAAGTCGCAGCCAACTTTGGTTTTAAACTGTTCCTGAAGGTTCAGGCTTCCAGAAAAAGTGAGAATGAAAGCGGAAATCGGTGGAAACACATATTTCCTTTGCCTCTTATGAAAAATAATGACTTTTAAATATACTTTTTATGTGATTCGTCAGGCTTTTTCAAACAGTAAACAGGCATCAAACTGGTTATTAATTTAATTTTCATAAAATATAGACTGTAAACAACTATCGACACGGTTTTCATGGCGTTATCTTTTATGTACTGCTCAGAGCAACAAGTAAAAATACTCGTTAGGTTTCAGGATTTACGTCACATTTTTTTACCATTTTGTGATTATACAAGGGTAAAACCCGCATTTTAAAGTGATTTTGTCATTAATTCTTTAATATATTATACCTCTGGACCACTAGAAACATTTTTAAAAAATAGAAGTATTGATTTTTTAAACAGTCACTATTTGCCTATTTTGGCGCAGTTTGACCTTGAACTGGCCCACGTCATGACGTCGCCCGGCATTTTAGGCCCACCTATTCTACAGTATCTCAAAAATATATATTACCAAAAGCATATATAATCAATATAATCAATATAATCAATAATCATAAAATGATGATCGACTGAAATGATGACGACATTTTACATTTTAACTTAAAATTCTGGATTTTGAAATGTTTTTTCTTTCAATCAAAAGACAAGGCCAAAATGGATTAACATTTGTGTAACGTAAGTTCAACTTTTAAAGCCCCTTACGTAGGTGTATACATTGTAATAAAAAAAAATATTGAGAGTTTCATGAGCTATGATTTTTCAAAAAACAAGCGACTACTTAGAGAGCTCTCAAATGGTATAGAAACCTTGAATCTCATCCCAGCTTGAATGCGTGGAAGATTTCAAGCTTGATCACAAAAAAATTGTTGTTTTGCAACCGATGAAATGTCATGAAGACGTCAATCTAAGTTTATTGCATAATACGACCTTCCAAGCCTGGTGCAAGAAGAATTGTAGTTTGTTATATTCTCAAGATATGTGATAGGTAGTCGAAATTTGAAGAACAAATTGCGAAAAAAACTGTATGCCTTCATACGGCGTCACTTCAACTGCAGTAAACACCGCTGTCTATACCAAATACATACCAAGTTATAACTTTATCAAAAATGTAGTTTGGTGGATACACGGCTTCAAAAAATGCACCTCTAGGCCTAATAGTTGAATACAAGGTCACCTGGTTTGTATAATAGTTTGAAATGTTTGTAAAAGAATTCGCTGAACTACACTTTGAAGCGTTTTCACAAACAACTATTGACGTGATCCCGAAAATTTCTGCAGCATTATTACCCGAACAAAAGAGTAGGCCCAGTCTATACAGCCTGTCATGGACATGTATGTGGATTTGAATTGAAATGTCGAGCACGATTCCAATCCGCTTCGCCTAATATACATTTGCGTCTTGTACAGAAGTGCCCCCTAAAATCTTCTTAAGAATTCCTGAGATTCTGAGCACTGTGGCCAATGCAATTTTTTCAAATTTTTTTTGTACAGTAATCATTCAATCCTTACGGTTCGAGACTTTTAGACATGTCTATTCATTCATCTATACACTACTATGTGTATATTATTGACCCAATTGATAGCTTCACAGTTACATTGATAAACAAGACCTTGGGAGATTTTGTTGAGTTTGAAACATGACGCTAGCTACTTGCTGACTTGCAATGTTTAGTACCTCTTGAAATTCTCCTAATAATCTTACCATTATAAAATAACTTGCCATCGAGAAATCCTTGTTTGTTTCATCACTACTTCTTTAATCCGGTTTGTTTGATTCTTTGTTAACTTTACTTAAATCCAAGATGTCGGTCCCGTTATTAATTTTGGCGCGAACCGCAGGTATTGATTTATTTCAGTGTTCGTATTAATTTCAGTGTTCAGGTTTTTTAAAAGCCGTTTGTCTAATTATTATTTTGCACTTTTATGATCACTATGTTTTGGGCTGAAGGCCGTCAATGACGTATTTGTTAGTGTTGTCTTCACCCTACAGATTATATTATAACAACAAAGCATCCGAGTCACTCTGAGTGCCTTTCCACCCCGTGTTTAATACGAGGGTCACACACGTTTTATTCTGTCTTTGGTGTTTTTAGTGAGGCTCAACTATCATCAAGCCTGTAAAAAAAGTAATTGAAAAACTCGTCATTAGTTCTCTGCACGGAAATCTTTAATAAAAGGCGAAAGATTGATTCGCTTTGCAGAAAAGGCCGAGATAATCAAATCAGGAAAGTTGAGAGAGTGGTCAAGTTAAGAGAACGTGGTAGCCATGTTTGGTTTTACACTAAACGTATGTGGAACGATTTTAAGATTGCCGCTTGACGGGTATAGACATGCCAGCTTACATACCGCTGTTTGAAGGGCAGGTTTAGAGCAAAATATTGTTCATTCTGAATCTTTCTCAGCCTCAACAAACGCCTTAGTAGTAAGACAAGCTCACTGAACACCCGAGCTCCCAGCACAGAGGCATTTTTTGGATGTGTTACCGTCTTCCCACCAGGGCCCAATTTCATGGCTCTGCTTACCGAAAGCAAAGAATCAACGCTTACGGAAGCAGGGAACGGGTACGTCAGACGTAATTCACAGGTTAACATGGAAGTTTTGCTCGTGCGAGTGCCATACGCCAAATTACTAAGCAGTCTTCGCTCACAAACCTTGCGCAGCAATTCGGCGCTTGTAGTCCCAGCGAGGTTTATTGAAGTATTTTGTGCAAAAGGTTTGAAGTGTGGGATATATAGCACCCACGGAGGGAACCTTAAAATGTGAATTCTTAAGTGCACCGAGTGGTGCGTTGGGAGGGGGAAGCCCCTAAACTCACCCAGAAAATCGATTTAATGAAAATGTTGAGTGCAAGCAAAATTTCTACATGGATTGAAATGCCATGGTCCACTGACTAAGATTGTAATACTTAAGAAAATCAGTATTGGTGCCAAGTCTAGTTAAGAAGGCCCCTCATTATCCCTAATTACACGTTTTATCAAAATTTTGAGTGGAAGAATGAAATATGCGTCAATGTGTCCCTTACACTGAGCTGACTCAAAATCACTGGAAAATTTCTTAGTGGTGCCATCTTCGCTTAAGAAAGGGTCAAAGGTCAACATAGGTCAAAATGCGATTTAATAAACATGTTGAGTGCAAGCCAAATTCCTTCATAGATTGAAAGGCTATGGTCCACTGAATGATATTTCCATATTTACGAAAATCAATATTGGTGCCAAGTCTAATTAAGAAGGCCCTTAATTAGCACTAATTACACGTTTAATCGAAATGTTGAGTGCAAGGATGAAACAAGTGTCAATGTGTCCCGTGCACTGAGCTGACTCAAAATCAACTACTTAAGAAAGTTTTAAGTGGTGCCATCTTTGCTTAAGAAAGGGTCAACGGTCAACAAAGGTCAAAGTGTGATTTAATATAAGTGTTGAGTGCAAGCTAAGTGCAAGCTAAATTTCTTTATTTATTGAAAGGCTAGGGTCCACTGAATGAGATTTCCATATTGAAAACAATCAATATTGGTGCCAAGTCTAATTAAGAAGGCCCTTAATTTGCATAAAATGCAAATTAGCTGCAGCCATTTTACAAAAATTTATTGTTTTTTGCAATACACTTTTTTGCAATAATGACATATGAAGTGTCTGTACCAGGTTTTAAAGGTCATTAGATATGATTGGCACAATTTTGAATTAATTACATGCATATAGTAATGTAAAATATGTAAATTAACTGCAAAAATTATATAAAAAAAGAGATTGGTGCAATAACTTCTGTATTTGAACATCCGATCATGGCGAATGAAGTGTCTAGACCCATGTTTTCAGGGTTGGCATATATAATTAGCACATTTCTGAATTATTTTATATGCATAGAATTATGCAAAATATACAAGTAAGATATCAATTCATTATACAAGAACCTCGGTAATAACTGTCCGCAATGACTCTGCACATCCAAAGTGTGAACTGAAGTGCCTTCATTACAAATTGTCGTAACAAAGGAATGTTCCCCCATCCCCTAGGTGCAGAGATTGAGTACCCGAGATATAGTTCAGGATGGTGTCTACTCGTTTGGTGTGGCGGCTCTCAGCCCATACTGGTGTACCTTACTCATTACAATGTGGACTACACCAGGGTAAGAAGACTTGCATCCCCTAGGTGCAGAGATTGAGTAACCCGAGATATAGTTCAGGATGGTGTCTACTCGTTTGGTGTGGCGGCTCTCAGCCCATACTGGTGTACCGTACTCATTGCAATGTGGACTACACCAGGGTAAGAAGACTTGCAGTGCCTAGGTGCAGAGATTGAGTACCCGAGATATAGTTCAGGATGGTGTCTACTCGTTTGGTCTGGCGGCTCTCAGCCCATACTGGTGTACCGTACTCATTACAATGTGGACTACACCAGGGTAAGAAGACTTGCAGTGCGTAGAGTGTGAACACTTGATCCCTAAATAGTGCCTGCAAACTTGTTTGGATGCTTTTTCAGGTAGTCCTTGCATGTGAGACACCAGTTAAGGTGACTTCAAAAATCTTTGGAAATTTCTTGTATTTGACTGGTTTGCCACAAAACAAGACTTTCCCAGCCGGACGGTTGATACTAGGTAAAAGCAGTAACCGTGGTCTTGGAAAGATTTGGGCGGAGGCGCCAGAGGTGATGTAGTCCACAAAGTTTTTCAGGTCATGTGTTAGGGTTATTTTGGGGTCTTCCAAATTAGTTGGGTGGCGAGGGCAAGGTCATCAGCACAATTATGCAAATTTCCTGGCGGTGTTGTCTTGCATGTCACTCACACGTTGAAAAGCACTGAAGCCCAGACAGATCCTTTTCGGAGGCACTCATTTAGCGTCCTGATAGAGCTCAACCGGTTGACAAGTGTGGCTCTCAATCTTCGATTTTTGAGAATGGAAGAGAGGACACGCATGGTAGTTTGACATTTGAAGATCTTTGAGGCCTTGCACAAGAAGCCATGTCACCAAAATGTGTCAAAAGCCGAGGAGAGGTTGATGAGGGCCAAGCCTGTTTTAAGAGCTCATTTGTAGCCAGTCTCGATGAATGTAGTGAGGGCTAGAACTTGATTGGCACATCTTCTACCAAGTCAGAAGCCTGCTTGCGCGTTTTGCAGAATGGGTTCTACTTGAGGACAAAGTCTAGCAAGTAGGAGATGCTCAAATGATTTTTATCATGTGGAGAAGATTGAGATGGGCCCATATTTGCCAGAGTCTTCAGCCAGCTTACACCTGGCTTTAATGGCAATGACTTGTTCGTCTCTCTTAATTTGTGGCATAACTTGTCGAATGAATGTGATGTGAGTAAAGTGTGAACCCTTTACAGCCAAGGTTCTTCAGGAGAGTGGCCATAGTATACAAACACTTCCCACATCTATAATACATTGATTTAGACACTAACTCAAGAATGCCAACACATCGGAGATGGGCGTAGAGCTCTGCGTCGGACAGAATGCTATCTTCACTGGTCAAATAGTCCTAAGAAGGTATAGATGAGTTGCTGTTGCTAGATAGTCAAGTAGGCCTACAATCTCTGCAGCAGGCAGTGTTTTGATGAGGAATCCATCTGGAGAGGGATCTTTGTCTTGTTAATGATAACCCACTGCTATCAGATTGTTGTCATTCATTGCAATGCATGTTGGTTTACCGCCTGGTAAGACTGATGGAGGGGATGACAATTCCTGTTGGTGTTGTTGACTGCTTCATTATAATCTAGTACAACGAACTCACCATTTTATATTCTTAATAGTCACATTGCTTGGTCTGGTAAGACGTTTGATTGGGAGCGTTTGTGGGATGACACTAAATTTGGGATTGCTCTCTGCCATATTTGCTGATATTTAAACCAAGCTTACAATCAAGAGGCAACGATTCATTTGCCTCCTAAAAAAACCTATGGAGAATGAGGATGGAAAGTCAGTGAGGGTCAGTTTAATACTCCCAGTACAATCTGACTTTCGACCCGGTCCACTGAAACTCCCTGAGCTCTTTAAATCAAAATATAAGGCGGGGTCCTGCACAGGCAAGAAGCATGGCCTTGACTGCTTTTGGATGCGTTGAGAGTGCAAAGGTTTGACTTTTGCTAAAACTTACCCAAGCTGGATATATTTATGATGAGCATAACACGAAGAACCAAAATTAACCCAGAAATATACTAAAACCCCCGATTATCATGACCTGATGCTTAGATAAACAGGCCTATTACGGAAAATTTTCACATTGCACATAATTATGTGTACGTAACAAATCAAGAATTATGCTAATCACCATCACTGGGTATATAGCCACTTCAATTGTTATTATTAATTCCTTAGACACAAACTTCCTGCAAAATGTCTACTTTGTGTGTAATGGTGGCAGCTCATTTGCATATTTAATAATAGTATTTCACATTTTGTTATGCAAATAATTAATAGACTCTTCATTTGTCATCATTGGATGCTCAGATACAGAGTTACTATAAAAAGTACATTTGTTGTAATGGCGTCAGCTAATTTGCGTATTTCACATATTGTTATGCAAAAACTTAATCCAGAAATGAGCTAATAACATTCACTAACCATGAAAATATGGGTCTAGACTCTCCATTTGTCAACATTGGATGCTCAGATACAGAGTTATAGCCGGAAATCAGCTTTTTATAATGACGACAGCTATAATTTGCATGTTATGCAAACTTGAAGCTTTTCCACTAAATATATTAATGTTGACTTTTAATATGGTGTTCTGAAAACATATCTGAAATGCATAGTAGTGAAAAAAACGTTTGCAATTATTGATGGGTCGACCACTATTGACTGGACTATACTGGCATGTGAAGTGGTCGACTTCTTCCACATCGATGATGCATACAAAAAGTGATTGTAATTATAAACCGTTGTGTTTTTAAAGTCACACTTAAGTGTCATTATTACTGGTGATTATCTAATTGGCGTTTGGTGACATTTGACACCTTAAGTACTGAGGGCATCATTAAATAATGTCTTGAATGGTGGATTTTGTTTCTACCTGGTGTAAGGTGAACACTAACATAGTCTATTTCACCATTGCATAATGTTGTTGATTAAACGTGTAATTAGTGCTAATTAAATGACTTCTAAATGAAACTTAGCAGTGTTAATGGGTTTTTGAAAGTTTAAAATGCTCGTGCAGCGAACCATATCCGTTCAATCCCTGGAGACATGTTTGTTGCTCCCAAAATTTAGATTAAAATTGTTTTTTATTAAATCGCACTTTTGAACTATGTTGACCGTTGACCCTTTCATAAGCAAAAATGACACCACTTAAACTTTTCTTAAGTAGTTGATTTTGAGTCAGCTCAGTGTACGGGACACATTGACACTTGTTTCATCCTTGCACTGAAAATTTCGATTAAACGTGTAATTAGTGCTAATTAAGGGCCTTCTTAATTAGACTTGGCACCAATATTGAATTTCTTAAATATGGAAATATCATTCAGTGGACCATAGCCTTTCAATCTATGAAGAAATTTGGCTTGCACTCAACATGTTTATTAAATCGCATTTTGACCTATGTTGACCTTTGACCCTTTCTTAAGCAAAGATGGCATCACTCAATTTTTTCTTAAGTAGTTGATTTTGAGTCAGCTCAGTGTAAGGGACACATTGACGCATATTTCATTCTTGCACTCAAAATTTTGATTAAACGTGTAATTAGGGCTAATTAGGGGCCTTCTTAATTGGACTTGGCACCAATATTGATTTTCTTAAGTATTAAAATCTTAGTCAGTGGACCATGGCATTTCAATCCATGAAGAAATTTTGCTTGCACTCAACATTTTCATTAAATCGATTTTCTGGGTGGGTTTAGGGGGCTCCCCCCTCTCAACGCACCACTCGGTGCACTTAAGAGTTCACATTTTAAGGTTCCCTCATTTTAAGGTTCCCATTTTCAATGAACCTTGCTGGGCTCCCAGACTATGTATTAAGCGAAGAATGGTGATCACAATCGCAGAATTCTGCGGTAAGCAGAGCCATGAAACGAGGCCCTGCTATACCCAATAGAAAACCCCATGTCACCCCTGCATCCTCTGCATCATTAAAGCCACTCCTACCGCCTCGGTAGTCGCTGCAAATAAAAATATAAGGCACCAAAGCCGTATATGCATGAGGAGAGTTGCGACACCTTGCGACTGGAAGCCATTTTGTAAGTCAAAAAGGGCAAGTAGGGGAGCCAGACTAATCTGCCCATTGGGTTGTGCTCATTGATCTCTATACATGTATAACACACTGATCTCTATTATACTGACAATAGAGATCAGTGGTATAACAGAGATTAATGGTTGTGCTGCAGTTCGGCCAAAAATGACGTTCAGCAACCACGTGACCGAATAAAACCGGTCCCTCTATGGGTGCATGAGGAGAGTTGCGACACCTTGCGACTGGAAGCCATTTTTTATGTCAAAAGGGGCAAGGAGGGGATCCAGACTAATCTGCCCATTGATTTGTGCTCATTGACCTCTATACAATGTATAACAGAGATTAATGGTTGTGCTGCAGTTCGACCAAAAATGGCGTTCAGCAACCACGTGACCGAATAAACTGGTCCCTCTATGGGTGCGTTCGATTAGCTTCCCTGTGTGTTTCGGGGGTTTACACCACTGATCTCTATTATACTGTATTGACAGTATAATAGAGAATGAAACGAGGCTAATCGAACGCTGCGGTGTTTTCGCTTGTCACTCTGGGAAAATTTAGGTCAAAGGTTGTTGCGTAGCCGCGTGTACACAGAAGGCTCCGTCGTCTGCTGAATTTGAGTGTACGTGTCCGTGGCGACACAATTTAACTATTTTGCACAGAGTCACCAACTGTTTGTTTTTCAGGAAATACAATTCCTTTCCATTTGCCAAAATTGTTTCACATACGATAAATCTGTGTATTAATTTGTAGTTTTTGTACTCACGTCGAACTGAACTTGTCCCCCGCCATCTTGTTATGATACGCCTGCAGCCGGCAACTACGTCATTACACCCGGGCATCCACCAGAGACCCGCTCGCGAACTGGGTCTGTGGTGGCTGACACCGGGGGCAGACACGAGTATCACGTGATGGCTAATCGAACGCTCTCGTGTAAGTTTTACTTACACATATAAGCTAATCGAACGCAAGATATGTCACAACTCTCTCAGCAGGCACAAATGAACTCTGGTTGCTTGACTTGCCCCAAACATTTCCACGTTATTCAAACAATCTTGTGTAGTATTAATATAATTCCAAGTCTTAAACGATGTATGGACTGACTGTATACTCGATGCTTTGGATGAAGGCACCACGGGAGAGATCCGAACCACAACTTTCTGCACTCATTATCGAACACACAAATATTCCACACAAAATATGCCTCGAAAATATGTGGATTATTACCTTTTACTTCGTGAAGTAACACGGCCCGCCATTTTGTAGCACCAGATTGTTGACTTTTAAACATCTTTCGAACAACAGTCATTTCATAACACACGTTTTTATAGCCCAAACGCCCAATCAATGGCAACGTGTCCCTTACCAAAGATTATAGAGCGCCGAAGAGGCGCAAAATGGAAAACTGGAGCTCTATTGTTGGTATGTGGGCGCCATTCCAGCAAGCAGTATATTGCGTTAGTCATAGAGCAAGTTCGGGTGGGCGACTAGAGTGAATAGACTGTGTGACGTAGCTCTCGAATTGATTAGATCGGCCATGCTCCAGTGCATGGTCGATCTAAGCAATCTCCCTGTCCTCTATGGTTTCTGGTAAGTCTAGTCGCTCTAGTCGCCCACCCGAACTTGCTCATAGATAGCATCGATCATTGTCTGCACTGCATCAAAAGAGTCACTTGCTGGAAAGGCTCTCACGATAAAATAATATTTTTAAGTGTGGTACTTTATACGATGATACTTTAGAAAAACGCCTGCGTTTTGTCTGTAATATTATTAATCACGTTTCTAGTTGTAATACTTTTAAGTTTCAGTTCTGTCTTTGGTGTTTTTGTAAGGCTCAACTTCCGTCAAGCCTGTAAAAATAATTGTAGTCACTCATTTATGGTCTTCTGCACGGAAATCTTTAGTAAAAGGCGAAAGATTTTTGCGATTTGCAGAAAAAGCCCGAGATTAACTTCAAGCTTGGTAAGTTGAGAGAGTGGTCAAGATACGAAAACGTGGCAGCCATGGGTGGGTTTTCCACTAAACGTATGTGGAACGATTTTAAAATTGCCGCTTGTCGGGTATAGACATGCCAGCTTACAGACCGCTGTCTGGATGGCGTGTTTAAAGCCTATCGTTCATTCTTATTTTCCTCCGCCTCAACCAACACCTTAGTAGTAAGACAAGGCAATTCCACAACCAAGCTCTTAACATAGAGGCATGCATAGGACTTGTACCCCCTTCCCACCAGCTCAACCCTATTTTTAAAAAAGCCAGATTTTATCCCATGCATCACGAGTGCTTCTGCCTGTCATCCACAGCCGCGGCCCCACCAGCTGGTCGCAGCCTAACTTGGTTCAGTGCTGCATTGACCAGAGGAAAGATTTTGGCAAGTGGTCACCTAATGGTCAGCTACTGAGCTTTTAGAGGGACATATTATGTGGAAAAAATCGGGGAAAATCTTCGTTCGAACGAAAAAATCACCTATGTCCCTTTAAAAGCTCCGTATTCAGCAGTGGTCAAAGAAAGTATTTATAAAATGCTTCTTCTCGCACATTCTTTAGACGATTGCAGCCTAACCTGGACACATGCTTCATTATCTCGAGCTTTTGTTTCGTTTTTGTTATAGTTCATCTATCTAGAAATTGTCAAAATGTTGCCAATGTCATCGTGTGGTCAGTACAGGTCATTTCATGAATATGTACAAAATTGTTGATCTCCCAACTTCCGGTCAAATGATTCAATGGCTTGAGCCCCATTTTGGGTGTACATGGGTTTTGGCCAGTGGTCACCTATCGGCCAGCAGTGGTAATTTTACGGGGGGAAACCCAATGTAGTTTATATATATATGGCTCTATGTGTATTTTTTTGTTTATATAGAATTTTAAAAGAAGATTTGATTTCATATAAAAATATAGTCTTTTTTCGAGTTGTTTTCACGTTTTCGATATGCACGCGGCTTGCACAGTCTAAGATCTTACTGAGAGCGCGAAATAAAAGACCATTCATTAGCTTGTCTTTGGTTAGTCTTGATTGGCGACGCTAGTTGTTGCAATCTTGTTTTGGTCACCGGAAGAAGAGCGCACCACATTGAAAGTCTCGCGCGCATTCTAACTTCCGAGACCATTGTGGTCCCAACCATAATATGAAGTTCTACCTGGGCGAGATTTTGATTTGTCAATTATGTTAGTTTAACGTAGTTAATGATCATGACTCAGTGAGTGAACAATAGTTTGAGGATAAAGGAATTACACAGTATTTTCGACCGACCGCATGAGGGCGCTTTCAACTGCAAATTTCCCTAGCATCATCCAGTTTTATCTCATTTGAGCTGCCTGTATGTTATTTTCTTGTATCAATGTCCGAAGAAATGGTTACATTAATTACTATGAATATTCTCCATCACCCATGTATTAGAATAATCACATGAATTATGTTATCAAGACAACTGGACTTTCACGTTCTATCGCGGACGCATCGTTAGGCCGACTGACCTTGAGGCGACAAAAGGTTCACGACCCATCTAAAGACCCAATTGATGGCCTGGTTCATTTTAAACCATGCCAAAAACTGTTTGCTTTACTTGTTTCGATCACGTAAATTTGGTCTTCACACGCCCTCTCAGGCTGTCGAAAAGTACTGCTATTAGATTATATGAGCAATCGGACAAACTTCGAACTGTTATGTTATGCTTTTATGACGCACGTTTTGGGGCCGAGTAAGAAACAAAATACAATTTGTCCCTTAAATGATTTTCTGACGCCTACATTTCTGTGACAACGAATCACATTAGTATTGCATAGGCCCCGGCCCTAACTGGGTACATGACTGAAAAGAAAACTCCAGAAGGTCCATTATCAAGACTAACCGCCTCGGTTATTCGTGTTGCTTTATTAAATCTGGTCTGTTGATCACTACAGCGATTTCTGGGAACTTGACAAGCTAACAGACACACGAGCAGAAACCATCACTGAAATTACAAAACAACATTTTTCCAGACATGGCATACCACAGAAGGTTATCACAGACAATGGTCCTCAGTTCATAGCCGCAGATTATGAGGAATTCAGTAGAGAGTGGGAATTTGAGCACAAAACATCCTCACCATACCACAGTCAGAGCAATGGGAAAGCAGAAACAGCCGTGAAAATTGCGAAAAACATCATCAAGAAGGTGACCAAGGCAAAACAGGATCTACATCTTGCGATTCTAGACTGGCGTAACACACCCGGTACAAATGGTAGCAGTCCGGTACAAAAACTAATGTCTCGACGAACACGTACACTACTGCCGACAACAGAGGTCTTTCTTCAACCAAAAGTTATCACAGGTGTACCAGAGAACATTAGACGCCAGAAACAGATAGCCAAACAACAGTATGACAAAACCACTAAATCACTACGGTTGAGCTGCAAATTGGACAACCAATAAGATTACAGCCAAACAACCACAACATCCAGTCGAAATAAGGAATATGCGTAGAAAGTGATGGATCCAGTTCATATCTCATCGAACTAGATAATGGACAAGTGCCAAGACGTAACCGTAAACATCTACGTGCATCTACTCATCTACTCGTGCAACTACGTCATTACACCCGGGCATCCACCAGAGACCCGCTCGCGAACTGGGTCTGTGGTGGCTGACACCGGGGGCAGACACGAGTATCACGTGATGGCTAATCGAACGCTCTCGTGTAAGTTTTACTTACACATATAAGCTAATCGAACGCAAGATATGTCACAACTCTCTCAGCAGGCACAAATGAACTCTGGTTGCTTGACTTGCCCCAAACATTTCCACGTTATTCAAACAATCTTGTGTAGTATTAATATAATTCCAAGTCTTAAACGATGTATGGACTGACTGTATACTCGATGCTTTGGATGAAGGCACCACGGGAGAGATCCGAACCACAACTTTCTGCACTCATTATCGAACACACAAATATTCCACACAAAATATGCCTCGAAAATATGTGGATTATTACCTTTTACTTCGTGAAGTAACACGGCCCGCCATTTTGTAGCACCAGATTGTTGACTTTTAAACATCTTTCGAACAACAGTCATTTCATAACACACGTTTTTATAGCCCAAACGCCCAATCAATGGCAACGTGTCCCTTACCAAAGATTATAGAGCGCCGAAGAGGCGCAAAATGGAAAACTGGAGCTCTATTGTTGGTATGTGGGCGCCATTCCAGCAAGCAGTATATTGCGTTAGTCATAGAGCAAGTTCGGGTGGGCGACTAGAGTGAATAGACTGTGTGACGTAGCTCTCGAATTGATTAGATCGGCCATGCTCCAGTGCATGGTCGATCTAAGCAATCTCCCTGTCCTCTATGGTTTCTGGTAAGTCTAGTCGCTCTAGTCGCCCACCCGAACTTGCTCATAGATAGCATCGATCATTGTCTGCACTGCATCAAAAGAGTCACTTGCTGGAAAGGCTCTCACGATAAAATAATATTTTTAAGTGTGGTACTTTATACGATGATACTTTAGAAAAACGCCTGCGTTTTGTCTGTAATATTATTAATCACGTTTCTAGTTGTAATACTTTTAAGTTTCAGTTCTGTCTTTGGTGTTTTTGTAAGGCTCAACTTCCGTCAAGCCTGTAAAAATAATTGTAGTCACTCATTTATGGTCTTCTGCACGGAAATCTTTAGTAAAAGGCGAAAGATTTTTGCGATTTGCAGAAAAAGCCCGAGATTAACTTCAAGCTTGGTAAGTTGAGAGAGTGGTCAAGATACGAAAACGTGGCAGCCATGGGTGGGTTTTCCACTAAACGTATGTGGAACGATTTTAAAATTGCCGCTTGTCGGGTATAGACATGCCAGCTTACAGACCGCTGTCTGGATGGCGTGTTTAAAGCCTATCGTTCATTCTTATTTTCCTCCGCCTCAACCAACACCTTAGTAGTAAGACAAGGCAATTCCACAACCAAGCTCTTAACATAGAGGCATGCATAGGACTTGTACCCCCTTCCCACCAGCTCAACCCTATTTTTAAAAAAGCCAGATTTTATCCCATGCATCACGAGTGCTTCTGCCTGTCATCCACAGCCGCGGCCCCACCAGCTGGTCGCAGCCTAACTTGGTTCAGTGCTGCATTGACCAGAGGAAAGATTTTGGCAAGTGGTCACCTAATGGTCAGCTACTGAGCTTTTAGAGGGACATATTATGTGGAAAAAATCGGGGAAAATCTTCGTTCGAACGAAAAAATCACCTATGTCCCTTTAAAAGCTCCGTATTCAGCAGTGGTCAAAGAAAGTATTTATAAAATGCTTCTTCTCGCACATTCTTTAGACGATTGCAGCCTAACCTGGACACATGCTTCATTATCTCGAGCTTTTGTTTCGTTTTTGTTATAGTTCATCTATCTAGAAATTGTCAAAATGTTGCCAATGTCATCGTGTGGTCAGTACAGGTCATTTCATGAATATGTACAAAATTGTTGATCTCCCAACTTCCGGTCAAATGATTCAATGGCTTGAGCCCCATTTTGGGTGTACATGGGTTTTGGCCAGTGGTCACCTATCGGCCAGCAGTGGTAATTTTACGGGGGGAAACCCAATGTAGTTTATATATATATGGCTCTATGTGTATTTTTTTGTTTATATAGAATTTTAAAAGAAGATTTGATTTCATATAAAAATATAGTCTTTTTTCGAGTTGTTTTCACGTTTTCGATATGCACGCGGCTTGCACAGTCTAAGATCTTACTGAGAGCGCGAAATAAAAGACCATTCATTAGCTTGTCTTTGGTTAGTCTTGATTGGCGACGCTAGTTGTTGCAATCTTGTTTTGGTCACCGGAAGAAGAGCGCACCACATTGAAAGTCTCGCGCGCATTCTAACTTCCGAGACCATTGTGGTCCCAACCATAATATGAAGTTCTACCTGGGCGAGATTTTGATTTGTCAATTATGTTAGTTTAACGTAGTTAATGATCATGACTCAGTGAGTGAACAATAGTTTGAGGATAAAGGAATTACACAGTATTTTCGACCGACCGCATGAGGGCGCTTTCAACTGCAAATTTCCCTAGCATCATCCAGTTTTATCTCATTTGAGCTGCCTGTATGTTATTTTCTTGTATCAATGTCCGAAGAAATGGTTACATTAATTACTATGAATATTCTCCATCACCCATGTATTAGAATAATCACATGAATTATGTTATCAAGACAACTGGACTTTCACGTTCTATCGCGGACGCATCGTTAGGCCGACTGACCTTGAGGCGACAAAAGGTTCACGACCCATCTAAAGACCCAATTGATGGCCTGGTTCATTTTAAACCATGCCAAAAACTGTTTGCTTTACTTGTTTCGATCACGTAAATTTGGTCTTCACACGCCCTCTCAGGCTGTCGAAAAGTACTGCTATTAGATTATATGAGCAATCGGACAAACTTCGAACTGTTATGTTATGCTTTTATGACGCACGTTTTGGGGCCGAGTAAGAAACAAAATACAATTTGTCCCTTAAATGATTTTCTGACGCCTACATTTCTGTGACAACGAATCACATTAGTATTGCATAGGCCCCGGCCCTAACTGGGTACATGACTGAAAAGAAAACTCCAGAAGGTCCATTATCAAGACTAACCGCCTCGGTTATTCGTGTTGCTTTATTAAATCTGGTCTGTTGATCACTACAGCGATTTCTGGGAACTTGACAAGCTAACAGACACACGAGCAGAAACCATCACTGAAATTACAAAACAACATTTTTCCAGACATGGCATACCACAGAAGGTTATCACAGACAATGGTCCTCAGTTCATAGCCGCAGATTATGAGGAATTCAGTAGAGAGTGGGAATTTGAGCACAAAACATCCTCACCATACCACAGTCAGAGCAATGGGAAAGCAGAAACAGCCGTGAAAATTGCGAAAAACATCATCAAGAAGGTGACCAAGGCAAAACAGGATCTACATCTTGCGATTCTAGACTGGCGTAACACACCCGGTACAAATGGTAGCAGTCCGGTACAAAAACTAATGTCTCGACGAACACGTACACTACTGCCGACAACAGAGGTCTTTCTTCAACCAAAAGTTATCACAGGTGTACCAGAGAACATTAGACGCCAGAAACAGATAGCCAAACAACAGTATGACAAAACCACTAAATCACTACGGTTGAGCTGCAAATTGGACAACCAATAAGATTACAGCCAAACAACCACAACATCCAGTCGAAATAAGGAATATGCGTAGAAAGTGATGGATCCAGTTCATATCTCATCGAACTAGATAATGGACAAGTGCCAAGACGTAACCGTAAACATCTACGTGCATCTACTCATCAGACAGAGGTGACCAACTCGAGTGAAACCGCAGTTCAACCGACAGCAGTTTCTACTTCAAACGGTCCACAGGATGAACCTGTGAATCATGCTAAGATGGACGAATCAAAAGGTCCAACTAACCCAGCAGAGATTCCACTGAGCCCTGGCAAGAGTTCAGTGAAATCCACTCGTACTAGATCAAACATCAAACCACCATCCAAATACAAGGACTTTATCCTTAAGTAACTTGTCAGATGACAATGGACACTAAATGCTGTCATGAGCTAAAGAAAAGAAATAAAAATAAGAAGCAACCATAAGTTGTTTACATCACTCAACTTTTAACTGAACTGTTGAAGATTCAATATTTTAACGTTAAACTTAAAAAAGAAAGGAGATGTTTGGGAGTACGACTCGTTTTATATACCGCCCTCTAGTGACAAGTTATAATGTATAATGCCGCTCATGTACAATAAGCACTTCTTGAACATAACCCAAAGAGTTCTCAACAAGTCAAGCATCCAATGTCTCTTTCCTTAGTCTCAATTGTTATGAACCCATAACAAGTATGACCTGCAGACGACGACGATGTATGGAGCGCCAAGACTGTCTCTCATTGATTTTATTGTGTCCAGTTTTAATAAGTAGACGTTTAAAGTGATCATCGTCTTTGCCGTTTTTCGTTGTTTTCACTAAAATGGAAATGAATGGTTGTTACAAGGTTATCACAAAAAGGATTGAGAAAACATCAAACTTTTCTTCTCGGGGTAATTGGTTGACAGCCTTTTGTTTCACTTCATTAGTCACAAGCTGGGCTAGGAATCTCATCTACATATCCATTAGCATTATAAGGTAAAACATCCCAGACCACATTTCCAAGAGCAGCTGAAGCAAACAATAATGTGTAATATTTTTCAGCTACATATACGCAGGGAACCTGTTGCAAACAGTACATAATCCCCGTTTTCCCGATAAGCACAAATTGTTTTGCTTTGCTAGTTGTTGCGCTTAACCTATAAAACACTTTAAGGTGAGACCTTGTCAGATTTTAGTGGTAAGTTTAAAGTATTTTAGTTTTTTAATCACTTGCAAAGGCCTGAGCGACTTGATCATCCATGATATCTGAGACAGGACCATTCCGAATATCTAAGATGGGGGGGGGGGTCAGTTCCCAACTGTACACAAAATGTGCTATACCAATGCACACAAACACAGATGACCAAGATCTAACCCACTGATAAGTGGAACAATCTGTTCAGCTGTCTGTTCTATGTTACAGGCTTGGCTTGTCATGTCATGTCTTGCCCGCTGCTTGAGCAAGGCCACTCAACTCACTCCCCCACCCCCCCCCCCCCAGACAAACTGGCACCGTTCTGTGGGAGGTTCCGTGGAGAAAGTCAGGCTAATACAATTCGATTGTTTATTACAGGGATGACTGGATTTGACCATTGAGGTAGGATTACACAGTCAGGCTAATACAATTCGATTGTAAATTGTATTGATAAAATACTGTTTGAGAGTGAGAAAAATGTAACACAAACATGCAACTTGAAACTCTTTGTTTTTTATTATTTTTGTTTTCAACCCAAAATTCTTTATTATTTGTCTCTATCTAATTAAAACCAAATTAATTAAAAATTAATTAAAAACAAACAAAATCAAGCTTAAGTAATCATCGACAACAACTGGGCTTGTAAAGAAGTCACTAGGATGTCAAAAAATTAATGGGAGATGAAAATATAACAATAAGAGGGGGCGACACTAATTTTTTTCAACGTCTTACAGTTAGCAAGTTTCTAGGGACGTGTTATACTTAAGGCAGGTCTGTGAAATTGGGCCAAGACGTTTTAATTTGAAATATTTCGTTAAGAATAAATGGATTTGGTGCACAATTATCTATGTTGTTAAAAAGTTGTCTTATAATTAGTATACACTGCAAATGCTGTAGGACTACGGTATGCGCCATGGAAAATGCAAGTTCCCAAATCAACTTCCAAACTTCACCCTAGGATGCTTTATTAAGTACGTGAACAGTTTGAAGTACTTTGAGGTAATGCAGGCCTATTTCATTTTGTGAGATTGAATCAATCGAATTGTTCTTGACCGTTCATGTAGTGGGCCAAACGTTACACATTGCTCGATAAGTATAACTCAAAGATGTGTGAGAAATTTGAGCACAAATATTCTTGATGCGTGTTTTAGTCAAATACGCGAGCACGACTCTGTTGCAATGTAAACACAAACCAAGGCAAAAACAACTCAAAAACCAACAACTCTGGGGCTCAGTTTTACAAAGAGCTAAGATTAATCATATCAATTGTAACTACTTAGCAAAGGGTGGTGTCACAATCAAATCACTATGGTAATACTGACAACTCATCTTAAGATTTGTGAAACCGAGCCCGGTACTCCTCACCCTACCACATAACTAAAACTTTATTCCTTAGCCCTCGCACTCAAACCACTAAAAATATCACTCAAAGTTAATATTTCATTACTAAAACCTTACCCACAGCACCAGCCACTATTCAATCCGCGCATTCAACAGCAAAAAAGTTCAGCATTATTATATTAAATATGGAATTGTATTTTTCTACATAGTGCTAAAAAAAACTTTCATGTAGTATACAAATTATAAGTTATTGTCATTTTGTGAAGTGTTTATTTACTGTATAGTTTGTCTGAAGTAATCATAGTGTAGGAAAGCCCAAGTTATACAGCATAATTTATTTATTTTAATTATTGTCTGAAGTTTCCTTTGACTTTTATGAACATTCCGAATCCTATACATGTAAATGCCTTGCGTTACTGTAAACATCATTCGTTAAGAGATAAGGGCTCGCCCAAGTTTCTGTCACTCAACAAAAAGACCGTTTAATCAAGTAAAATGTCATTATGTTGCACCCATCAAATTACCAAACTGGCAATCTAAGCGGAGCACATTAATATGTCGGGTTGTTGATGACCCCTGTAAGAATAATGAAAATACACTGTCAAGCAAGATATCTTGTAGAAACTCCTTTAATATGTCTTGTACTGGTCATCACTGGTGTAAGAATCAAATTACATCAAACATTATCCAAACATTAAGTACTTGTTAATCTTTAAACTATGTACTTACTTACTGAGAAGGTAATGCAATATAACTCAAACTTACTTCTAACAAATAACTAAATTAAATATACTGATCTGTAAAATCTGGTTCAAAGAATAAACATCATAAAACAAACACCTTTAAATGCATACACAACAACTCCTTTCATCAGGTGTTCAACCTATAATCATTACAATCTTGTCCCTGCAGTACATGATCAAGGCATAGCTAATTATATATTCACAAGAAAGTAGGTGTTCTTGCCTACAGCTACTTAAGTATTCACAAGAAAATAGGTGTTCTTGCCTACAGCTACTTAACTATTCACAAGAAAATAGGTGTTCTTGCCTTCAGATCTCACTTCCTGCCCTGATGCAACATTACTCCAATAAACAACTTCAGAACCACTGGGCTCACACTGTGTGGTCTAGTATAGGAAGATCTTGAACCTCCAATAAACAATGGTCTTTGGCTACAAAGATTCTCTACACATGGAGTTCGGTCAAAGTACTGGTTAACAATACTTCCAAACTAAAATATATCTGAAAGAACACTACAGTTCCTCAACAAATACGTAAAACAGAAACTAGTAAATGAAAGTCTATAATAAAATAAAGTACACTTTAACACTTGAAAGCAAACTTAGAAAAGTGATACCTTAGCAAATAAAAGTAACCTTTAAATACTAAATAAAGTCCAAGCAGTACTTAAAGAAAGCAATTCCACTTCATCTAGATAAAATCATTATCACTGTCCATTATCACATGACTTAACAAAGGAAACTCTAGACTACATTCCAACTGGCTTCCAAGTCTGAAACAAATCCTCTATTGTAACCTTGGAGTGAAAACTCCTAACTGTCTTCAAGTTACAATGTCTTGATCAAGTTCACAACACAAAGCAAAATATTAAAGTTCAATAATCTAGATACTTCTATTAAAAAGCACAATGAAATTAATACAGAAATATAAAATCAACATACCTGTAAGAATAATGAAAATACACTGTCAAGCAAGATATCTTGTAGAAACTCCTTTAATATGTCTTGTACTGGTCATCACTGGTGTAAGAATGACCAAACCAACAACCTGTCCAGAGTAACTCTGCTGATGTGGCAATCTTGGACTAATCCATTATTTCTAGAGGTAGGGTCAAAGTTCTATTACAAAATTAAAAGGGGGGGGCAATTAACACTGAAAAATCCGACACCTCTCTACACTTGGAAGGTGTATCAGTTTTGCCATCTCTACAATTAAACAATTAGTTACATATTGCAGCTGATATTATACGATATGATTCGCCAGTGAGCACAAGTCAACTACGAAATGTCAAATCTCAAAATATTTTCGGAAATATATGTTGCACATATTCTTGATTGCTGGGAAAACCCAACGTTGATTAAACAGCGATAGGACCACCTCATTCCCTTGTAAGTTGAGTTTTTATTGTAGCACCTTGAGTAATGTTGTGGTTTATAAGTCCTATTATAAGTAATATTATTGTTGTTCAATCAAGGGAGCGATACGACATGCGGTTCATGAAAACGAGGTAGCAAAATCAGACGTGTTGGGAATTCCCCTATTCACAAACACGCAAAACAACAGCTACGTGTACATTTACAATGCAGTCAATCTACTTCCTGTTTTCAATTGCTTTCAGCCGATTATGTTGACCTTTGATCTTGATCCACGTTTTGTTGCCTTTTGCATTTACCAAATTCTGGTTTACAATTGCACTATACTTTTCATGATTTCTAATGTAGACCCACATGAAGGCCTATGTTGATATTTTGTGTTATAATTAGAGTCATAGGCGAAGCCGCTTGAATAAGAAATATTGTTTGGCAAACTTTAGTTACTTGATTTGGCGAATATAATAAGCAACTATTTACATGTAGCCTACTTTTAATCTGTGTAATGTTCTTCAAGGAATGTTGCTTTTTCTAAACTTACAGCTGTGGACTTAGGGGAGGGTATATGACAATAACAACTTACTTGGTAAGAAGCACTGCAGCTGTTGATAATGTATAACATTTTGGAAGACAATTCCCTTCTAAGGAATGTGGATTTAGAGAAAGGGATTCAACAAATATGATAAAACGCTCCAGATTTTCGGCGGTATCTCAAAAGTGCTACCACCTTTTTGAAATGAAATTTTCACAGTTTGGTGTTATTTTTAACATCTACAATTATAAAGAGATAAAACAATCCAACAGTTCCAAACACCAAATGTACACTTTGCCTTTAAAGTTGAACTTATATCAGTTTTCTTTTGTTCATTATGTTGTATTCTCCCCCCCCCCCCAATTTATTTGTTTTTATAAGCAAATAAATAATAATTTTTAAAAATTACAAAAATTTAATTAAATATGTAATAAGAAGAACTTATAAATACTTCCATCACATTTAAAGGCATTATCTACCTTAAATAATGCACAAATGGTAGTGTTTGCCAAGTCGCTCAAATTCTTACAAGAAATCGAATGGCTCAATTGAACATTTGAAATTGACTAACTTTACTTTGTCAGCTGAATACTCAACTAATGAAATTAAATTTGTTTATCTTTCAATAACGAAAGGTAAATGCTGGTTTTCCTTTCAAATTAAATTAGATGAAACAAATAGTAGCACTGAGCATGTTTCTCATTGAATAGGCTACTAGAAGCGTAATTTTTTTTTTAACCGATTGATAACACCTCGTCTCACATTATTCAGCTCTCTCTCTTTGTTTCAGTCTTTATCAAACTGTTTTATGAGTACCTGAATCCAATGGATTACAAGCATTTTCCCCTGAAAATTTTGATTGATTTGAGTGATAACTTACAAAAGGTTGCTCGTGATGGAAATAGTCATGCACATTTTAATTCTTAAGCTTAACCAATGAAAAAAATATAACTTTGAGGTTTTACAGTTGAAGACAAGAAAGTCTTACAATTAAGAAACATGAGCAATAATTGTTACAGCTTTGTCTCTCTTTTCAAGCAGTGATACTCATCAGGTAATCCTGAGCAGTTTCCTTTATCTTTCTATTTTCTTCTTCATCTCGCAGTAAGTGGATCCAATAATGGAGGCAGCTTTCCGAGGCATTAGTCAAGGTATTTTCAAAGAAGACTTCATGCAGGATGAACATCAAGAATGGGCACTTTAGATGCTCAAAACCGAGTTCCCCTAATGACTTCAGCATGCGAGTTATCCTCAGGTAGTTGTGTGAAGATCTGTTCATAATGGAAAACAATGATAGTATTATTTGAAATGCAAACCAGTTTATGCCAAAAATCTGTTTCCGCAGAGCGATTGTACATTAAATTTTTCATCAAGTTTGTTATAATTTACACTTTTAACCACTGAACTGATAACAACAGTATAGACAAACAATATACGGAATGATAGCCGGGGGCAAACAAAGGAAATAAGTATGGACTATGATTTTGTGGACCTGCTGTTCACATTGTTGGAAAAAGAGAGATGAAAATATAAACTTCAAATTTAACTATAAGAAAACAAGCAGTTAACATGAATATACTGACGACTTTCAACGATCTTAAACCTACCTATTGAGATGCCAAAACCTTTCTTGCCAGTTGTTTCCTCGTACAATGACTCCAGTCATCTCATCTTCAAGACACATGCCCCAGAAATCAAGCATCATGCAATATGACTTTAAAACTCGTTGTCTGGCAGCAGGATCCTCAGAAATCCTCTGATAAAGAAGACAGGTATAAACAAAAACATACATTAAAATAAGAAAAGGAAAACAAAAAAACGGAAGGAGGAAAAATAAAAAGAGAAGAAAAGATTGATTGAGTACGGGTCAGGTGATCAAATCAGAGAAATAACATTTAAAAACAGTAAATGTGAACAATCATCTTGTAAATACTTGTTCTTTCTTATTTTACCTTTGCCTCAAAAAGTTGAAGCTCTTGAGCCCGGTGATTGTACATTGATGTTTCTCGGGTTGGAAACAACCTACAGATAAAAGACATGCCAATATAATTGATTACCAGGACCTTATCAACTTTTTCTTATCAACTTTTTTTTATCATCTACAAGATTTTCCTTTAAAACATCTTCTCCGATATCTTCAAAACTGTGATTAGTTTCAATCTTATTTCTCAAAATAAATGCCCAGCTATAACTTTGAAATGTTATAGAACAAGTTAAATCTAAATAAAACATAAACATAAACAATCCCTCTGAGTTAAAAAAATATTGTGCCACTGATTATCTGTCATGTTCCATCTGCCATAGACATGTTTCTTTCCCTTTAAAAAGTTTGTTGCCCCTTCACATTTAATGACTGAATATGGTTTTGACAGATAAATGGTTTAATTCATGCATTGTTTATAAGAACTAGTGTGAACGTTACACACAGTGAGGTTTATTATAATTGATTATCAACATTTGTATTGACCGTTCTTTACTACAACATACCACTGTATGTAGTCATGACAAGTCTCAAGCAATGTGTAGTTTCCTAACCACTCCTGGTGAACTTGATCGATTAACATACCTTGGGAAGGGTGGGGATTAATAAAATAATAAGTAATGACAAGAATAACAAGAGTCTCACAAACGTCTGACAAACATAAGCATAAAACCGAGACAAAGGGGAAAATACACACAAACAGCTGAAAATGATCACCACTCTGAGAGACATAAAATGCAAGGTTGTGGTCATAAGAGCTGTCTTGAAATTTTTACTAGATATAGATGTCATGAGTGCTGCAGCAAGGGATGATATGGGTTTTTTGTTGTACGAATGTCCTTCCACACAGACTTATTTGAAAACATTCGACGCCCATTCTGGAAGTAATAAATATCTGGTTAGCAGCTCACCATTGCCTCCTTTTCTCTCATTGCTATAGAACAGCCAATTTTCGCAAAGATTCTGATTGTCAAGCTTTTCCTGAAAAACATAAAAATCAAATAAATAGATAAAGTAAAATAAATAAATAAATAAACAACAACTAATCAAGCTGTGTAAAATTACAAATTGCACAAATAAAATTTACCTCTTTGAGCAACCTACCAGTTTTAGGAGTGAAAAGGTTAGAAGGGGTTGAACCCCGCCCCTTTCCTGCATTATTCGGCACGAATCCTCAACCAATAGTTAAAAAACCTTCCCACAAGCACTTAGATTCAATGAAAGTATTGAGAAATTTTAACTCTGAAAAGTGTCTGGATCAGAACACATCTAAATAAAACCAAAGAGGTAAAAATGTCCTAAGACTGATTTTTTTTTAAAGGATGATATACCGGATAGCCTCGGCAGTATGTCAGAGTGTCTTGTTCAACCCATACTGGCTGAGTCATCGACATCAGGCAGTACTGGAATGTTCTTTGTTGCACTTCATTTGCTCCACTTCTCTGCTGCTCTCCGTAAACTGGACTTCTCTCCTGCACTCCAATTCTCTGCTGCCATCTATTTACTCCACTCCTCTGCTGCTCTAGGTACACTCCACTTCTCTGCTGCACTTCATTTACTCCACTTCTCTGCTGCACTCCATTTCCTCCACTTCTCTGCTGCACTCCATTTGCTACACTTCTCTGCTGCACTCCATTTGCTACACTTCTCTGCTGCACTCCATTTGCTTCACTTCTCTGCTGCTCTCCGTAAACTGGACTTCTCTCCTGCACTCCAATTCTCTGCTGCCATCTATTTACTCCACTCCTCTGCTGCTCTAGGTACACTCCACTTCTCTGCTGCACTTCATTTACTCCACTTCTCTGCTGCACTCCATTTCCTCCACTTCTCTGCTGCACTCCATTTGCTACACTTCTCTGCTGCACTCCATTTGCTTCACTTCTCTGCTGCTCTCCGTCAACTGGACTTCTCTCCTGCACTCCACTTCTCTCCCGCACTCTGTTTCCACTTCTCTGCTGCACTCTGTTTACTCCACTTATCTGCCGCACTCTGTTTACTCCACTTCTCTGCCGCACTCTGTTAACTCCACTTCTCTGCTCCACTTCATTTCTGTCTTCAAATAACAGTTTCTGGAAGTATCCATAAGTCTGCAAGATCAGTGTTTTGAAGAATCCAAGTATCTTTATGATCTGGATCAAAAAAAAAGAAAAGCAAATGCAGCAACAAACATCACTCGTTTTTACCATGCTCATTCTCAAACATATAAATGATTGATAAATCATTTTAAAATGCGGTGAGGTAAGCTAAGCTTTTTGTTTTGACACGTAACTGGGTGGTACATCTAACTGTACCACTAAGTAATTATAATTACATGTAAAATATATAACTACACAGATCACCAGAGCACACGCAAACTGTGACATTACATACCTCAAAATATTTAATGAAACCGAAAATGTAAACAACCGCAATAATTATTTTATAACAAAAAATGTATGCTCAAAATTTAATTTAAAATTTTTTTTATTGTACAGGGCTCGAATTTGACACTGGACCGCCGGCCCGTGGCCAGTGATTTTAGCCTCGGGCCAGTAAACTCCTGACCTGACAAGTCCGGCGGTCTTGTGTTTTTCAGTTGAACAATAGCCCATGTGTAATACCTTAAACAGAAAGAAATGATGTTTAAAAGTTAACCTTGAGTCTGGTTTTTATGCAATTCCGTTGAGTAGCAAAATATACTAACCCATGAGACAAATTGATTATCTTCTCTTGGTGCTTTAAAATAAAAACAATTTACCCTTTAAACTGTGTCGAAAGCTCTTTCTCATAAAGATTCTGGTCTTGTGAAATCAATTCTGATCCGGTAAACATTTGAGCTACAAGCCCTTCGGTCTTGTGGAATTTTACCCCAAATTCGAGCCCTGGTCGTATACAATGTATACGTTTAAATTCCTCCTGCCTCCCTGTCCTCTTACCAGAATATCTTGCACGGTCTTGTGTGACGGGGGTGCCTGGTATCCGACGGGGCAGCGACTGTCTTCATGGTGTGTCCAGATATATCTGGAGAACTTACCTGGCCTAAAGATCCAATAGGAGAATGGCCTCATTACAAACTTCCAAAGAAAACGTAGTAAGTGCCATATACACCAGAAAGGAAAACATAACAGCATGATTGTTTTGAAGACGTCTGAACAACTCTCAAATGTCAGGCAAATCATGATACACCGGACACAGTGACAGCTTAGTGGTCAAGTTAAAAAATAATAAAATGGACAGTGCAGCTGTTAGCAGGCCCAATGCAATGATTCTCAAGAGCACACAAAAACTACAAAATGCCACATCACATGTCAAACTATTGTTAGAAATGTAATGTTTAACGTATACTCGATTGCTGGGAAGACCGTATACTCGATTACTGGGACCACCTCATTCCCATGTAAGTTGACTCTTTATTGTAGCGCCTTGGGAGCAATGTTGTGGTATAAGTTTGTATTATCGTTATCGTTCAATGAAGGGAGCGATACTGTTCCGTCCCAACTTGACAATCGTCCCAACTATAGTTGGGACGGGTCCCAACTTGAGTGTTAAAGTTGGGGCGTCCCAACTATAGTTGGGATCGCAGTAAACACAAAACTCCCCCATGATTAAACTAAAAACATGGAAGTATGATAGTATGAATTTTTTAAGACCACTTTCCCTTGAGAATATTTTAGATTAATTAGAATTTTGGTTTTCCAAGAGAAAGGAAACTAAATGCGTAGGCCTACACATGAGACTGAAAGCGTCACCCGGCATGAGCACGAGGCCGCTGTCAGAACCCTCTAAAAACACTATTTATACCCGAGTTAGTTTTCTTTAGCGGTCCTATGAGCGATATACACTATCATTCTAAACCTCGTCCTGGGCAACGGCCCGCGGCCGGCTCTACCTCCATCATCAGTTTTGACATGAGTTTGTACAGAGCCGAGACCCAGGTTTGAAATTTAGAATCTTGTTAAAACGCCAATCGCATCAGCTTGTGCTTCTGCAGTAGTGTCACACAGTAATCCACACATGATCCATCACGGGGTCCTGTTGAATTCTATGGGCGATCCCAACTGTAGTTGGGTTCCCAACTTTAATACTCAAGTTGGGACCAACTATAGTCAAGTTGGGCTGGAACAACACGACACGCGGTTTATGAAAACGAGGTGGCAAAATCAGACATTTCCGTGCATGGGAATTCCCCTAATTCACAACCGCACGCAACAATAGTATGGAACGCCAAAGAGGCAATTAATCCGATCAACACACCGATCGTTCTTTTGCACCGATCGATCGTTCTTTTGCATCGATCGATCATTCTTTTGCATCGATCGATCGTTCTTTTGCATCGATCGATCGGTCTTTGCATTGATCGATTGCTCCTTTCAACTGATCGATCATTCCTTTCCACCAATCGATCGATGAAAAAAGAGCGATTAGAAAAGACCGATTGAAAGATCGATTGAAAGACTGATTGAAAAAGACCGATGCGCAAACATCGATGTGTATACGCCTCACACACAGTCCACTGCCGTGTACGCCATGTAGACCCTGGTGTGTAGACCAACAGCATTCCTTGTCCTCCCCGAAGGATTTGATTATAGCACGTTTTAATGAACCAGTTCCAGGGGGTTATGATCGAGCAAGGCACGCTGGGGAAAAAAATGGCGTGGCGAGATCGATCACCCCTGGGAACGAGGTTGAAGTCTATTACATTAGTCAATGGTAAGAAACCGTGCAAGCCTCGCGCGAATTCTGAACATTTTTAAGGACCACTTTGGTCCCACTTATATTGCTTTAACGCATTAAGGAAACAAACTCACGCACTTCAACTGGTCCCAATGTTCGAATATGCTAGAGACTTGCACAGTCTATTTGGGATGACCCATTCTCAGGAATTCGGGTCATCTCGTACCCAAGTCAACTCGTACCCAGGTGAACTCACGGAACTTCTTTCTCCTCTGCATGCAACGTACGTTAGACGGTACGAGTTGACTTGGGTACGAGTTGACTTGGGTACGAGTTAACCTGGGTACGAGTTCACTTTGGTACGAGTTGACCTGGGTACGAGTTAACCTGGGTACGAGTTAACCTGGGTACGAGTTAACTTGGGTACGAGTTGACTTGGGTACAATATTTTGGGTACGAGTTGACTTGGGTACGAGTTGACCTGGGTACGAGTTGACCTGTTTCCATTCTCAGTATAGTGTAACGTTCTGCCAACTGTATCCTTGTTTGCTCTGCAGCCGAACCCAGACAGAAAACAAACGAACTCAAACTCCGTTCAATATGAAACACACTGATTTATTTATTCTCCGAGAAAAAAAACTTATTCATTGCTCACTCACTGAACTCACCTTTTTGGTATGTCTGTGGTCTAACCAAAGAGAAAGGAGGTCTAACACAACTACTGACTGTACATCATTCCTTGCTCTATGACTACATCATGCACACACAACACAATCTATACTGTAGGCCTATATCGCTTGGTTCCAAGCCAGCATCTTCCTGCTGGCGAGAAAAGAACAGGGCCCAATTTCATAAAGCTGTTAATAAAAAAATTAGCAAATTTCTTTACTTAGCAAGAAATGAGCGGGGTACCACTGGCAACAACATAAATTTTATGGAATATTGGCTGGTAACCTGTTTCTGCTAAGCAAGATAATTTCCTGTGCTTAGCAACTTTTTGTGCTTACATTCTTTATGAAATTGGGCCCAGCACGGCCCAATTTTATGGCTCTGCTTACCCTAAGCAAAGAATCAGAAGCAGAAGCAGGGAATTCCGGGCTTACGCCAAGCCTATTTCATGGGCTAGTAGGGATTCTTTGCTTGTGCGCGTGTGTACTCCACGTTACTAGGCATTCTACGCTTACACAGCTAGCACAGAAATTCGGCGCTTGCACAGTAAGCGAAGAATGGTGATGGCAAGCGCAGAATTCGGCAGTAAGCAGAGCCATGAAATTTGGCCCAGATAAGTCTATTTATAAAATAACATTGAGATTAGATTTGTTTCCAAAGTTTGACTTTTATCGTTCATGTATGTATTTGAATCTTTTCCCATTTGAAAATTGATTAACTAATACGACATAAACTAGCTGACAAAGGGGACAAGTTTTATTTCCACGTTGTAACTTTAATCGTTTAAATGCACACAACTTTAATCATTATTATATCCACACAAACTATGTATATATACTTGTATCACACAGCACTGTCGTTAAGACAACATGGTCTACAGCCAAAGCCAAAGTCGCTTGATTAGGAAATAATTTGGGAAAACTTAAATTTAGTTACTTGGTTTGGTGAATATAAGAAACAATATAGTTTACTTTTAATCTGTGAAATGTTCTTCAAGGAATAACTTTGCTTTTTTAAAAACACTTACAACTGAGGACTCAATGTTGAACTTATTGGTTTGTTTATTTTTGTTCATTATGTTGTCTATACCTTTCAAGTTAGTAAAGTTTCCCCCTAGAGTTCGCTTTTATAAGCAAATAAATAACAAAACTAAAAATAACAGACATTAAATTCAATATGTAATTATAACAACTTAAAAATACTTCCATCACATTTAAAAGCATTATCTACCTAAAAACTGCAAACATGTTACTGTTTGCCAAGTTGGTCGAATTCTTAAACGAAGTTTAATAGACCAAACGAACAATTGATAATTAATAGTTTTACTTTGTCAACGAAATTTGACAAATGAAAGAAATCCTGTGTTTTTTATAATGACAAATAGTAAATACTGGTTTCCTTTTCAAATTAAATTAAATGAGCCAACATGACACAATAAATTATATCACTAAACATGTTGCCCATTATATCCACATACCGGCAGCGTATAAACAATTTGTGGGAAATGTTTTAAACCCATTTATAAGACTTATTTCATATAACTCGGCTCTCGCTCTCTCAATAAAGTATTTCAACCTGCATTAAACTGTTTTATGGGTTCTTGAACCAAACATTTACAAGCATTTTTCCAACACAAAACATAATATTTACAAGTTAATTCAAGTGATAATTTACAAAAGGTTGCTTGTCATGGAAATAAGCAGGTTAATTCTTTAGGTTAACCATTGGGAAAGTATAGCTTTGGGGTTATACCTTATTACATAATAAAAAGAAATAGTGTCTCAACATTTACTACTAGGTGGTGTTATACACTTAACATTACTTTAAAGTACATAAGTCCATTAGCCATGACATGGGAACAAGCTTGATAGAAAAACACTAGTTTGAACAACTGGGAAGGTTTAGTTTATCATCTGATTTACTGTGCGCTGCTCAAACAAAGACATTTGTCTTAATTTGTCATCTACTACAAATCCCATACTGTCAAATTACAAATTATAAGCATTTATTATGCACTTTAAACCATTATTGTTAACAGTAGGAATTCAACTGAAGCATGGTGAAAATGTACAGTACCTTTGAATTCCTAGTGAAATATTAAAATAAACCTGCAAAAAGCAGCCTATTTCACGTTCAAGCATTCGTACACTGTTAAAAGAGCTGGGCAAAATATAACTGGGTAAAAGCAATTTCTGGTTTGTTGTACAAACTGATATTTATTTTTATTTTGTTTTGCAGTTCTGAGTGTTCCAATTGTGAAACTTGATTGGGTGACGGCATGCATTAGTGCATACCATCTTGAGCCTCTCAAACATTATGTACTTGAAGAAACAGCTTACTGGTGTTAAGACCATTATCATAAAAGAATGTTTTGAATTGTTTCTTTCCTTAAATGAGCATTGGAAATACTATTTTTATCTAGAAGTGACCCTAAAGCGAAAATGCCAATGCAGTTTAAACTACTTATTCAATTTGGTCACAAAGATACGACAGGCTGAGAAAAGCTCACAGTAATTATTGCGAACTGTACTATTTTGATAGGACCTCCGGCCCTCATATCCTTTTTCATTATTTGAACAAATTAATAGATATTTCTGGCCTCACTTTCTGCTTGGAACTACTCAATGAACTTGAATAAAAAGTTTTGCAGTTATAAGTGCAGTTGCTATATTTTCAAATAGGAAAACCATTTTTTTTCAATATCATATCTTGAAAGTATTTATGGATTTTGAAGGTAAATCTCACTTTTATTTTCTTGTGTACTTTCAAGGGGAATCATCATCAGTTGAAAGGGCAGATGAAATCTCCAGCAAAGAGGTAAGAAAATAAAATGTGACTGAAAGATGCATCGCCTAATTTGCTTTTGAAAAACTAAATTAAATGTTTGTTTTTTTTGCAAATGAAAACTTGAACCTTTTTTTCCCCCTCGAGCAATCCAGTGTTAAAATCAGCCTTTTTTGTACCATCAAATTGGTCAAAACACAGGCGATGACTATCTGTAAACTAAAGATGGCTCAAAGGGCAGGTTATTACCTGCAAATGATGGTTTGAATTGTGGCATTTTTACCTTTTCAATGTTTTATGCATCGCATAACAGTATATTAAACAGGTCATCTTAGCTCTTTAATATTGTATGTTTTTATGTATTTGTTTTTGGAAGAAGTAATCTAGTCATAAATAACACAACTGTTCTCCTTTTGCTGAATTCCAACTAGCGAAAAATATTTCAGCTATTCTAAGTATTGTTTCTACTTTTATCCAGTCATACATTTTAAGGGCAGACTCTAGTCTACCAACTAGAGATACTAAACAGGTGGGGCGGACTTAGGGTAGTGAAGCCTATTAAATGTTTCACCTGAAGACTGTTTTATCAAAGATAGATCACGACGGGTAATTCCTATTTAATTCTTTGGCACAGTTCTTTCATCTTGATAAGAGGATTTTTCTAACTTGGAAATATCTATTGACTCTATTACAGGGTGATGTGATAGACACAGCCAGTGATTCATCAGGGAGTGAATACATACCAGAGGACAACAGTGATGACAGCAGTGATGAAGACTGTGACCAATCTCCTGTGACCACAAAACATGTAAGAAACACTCCTGATATAGTGAAAAAATGTATGTTACTCGGTTTACAGTGTCACTGCCGCTAAGATTTATTAGTTCCTTTAAGAACTCGCCCTCCTTAATTAATTCTGGGGAAAAAAATTGTATTATCCTTAAATTCTTCTGTTGCAGAGGGTAAAATGGCGATTGATTGTAGCTGCTTTACAAATGCATTTAATAATTATAACTTGCTGTTCACACACAAGAAATAAGGCGTAAAACCTCAAACTAAACTAAAGTTGTGCTTTTCTTATGGACAGACACAGGCTGTTGCATTTGTTGTAATGCAGGTAGTAAATGGCACAATAAATTTACAGTCTATGTTCCTGCTCATCTTAAAGTTGAGGTCAATTTGGAGTCAGGATACCACAATGCACATTTACAACATGTGCAATACTTAACAAGTACACCTCTTGAGGTACGGTTCAGGAAACGATAAAAAATACCCCCAATGTACATTAACATTGCCCAACAAGTCTATAACTGAAAAAAATACTTCTGGAGATGCGTCTTAAAGAAAATTGACTATAATTACATAATCAAGTAGTTGTCACGTGGTTATTTGATGAATAATATTAGTTTAATTATATCTAAAACAAAGTCAAGGCATATATGCTTTCAGATATGCCGATGAAAAAGTCATGTATTTAGTCAATGGGGTTTGGTGGAAAGATGAGAGAAACAAAAATGCAACGAAACCAAAGGTCGTTCCGAAGAGTTCAGAACAATATTGTAAAAGTTTACCAACTTTGTTTTATACTATCGAAACCATACTTTTATACGAAATTTACAAGGTTTTTATGGGTTTAATAAATTAAACGGCTGTCCCTGTAAATGGTAACAAAGAATACTCAAAGGAAATATGTGAATCTTTCTGTCTATGATTATACCACACTTGACAGTTATGTTCTGGATGTCAAGAGTGCTTATGAAGTCAACTCTGCTAAAATATTTATCGTCTTACGTAATTGTGTTGGATGGTTTGGGGAGTTTAGGCTGTTTTTGTTGTTGCTTTTTCTGTGTTTTTTCAACACCACTTTGGTCTCTTTGAACTTAAATCAAGATCCATTTTCACTCACAGCATTAAAGAATAATTGATTTTGGAATGAGAACGTGTTGGGAATGTGTTGGTCAATTATACATTAAAGAGATCTGCTTTTTATTGCTTTGACAGAGTGTTGTGACAATATCAACCCCGACACAGCAATTACTTCCAAGACTACAGAAAGTAGCAGACCTGTTGACATGCATCCCGGGCAACCTGTTTTGGACTCAAGCAATATGTATGTAGTAGACGTTCATACTAGCAAATATTGTTACTGTCTTTATTGTGAGGCACCACATAAAAACTTGGCATGTCACTGTCGAAGAGTTCACTCAAAAGAAGATTTGGTTGCTGAAGTACTAGCTGTGCCTAAAGAGGGCAAACGACAGAGAAGGCAAAAGTGGCAGCACATCAGAAATATGGGAAATCATGAACACAACATATTGGTGCATCAACAAAAATGCACCGACCTCGTTGTCCGAAAGAGGCCTGTGGACAACAAGGTTGGAAAACACACAATAAATGACTACGTCCCCTGTACCGACTGCCTAGGGTACCTTCACCGTCTGTCACTCTGGAAATACAAAATATTATGTCACTCTCACAATAAGGCTAGCACATCACACAATAACTTCGTCAGGGAAGGCCGTATGCTCATACCCACAAAGTTCAACCTATCTTTTCATGTTAACAATGTACTCAATAACATGAAAAGGGACACAGTGTCACTAATAGTGAGAAATGACAGAGAGATCATACAAGGAAGCAACTTGTTTGGGCGATGTAATTCCAGTAGAAAAGGGGAGAACACTGCCCAAGGTCCTTGACATTTCAAGACAACTGGACAGTGGTATCAAGCAGGCAAATGACTTAGTAGAGCCATCCTCCTTTGACAATGAATTGTCAAAGCAGCTCTCAATTTGTCCGGTTACAATACAATAAGAAAAACCAGTCCTACCACGCCTACTCAACAGCTTTAAGGGTCGGTTTCGCCCTGACAGACCTGGCTGTCATTGTTAAAAATAATTATATTCGACAACAAAACCGTGAGAAGGTCTCTGTGGTAGATGATTTTCTGCATCTGTTGAAAACAGAGTGCAAAGTACATGTAACCTCAGGTGCTCATCGCCAACAGCAAGAGAGATCCAGGAAATCTCCCAAGATTCTCCCTCTAACTGAGGACTGCGTAAAATTCAATGTTTTTTAAAGAAGAGTGGAGATAGCTTGAAAGCAGAAGAGATCTCTGATACAACATACAGAGATCTTGCTCGAATTACACTTGCCCATGTAATTCTTTACAACAGGAGACGTCCTAAGGAAGTTGAGCTACATGGACAGTGTTCAGAACAAAACACCAGTCCATGATGAAGTAAGGAAGTCGCTTACAGCCCCTGAGAGAGTGGCTCTGAAAAGACTCACTCTCATTATGGTCAGAGGCAAAAGAGGAAGAGGTGTTCCAATACTACTCCCTCCCTACTTGAAGGAGAGTATGGACCTTCTTGCCGAGTACAACAAAGCCAAACAGTTTATGTTTTCAAGAGCAAGTGATAGTGCTTCCACTCCCATCAGGGCCTACCAGGTCATGGCCCAACTTGCATCAGTGGCATCTCCCACATTGAAGCATAGGTGCACTAAACTTAGAAAGCACCTTGCTACACTTTCCCAACTGTTGGACCTCAAAGAAAATGAATTAGAACAACTGGCCACTCACATGGGCCACGATGTATCAGTTCATTGCGAATATTATCGGCTTCCAATGGAGACAATCCTTCTTGCCAAAATGAGCAAGTTATTGAATCTTGCCCAAGAAGGAAAAATTTCCCAGTTCAAGGGAAGACGTAACTCTTGAGTTTGATGAGTCCCTGCCTGCCTATAATGATGAAGAGAGTGAAAGTGATGATGACATTGAAGTTGAACAGACAGGTGAAAGTGATGAAGACCATGATGATGACACTGAAGTTGAACAGACAGAAGATATTAATCAAGGGGTTGAACAAAGGAAAATAAGAAGTAAACCACATTGTAAACAACTTGCTAAACTACATTTTAAACCAAGTTGTAAACCAAGTGGTACATCCAAGTCAAAGCAGTCGCCCCGGAAAGTTAAGTTGCAAAGAAAATACAATAAATGGAAGAAAAATCAAGAACAATTCCTTTTTTCCCAAACTGAAGTTCGAACACTGTCAAGAACTAAAAGAGTACCAGGAAAGTCATTGTGTCTCTTACTGTTGAAGAGAGGTGGCACTCTCCTTGATGGAAAATCATGGACTGAACTCAGAAATAAAATACATAACAGTAACTTAAAGGCCAAATTGAAGATTTTAAAAAATGGAACACGACATGTGCTTATTAAGTATGTTTCACTGTTATTTAATTGTAATATGCTTTGGGTTGTTAAAGTAACAACTAGATTTTGTGAGTTTTGCCATTAAAAGATTGCTGGTACAAGGTCCGTTGTTCACTTACAACTTTTCTTCCATCCTGTAACTTCTTATTCAAATCTACCTGTAAATACATTTTATCATTTTCCTCCATCTCGTGGTCTTGATATAGTTTCCTTTGTCAAAGAAACTATGCCAATGAAAACTTACTCGTAATTCCTAAAACTCTTCCCTATGAGTTCGTAAATGTTCTTGGCTTTCAGCTTTCTACGGAAGTGTATAAAGGACATTGTAAAAAAAAAAGCTATTCCGCCCGGGCGGATTACTATTCCGCCCGGGCGGATTACTATTTCGCCAGGGCGGATTACTATTTCGCCAGGGCGGATTACTATTTCGCCCGGGCGGATTACTATTTCGCCCGGGCGGATTACTATTTAGCCCGGGCGGATTACTATTTAGCCCGGGCGGATTACTGCTCAACAGACTTCAAACAGTGCACGGCATTCATAATCGTGCGAGTTCACCTGTCAATATTATGGAAGTGCATAAAGGACATGGTAATCCGCCCGGGCGAAATAGTAATCCGCCCGGGCGAAATAGTAATTCGCCCGGGCGGAATAGGTTTTTTTTTTTACCATGTCCTTTATACACTTCCGTAGCTTTCTGTTCTCCCTTTAACTTTTTTTTCTGGCTCATTCCCCAATCCATCTGGGATACACCAATTTATCTAGGATACACCAATGTATCTGTAATATACCAATCTATCTGGGATACACCTATGTATCTGGGATACAATAGGCTGATCCTTGCATTCACTTTGGCTACAAAACTCTTAGTTTTACTCCCTTATTTCTGCCGACGATGACAATGTCACACACATTTTACAACGGGCCTTATCAGCCATACTGTCATGGTTATTAATTTTGTACCCAAGTTGGTTTCTCCTTTTGTTTGTGAGTTGTATTTTCTCCATGATTAAACTGTGTGGCTCGAAAATACAACTTCTGTTGTTATGACAGGTTGGGTCATCGTTAATTGGGTTTTTGTCAATGTAATGCTGATTTATAGCCAAAATTCTTAAGAAAATCTTTACATGAAAATAATTTCTCCTTTGAATAGTACAAAAATGCACTTTAAACAGAGTTGTTCATTTAAAAGAAAAAATCCAAACCAGACCTCTGGTGTCAAATATCTTGGCATTTTGGTAGCCTTCCAACCTCAACTGAAAAAGTAGGTATGTACAAAAATAATGCGTTCTTGTTTTTAAATCTAAAAAGGAGGAGGGAAAAAGAGCAACCACAAGTGGTACACCACCACCAACTCATGAAGCTACTACTCTTCGTCTTGTTGACGCTTTCGTCACAACTAGACTTGATTCCGGCAATTCTCTTCTGTATGGACTCCCTGATAAAGATCTTGCTAAAATTCAACGTGTACAAAACACTGCTGCTCGCCTCGTTTCTTGCTTGCCTCGTTCTCACCATATTACACCAGTGCTAATGAAATTGCATTGGCTCCCAGTTAAGTTTCGTACTATTTATAAAATTCTTTTGTTAACTTTCAAAGCTCAAACATGTCAATCTCCTGCTTATTTATCTGAACTTGTTCACCATTATTCCCCTACTTGGACTTTACGTTCATCTCAACAGTCATTGCTTTCAACTACAAGAGCTTCGTCCATTTTTTATGGCCACAGATCATTTTCTTACGCCGCACCATTTCTTTGGAATAGTCTTCCTGTGCATATTCGCCAGGCTAGTTCTTTACACTGTTTTAAGTCTCTGTTAAAAACTCATTTGTTTGAAGCTACTTATTTGTAATCTGCTTATTTGTAATTGTATCTTTCACTCATAGTATATTTTATTGTTTTCTTTATGCGCTCATCATTATTGCTTTAGGCGCTTTACAAATGTCTTTATTATTGTTATCAGGAAGCATCAGCATCTGTTGAGCGGCAACATTCAACATCAAGCAATTCCCCACTGGATTCTACTGGAGTCATGCTTCCACATACAGTCAATGCATGCTGGGCTTCTGACTCCAATGTAGAGGATGAACCCCGGCTGCAAGGATAGTCTACGGAATGACAGAAAGCCCAATGCATCAGTCAGCAGGGCAATGATTGGGACTGTCATGTGGGATGTCATGAAAATATGTGCTAAACCCATTTGGAAGGCCTGTAAGACCATTGCCAAGAACATGGTCAGAAAATATCTACTGTCTCTAGATGACCGATTAGAAGATGAGAAGGTCAGTACAGGGCACTTCTCCATTTCCAAACAACTATGAAGTCGATGGGAAAATGTCAATCGTCTGAATTATGCAGCAAAACTTGTGAAGAAACGCTGCCATGGACCACTGCAAATAGTGTTGATCGGCACATCGATGCTCTTGAAAAACACAAGACAGACAAATTCATCAGGCTTTGGGGGTCATTTTGGGCAGAGGAAGACCCACTGAAGATTGAGGCGAGGTTCTAATGGCAGACAGTAGTGAAAGATGTGAATAAGTGAGTAAGTAATGTGACTATGTTAACTGATGCAACATTGGATTCAATACCAAAAAAGTATAATCTTATCGAAAATGTAAGAAACAAAAGTATTATGCTGTCTTCTTTTCTTTGTACAGGAGCAAATGTTGCTAGTACTGTCAAGTTTAAAAAGTAAAACTTGTATCAAAATGAACCTTTGTTCAACGTTGTAGATTCACCAGTGCACCAAATGTCAGGGAAAGGAGAAGGTAAAAACTGCTGCCCTGGAGTTTCAACCCATCCCTGTAGTTGGTCCCTGGGTGATGGTTGGGATCGACCTAATTGGTCCATTCAAGGGGTCAAACGCTGGCAATCGTTATGTCTTAACTGCTACGGACTACTACACCAAGTGGCCAGAGGCAATGCCGATCCCACGAAAGGATGCTGAGAGTGTAGCAAAGTGCCTCGCAAGTTTATTTTGCAGGTAGGTTCATTCCAAGGGGCAGACATGCTATTCTTCCGACTTTCTTTTTGGCCATTGGAAATAATGAGACAAAAATGTGATTTAATAGCCTGAAAAGTGCATTCAATCAAATAATCCTACTTTTTTTCCAAGGATGTGGCTTTTAAACTTTCAAAGCTTGGTTAATTTTGTAAAATTTTGATAATTAAAATTAGCTTATTTATTCTCATTACAGGCATGGTGCACCGCAAGACTACCTCTCTGATCAAGGGAGAGAATTCTGTAACCAGGTAAAATTATGCAAAAAAACAAATTACTAGTTGTCAATTCTTCATGTACATTGCTTGACCAATCTCTATACACAATTGCAATTATCTGTGTTAACCTGAACCTGTGCTACTGTGCTAACAATTTCATTTTTTTCTCCAAAAGCTTTCTGAGGAGATGTACCAGCTATGTGGTATCCGCCATCGTGTCAGCTCTGCATACGGTCATCCACAGACAAATGGCCTTGATGAGCATATGAATCAGACACTCAAGGTGTCCATTGCCAAGCTTGTAAATGACAAGCAGGATGATTGGTAAAACTATTTAGGTAATTATTATACTTTAAACTACAATACCAGGGACCTTCTAAGCTGCCATGGCTATGTTCAATAACCTTAATTTAATTTCTTTGTACAGATCCTGTGTTGTTTGCATACCGAACATCCGTGCATGCAACCACCAAGTTAACACCATTCTTCTTAATGTATAACAGGGAAGCCAGACTGCCATGTGGGGTCAGTTTCTGTCAAGTATGCCGAGAGATTTGTTTTCAGACATCTAAATTTAATTGTTATTTATAATTCATTTCAGCTGATGGATCTTGGTTAAGTGATAAACACATTGGTTTTGCCCATTCTTGCCTATCAAGACAATTGCCAGCCATTCAGGGCTTTCAGAGTGCAGTGACCCTTCATGCAGGTAGTGCCCGAGGCTGTGTGTTAACCAATGATGGCCCATTCATTCAAATTGTTTAGTCAATGACTCCCACTGGGTCACTGTGTCATACATGTACATAGGAGTAGATGCACCAAACAAAGTAAGAGTTTCAACTTTATGATAGCGTAGGAGTTTCCTTGCCTGTTGCCCTTGTAGGATCAGTAAAACAGCATCCCAGAGCGCGGTGTTCGTTGGAGTTGGCAAGCGTGACCACAGTTGGAGCGATTACGACGCCACCACGCAGCGGCGGGCTAACACTGTCTGCCTGCCTCGTGTGTTGGTCCGGCCAATCCAACTGTGAATACAGCCAATTACGTACCCACTGTGTGGTTATTATTCAGTTATTCAAAACAACTAGTCTAATACCACTTTTAGCCCTCGCCACATTTTTTTTATTAAAAGAATGTAGGTGTATTTTTGGTATTGTTTAATTGTTATATTATTATTTATTAAAAAAATAATTTTGGGGGGAAGGGGCTGAAAAAAAAGCTTTGAGTTATTTTTACTTACACCTCTGTTAAGTTAGTTGTTACAACTCAAAATTCCTCAGTACTGTAATACTAAGTAATTTTGAGCAGGGCCCAATGTCATAAAGTTTAGCTTAAGCACACTAAGCACAATAAAATTGTTCTCATCAGAATAAGGGAACCAGCCAAAACACCATGTCGGGCGTATTGTCTGTGACTGACATGCTGCATATGTTTGCTTAGCAGAAAATTATTCAGCACTTTTCAGCTTATGCAGCTTTATGAACTTGGGCCCAGATTTTCAACATGTATCTCATTATCTAAACTGCTGAGTTGTGTCCCATTCTAACTTCCAGAAACCGGAGAAGAGTTGGTTAAAAAACCCACTGAAAAGCCAGTAACATCATATTATGATAAGCATGGTAAGATAACTTTACTCTCTGACACTATGGAAGCAAACTGCGTGATGTTAACATTACTGTCAAGTTTGGGGATCTGCTTAAGTTTGTTGGTACATTTTGAAAAAAATAAAAATACATTTTTGATGGATAATTTTGAATCATTTTGGAAGGCAGACGAAATAGTTGAGCAACAAAGGCAGCGTCTCCAACAATTCAAGCGGAGTCCATCCATTGCAAATCAAGGTAAGAGGAAAGTAAAATAATACTCAACAATTTTCAAAGGATTTCATGGTGACTCATTGCAACATGCCTTTCATAATTTGGCAGACAGTAAACAGCACTAAGAAGCATAAGATAAATTCAGTTGATTTTAACTACCAAGGAATTTCTACCTCCTGTGCCAACTCTTTCATCCATCTGTCTATTAGAATGTAAAAATGTATTTCGTTTCATGTTTTGTTTCTCAGCCACAGTTGAAGCATCACTTCCGCCAAAAAAAAGGCCAATTGGAGAAGTTTATGAGGGTATGTTTATTGCACAGGAAGCAAGCATTTAATTATGGAATGCCACTTTATTTTATTTTAATGCAACCATTGTTGTGCAAACATTTTGGCTGTTTACATTTAGACTGTTAAATTCCGTGTCTTCAACGATTGTACATCTGCTTTACTGGGGAAGTGTTTTATTCTGTTTCTTAACTTTGTGTTCGTTAACAGAAGCTGACGTAATAGAAGTTACTACAGACTTCACGTACCCAAACCCAAGCCCTTTCACAAAACATCGCCATACAGACAATGAAGAAGGGTAGATCATATTAGTTAATTTTGTGGCAAAGTGCTGGAGTGTCAGTTTGTACATAACGTATATTTAAAAACAATGGCCTGTACTCTGAAATGATTTTGCTCACGAGTGGAATTATTTTTTTAATTAAAAAAGGCTCAGCCTCAACATTTTTAATTCAAACTTGGAACTTAATGTTGCAACTTTGCTTCATAAATTAATGAATGGGCCCTTTTGAATCAAGAATTTTGAATTTTTGTTATTTGACAAACTGAGACATGAACAAAGAGCAAATCCATCTTAGACTAGGAATTTGACTTCAATATAACAAAGCATTGTGTAAATGTTGTGGCCAATCATCACCAGGGTGACATGAGATATGAATAAAATTATCAACTAGTTTATTATTTTTATTTATTTTATTACAAATCTTTGTGTACTAGTTTTGTCACCAAAGAGGAACTTAAGCACTCAAAGAGGACATAAAGCGCCTGAGACAGAAGTTGGCAACTCTCACCAAGAGGGTTGATGACATCGAGACCACTGACTGGAAGAGAGCTGAATCAAAACTAGAGGAAGCAGACAGCAGTCCGGAAGAGCATGTAGTGCCTGTTAAAACTATGTCCACTTTGAGAAAAAAAGTTGCACACCTTGGACCAAATAGTATGTATGAATGTGTAAAAGTGCTAGCCACAGAAATTTTCACAACACAAGAGTTAATAAACAGCTCCATATCCGGAAAATGAAGCATCAAATCAAATCAGGACAAAGTGAGGCCACCCCTTTCCCCCAGCTGCCTCGGAGCATTCAAACAGATTTTAAGGGAGAAAGAGCCCTCCATTTCCCACAAATGGGTGGTGGAGAAGCTGCAGTCAGTGCAAAAGGTTTTGCGCAGAAAGAATAATCTGTGTACATAAGTGAAAACAGAAAGCCTTTATTACACCTTCCGGATAAGCTGTTATAACACATAGTGTAATATTTTCCACAGTGATCAACCTTTTTTTATTAAACTCGCCAAAAATGATGTGTTTGTAGTGAAAACTACTAAAAACTTTCCAAAACATTTGAACAGACTACACAATTTTGGGGATTTTTTTTTTAATTTTTTTTTTTGGGGGGGACCGGAAAAGTTGGTAATTAGCATGTTGCAAATATTTCATTGATAATAATCTTGATTTCTTTGAACCCCTAAAAACAGGCTGGAAACTTAGGAAAATATGGGGTCAAAGATGGCCACCGGATATCGTGGGCATATTGAATTCCCACCATACAATTAAAGGGGCGCATTGCCTTGGATTGGGTGATTTGGGCTATTAAAAAAGGTTTTGAAGCGTTTGTTATGACATGAATATGGTATCACATGACACATCACTACCACTTTTTGAAGTAAAACCAAAAACAAGTTGAAATTTGTTGTAATAGAAAAAAAACCAATTAAAAACGTTCTAAACTTAGCTGTTTTAACTTATTATTGCTCATTCATTATTTAGCTTTATAAAAATTGTTATAATTTGATTCAATGTTCCTCCACAGAGAACTTTTACCAAAGGTTTACATTTTTAAACATTTCACTGTGACTGGTTTTACAACAAGGGTGTGCATTGCACATTGCCTAAATTAGGTTTGTATTAACTATTTGTCAAAAGTTGAAGAATGCATATTGTCAAATACTGTAACAGCATTCTAGTTTTTCCTAATAGCATCTAGATAACAAAAAACAACAATTTTTACTGGAAAATGTTAAAAGCGCCAAGGCATTATGACCAGTTATGTTGCCTCCATGAAGTATTTAAAGGTATGTGAAATTTGGACACTTGGAAAATAAAAATAAAAGTGTAGTTATTGGTTACAGAAATCAAACTGTGTTCAGGTGATTTTTTTGAATGAATCATTTATGAAACGTTACTTTCAATTTTTCATAAAAGACTGTTAAAGATGAAAAGACAATTCCATGGATTTTGTAAGCTTCTTTCTTTCTGGTGTTGAAGATGATTGACTTTTCATGAATTTTGTCAACTTCATGAAAACCAAATGTCCAAGGGTGCACAAACTGTTCATGAACACAGAAATGAACTATTCATGGCATGTCAATGAACATTGATGATTTTTTATGAACTTTTATGAACAAACATTTGACCATTGACAATTCATGAAGTGTTCTTCAATTTATTGTTCATGAGCTGAACCATGAACTGGGAATGCATAAATGTTCTGGACAGTTTCAATTTATTGTTCATGAACAACCATGAACTGAGAGGATTAAAAAAATTCTGGAAAAATTCATCAACCAGTTGTCTCATTTGTTGTTCAAGAATGTTCATGAACTGTTCATGAGTATCATGAAGAATTTTGATGGCCAGTTCATAAACTGATGTCAATGAACATTCATAAACAATTCATGGATATTCATGAACATTCCGTGATCATCTCGCCTGGGTAGGATTCCAGTCTTTTCACAAACTAAATTCCTGATCTGAAAATTTCTTTGAAAGCTTTCAAAAAAAAGAAAAAACACCCCGAAAACAGAAAAAATAAGTTGGCAACAGTTATCTTTCGCTCAAGTGGTGTATCGCCCTATTATATAAACAAAAGCTTAAGTGGAATGATAATAACAGTGAATTTAAGCGCCCAAATGCCTATAACTTGGATTATAACACACCTCTTGCTGGTTCTTTCTCCTGGTAGGCTGACACACGGTCACGTGGGGTGAACTAATACAGGCTGGTGCATAAAACAGGACAATGCGCACGTCAGTTCCTAAAAGTGACGTCACTTTCAGGACTATAGATTTATAGTCCCGAAAGTGACGTCACTTTTGGGAACTATGATCACGGTTGCCAATGCTCATCGTAAAACGAAAAAGGGCGGCGTCTGGCATGAATCACGATACTCCTAAATATGACTGAGGAAGAAATTGGCAAATTAGTTTTGGGAAAAATTCTCAAACAACTTTAGACGTTATTGATTACTTCGTGATCATTTTGCAGTCATAATTACTGTCAGTCAACTGACACAACAATTTGTGATCTTGAGAATTTGTTACGGGAGGAATTGTGTTATGCATACTTTTCTTCAGAAATTTTGTGCAGGAGTTCGTGACAAAGGTGTGATGGACTGGCTTAATTTGGTCATTAGTGTACGTCTATGACCCGTCGGGCCTGTGAGTGACCAGACGAGGGTCTTATTTCTCTCGGCCTTTGGCCTCCTCGGGAAATAAGACCCTCTTCTAATCAGTCACAATTCCTCGGGGTGAATAGACGTGCACTATTGACCTCATTGCCAGTCCATATGTGTAAATTCTGTACCCTCATTTTCCCTTGCCTTCTGCCACTCCGCTATTCGGCATAAAGACTTGGATAATACCGCAACTTTATGGGGATTTCAAGAATCACAGTCATCCACATTGGTTCAGGTTTCGGAGAGTTGATGGTGAATGTCGAATGCATTGGAGGCATTGGGCATCTACACCATGGGAGCCAAAACTAAAGGAGAACGCTGATGAAGACTTTTCAAAGGGTCTTCTCTGTTTAAAGGTAAACATCATTTTGTACAGCGCATTCATTCTCAAGCACATGTACCCAATGTTGTAATGGGTACTTTCACGAAAAATTGACTAGATTTTGATGTCAAGTGTATACCTACCTACACTACAGACCTACCTGTTTGTCGAATCTGAAATTACTACGACACTGCTCATCGGTCAGATTGTCCAGATGAAACTTAGGAAAATCAGGATCATATGTTGTTGGGCCAAATTTAGGAAGGAGAAAACAAATTGCATCTTCGTCGTCATTTTCTATGGCCAAGCGACGTAAATCCTCTCGCTGGCGAATGTCCATGGGTGCAGCCATTTTTATTAATAGCGCCCTCTTGAGGGTATTCGTTAGAATTTTGCGAAACAAAACTACACAACACACTTGACGCGAACGCGTACGGTTACGATATCTGTATGCGTATTCGTGCGACTCTGCGAAACCTCTCTACTAACATTCATTTGACCACATTCAAACCTGATTAGTATAAATTGGTATTTTTTTAATAATAAATTATATTTTTCAGATGGAAGTATTTTTAAGCCCCCTAAATGTTTAAATAGAAAACATTTTGTATAGGCCTGTGCCGGTTTCCAGTCTTCCTTCAGATGCAATTGCCAATGAATAAGGTTTATTTGGCTCATGCACAACATTAGGCCTAATGAATTATTATATTTTTTATTATTAGTATATCATATTTAAGTGTTAAAATAAAACAAAAAATAATAATAGACAGTGCAATTTTAAACAAATGCCATCATTTGGGGTTTTTTTTCTTTCTTTTTCTCAGTGTGAAATCACCGTTAACTTAGAAGTCCAAAATATTGGTAAATGAGAACAAATGGTTGAAAGAAAGGTGCAAAGATTAAGTGAAAATACATGAAAATTTTGTCTTTTGGTGGACAAAATAAAAATAATAAAATGGGATGCGGGCAGGGACGATCAACTGGTGTTTTTGTTATTTTACTTGGCCTTAAAGATGACAACTCAAGCAAGATCGTACATATTAATTGAAAGTATTTATTAACTTTTTTTGTGTGGATGCAATGTACATATTTTCATATGCATCTCTTTGTTTGTGTGTGCAGATATTGGCTATACAGACTGCATTCATTTCCAGAGGGGCTTGTGCAAGATTCAATTTTATTTTGGAAAGTGATTGAGTCAAAGGTGACTGCATTTTGTGCCTCTTTTTCTTTGGAAGGCTTTTGTTTCTTGGCTTTGAAAGGTTTTGTTTTGTCTCCATGGTTGTACAAATAAAATGGCAGAATGTCTGCGTGATATTTGTAGATTGTGTGGAGGAGAAGGAGCAGCAGGCAGTGATCGATGAAATCCACATTCGAAGGAGAAGTACCAACAAATTATCCTCAAAGCCGTTGATGTAGATGTCACACAGGATGAGTGTACAACGCATCCACCATATCTGTGTCATAGGTGTTTCATAAAACTACATGAGTGGTGGAAAGCTGTTAAGCTGCGGAAGAAGAAAACCTGTAATATCATCGTGGTACAGTTCGCTACACATCAGTGTCCAAGATGCAGCCCTGAAGTACCACAAGCACAATGTCTTCCAGCTATCCATGACGAATTGTTGAAGATGACTGCCCAACTTCACAAGTTATTTACATGGCGTGGCACTGATCGTCTGAAGGTCATGCATTTTGGTGAAAGTGGCCATTTTCAGGAGGTGGAGATCATCCTACATGAAAAATCCACATGCAGAATTGAAGTATGTGGGTTTGATACAGCAGGATCTGGATGTACACTGTTCCCAGATATACCACCAAATGTAACTGTTGGTTATCTTTTAGAAGTAGTGGAGACCATCCAGAATCACAACATCTGCACTGGCAATCCCGATTATCCAATGGTGGTTAAATCAAAGGAGGGTCCATCTGGTTAAATACCTACTGAGATTACTGAGTAAAGATTACTGGAGCAGATGTTTACCAGACATATCCATATTCAACCATCAGACATAAGAAATGTCATTTGCTTATTTCTAAAGATAAATTCCGTTGTGATGTTTGTCGGTTATCAAGAGTAGATTTAAATGTTTTGGCTTCTCGACTGGGAGTACCCCTCTAAGGATGTCATCACCACTTCACATAGAATACGCAATGATGCTCTTTCATTCAGTCAACTACAACAAAAGGTGAAACTGATGAAAGCAGAAAATAAATCCCTCCGAAGAAGAAGCGCATCCCTGAATGCAAAAATTTCTGCAATGATTCAGGAAGACAGCGTGGCCGTCACAGACCAGGAGAGTTTATTTCTCAGCTGAGTTATGGAAGAAGGAGAGGGCAATTTGCAAGGTATTGATACTGTAGTGTTTTCTTCCACATTTTGTTAACTTTAAACCCCTGTACATTGCCCAGCAACAGTCCAGTAGCTTAAATATTTGACCTTAGAACTACCTCCCTGATTGATTATTTACTACTCACTGTACCAAGACTCAGTGTATTACCTTGTCCTTCCTACCACATAAGGTTTATTGCTAATAGCTTTTCACCAACAGAGGGCGTCCTCTTGCAAAGCATGATGGGATACCAATCGGAGCATGGGTAGCGTGGGGATGCGGCATTTGTTTACTGCCTGTACGGTCAGATCAGGAAGTGCCCGTGTTTCAACATGGAGAAATTTCTTCAGTTAAAAGTCGACGAATTGCAGGCATATTTAAGGAACAGGGGAGTCCCTGTTGGCGAAGAAAATCGTGCGAAACTAGCGGAGCGGGCATTCTTGGCCGAAAAACTTGGTTTGCAGGTTAAATCATCGGACAAAGAGCAAGAAAAAGACATCGAGTCGTCAAAGAGCGCCAAGCTAATTCTTGATGGTGGCATGATAAGACTTCCTCGGCCAGAGACACTTCAAAGAGGATGGGAAGATGGCCCAACAAGCCTCCCAGAAATTTGTAGAGACCATCTTGATAGCTACATTAAAGCTGGTAAATTAAACAAAAATTTATGTATGATGTTTTTATCGGTAATGTAACAATTAGATGCAACCTGTTCGGGTACATGACCCAGGTTGTTGTTGTTGTTTTGGTTTTTTTTTCTCTTTCTGTTAGATTTTAGAAATATAGGCATTTGTTAGTCCCACTTGTGTGTGGCTAAGGCTTTGGTCATGTCGGTAGGTCACAAGAAAGAACACAAATTTTTACTTTAAAACACTTTAAACTACTAAGAGTACCATTTCATAAAATACAACTGTATTTTGAAAGTGCCACAATTTTTAATATTTATTTCAGGTAACCGAAGAATAGGTCTAGTAAAGACGGAGGGGAGGAGAACACTTGCCCTTGGAAAGAGTCTCTACATGTCAGGACACATCCGTGCGCTCCAGTACCATGGCATCAGCTCCAATCTTTGCTACTGCTTTGTTCGTGGGAAGGTTAGTATCTATGATCATGCGCAATGGTTTCAAAAATACTGGAAAAGCACTGACAAACCATTTGTATAAAAATATACCTGTTTTTGTTAATACTTTTTTAGGTAATACCACAAGTTAAGACTTCAGAGCCAACCTATTTTACATGGGTAGTGCTGCATAAAGAGACAACAAGCTTGTAGATGCTTTGAGCTTACATTTTCTTTAATAAAGATGGAATTCACAGTAAATGAAGACTTTGTTGTTGGAAAAAATTAAAACCATCCCAGTGTTCTCCAACCTATAGAAAAGACGTGGCGCACCGCCACGCTTTCTGCGGCGCGCGCCACGCTTTATAATCGCCGCCTGTTCCTGCATGAATGTGGCACATTGCCCCCAGATTATGCTGCCCTTGTACTTAATGTCATTTTCATTTTAATCATTAACATGTATACAACTATGTGTAGCTGCATAATGCATCAAGTGTTTTATCTTTTATACTTAATTGTGTAACATTGTTTTTAATTATTCATACAGTATCCAAGCAACATGCAAGCATATAGCTGGGCTGCTGTTTGCTGTCGTGGAGTCGGTGGAAGAAGGGAGGAACGTTTCCTGCACATCGCAAAGACAGGCATGGGGACGAGCACCTAAGAAGGGCAAGATCATCCACGATGCAGAGTTTGCCAAAAACATCAAGATTATTGGCTTGAAGGCTGACATTACGCAACAGCTGGTTGAGAGCAATCGAACATATCGGTCAGAGTTTGATCCTCGCACCACAGCTTATTGAGTGCATAGGCCACTTTCCAGTTTCAACCACGCTGGCTTCAATCACCAATGGTAACTGTGGACTTCTTATGTATCATAAGAAAAGCCTGACCCACACCGCCAGCTCCCCAACATTAATTGCGTCAAGACGGAGGAAACTGTGGAGACCAGCCACAAAGTCTTAACTGTATCTGAAGCGTTCAAGACTGCCAAGAGGGAGGATGCAGACGAAGTTATCAATCTCCTACAAGTCAACCTGCACCAGCAGGCTGTAATGGCAAAGGAGACAGCAAGGCAAGCAGTTTCACCATTGTGGGCTGAACAGCGTAAAGGCAGGGTGGCTGCAAGTGTGGTTGGAGATTGTGTGGGGACTGTGAAGGAGGATGGCACTCTCTCAGGGCATTCTCAGGTGGCTAGAGTACTAGGCTACTATGGCTCACCTCGATCAGCAGCCCTCGATTGGGGTAAAACGCAAGAACCGGTTGCTAAGAAGCAGTATATAGCATGGCATAAACTCAATCACAAACACCAAGGTGTTTCATGTGATGACACAGGGCTATGGATCAGTACAGAGTGCCCATATGTTGCTGCTAGTCCTGATGGCATTGTGAGATGCAAACAATGTGGAACTGGTCTCTTGGAGATTAAGAACCCATACACACATAGACTTCTCGACATAGCAACAATGTCAACTAAGAAGGGCAGTTGCCTCACTAAGGAGAATGGGGTTCTTCAACTGAGACGCTCTCACCAATACTACGCTCAGGTGCAAGTACAAATGTGGTGTACAGGATACAAGTGGAGTGATTTTGTTGTGCGAACTGTGAGCAAGTCTGACAACATATATGTCGAGCGTATACTGTTTGACGAGGAGTATATAGATAACATTAAGCCAAAACTGTATACTTTTTTTGTAAAAGTTGTAGCTGAGTTCTCAAGTGGGGCCATCCACAAAGTTGTTATTGATAATTCTGTCCGTAAAGTGATGCAGTCGATTCTAGGTTGTATCGAGAAGAGTGGGCCATCATCAAGTACTGAATATGTACCTTATCCTTGTGGGGTTTGTAACGAGGAATGTGAGAATGATTCGTCACCTAGGTAAAAAGCCCATTAACATTCTTCTTGTCTTTGGTTTATGAGTGCTCTTAAATTGGATAGTCTGACCCACAATACTTATTAGTTTCTTCACTCACTCTATTTCCAACAACCAAACGAGACACAATGTCTCTGGGCTTCCACTTGTATAGTATTGCCTACTACTAGAATTATTTCATTTCTTAATAAAGTTATGGTAAGATCAGTATTTGTGTGATTCCACATTATTCCATCGACAAACTACCAAACTGATGACCCCGACGTGATCTTTATACATTTAGTGGAATTTTGGAATTAACAATGTCTATTCCGGCTACAACTAGTACCACTACCAACACAACAGCACATCCACCTGTAAGCCTAACTGCAGCAATCAGCCTAAAGCTCCCACCATACTGGCCATCCGACCCAACTATATGGTTCACTCAGGTGGAGGCGCAGTTTACCACTCAGGGAATAGTATCTGACGTACTCAGTATGCTTATGTCGTCGCATCACTGGAGCCGCAAATAGCACAAGAGGTGAGAGACATTTTAATAACGCCACCCGCTGATGCTCCTTACACCACACTCAAGAAGGAGCTGATAAAACGGACATCACAATCTGAACAGAAACGTTTACATCAACTCCTGACAACAGAGGAGTTGGGGGATAGAAAGCCCTCCCAACTCCTCCGCAAGATGCAACAGCTCTTAGGGGAGCGTACATTGGAGCCATCCATAATTAAGCAACTTTTTCTACAGCAGCTTCCCACCAATGCTCCCCTCATTCTTGCGTCAACGTCAGAGGAGGTCGACATTGACCAACTGGCAAAGTTGGCAGATAAAATTATGGAAGTCTCCCCGGCCCAAGCATCCGTCTCTGCGGCACACATCGCTACCATAGCATCTCCCCCACCAACCGAGATTCAACAACTGCGGTCCGAAGTAGCGAATTTGGCATCGATGATATCTACCCTCACTGCCCATTCACGTGAACGCAGTCGCAGCCGCAGTCAACCTCGTCGTCAACGCTCTCATGACCGTAGCCCAGCAGCCGTGGCCACTCCCGATACCCATGCAGAGTACTGGTACCACTGGAAATTTGGAGCTATGGCCCACAAATGTACACAGCCATGTTCCTATGCCAGTAACAAGGGAAACGACCAAGCCGGCAATTAGGGGCGACTTGCTCTGCCGGCCGTTCCACATCTAATCGCCTATTTTACGTCACGGACCGCATCACAAAGCAACAATTCCTTGTGGACACAGGAGCAGAGGCGAGTGTCATCCCTCCTTCATCTCACGACCGCGCCCACCGTAATCATGGAAATGACCTTTAAGCAGCTAACGCATCGCAAATCGCTACTTATGGTGAAAGGTCATTGACACTTGACATTGGAAATTGGCGACCATGCCAATGGGTTGACATCCGCAATTGCATGCTAATTGATGCTACAACCAATTTGAGCATCAGTGGAAAAGCATCAACGTCACCATCGCTCAGCCCCATCTTCAAACCGCCAACCCCATCTCGATTTGCGGATATTTTGAAGGATTTTCCCAGCATAACGCGTCCGACCTATAGTGACACTCCAATCAAACACAACGTTGAGCACCATATCGTCACGACTGGCCCCCCTTCAGCCGCACGCCCACGCCGTCTTCCACCCGATCGTTTGAAAGTTGCCAACTACCAAATGAGACACAATGTCTCTGGGCTTCCACTTGTATACTATTGCCTACTACTAGAATTATTTCATTTCTTAATAAAGTTTATTGTAAGATCAGTATTTGTGTGATTCCACATTATTCCATCAACAAACTACCAAAATACCACTGTATGTAAAGGCACCCTCAGCAGATGACACGAGAAAGATCATCGACAGAATCGAACAGAAGTAGGGATTTCCCCAATGTGGTAGTGCAATAGATGGCAGCCACATAGGCCTACCAATAACCTCACCCAGCGCATACTGTACTGACTACCACAATCGTAAGGGGTATTGTGTTGTCCTGCAAGGACTTGTAGATTACAAGTACAAGTTTTTGGACTTCGATATTGGATGGCCTGGAAAGTGCCATGATTCATGGGTGTTTGAGCACTCTTCTTTGAACGACAAACTCAAGGCAGGAACTTTTTTTCCCACTAGTACCAGGTCAATTGATGGAGTTGATATTCCAGTTTTAATTCTTGGGGACTCTGCATATGGTGAGGAAGTTTAGTTTTAGAATTAATGATGTGTGCCATTGAGCTCTATACTGTTTGTCATCTGTTGTAATGTTATGAGACTTTTAGGTTCAGTACCAACAGATGACCTGTCCCAGTAAACACAAAACGTTTTCAAAACGTTTTAAATTGGGTTTAATTAGGTTTCATTTTTTGAAACGTTTTAAAAACGTTTTAAAAACGTCTCAGTTTAGAGCAGATTTTTTATTTTAAATAATTGTTCTATCATAACATTATAATAACGTTAAAATAACGTTGTAAAAATACACATGAACAAACACACAATTGAAACGTAATCACAACGTTTATAGAACGTTTTAACACAACCTATTTTAAACCATATATTCTGGAAAATATTTTTATCTTTAGGAAACGTTCTAAAAACGTTAAAATATCGTCAAAATACTCATAATCAAACACATAACTAAAACGAAATCTTAACGTTTATAGAAAGTTATGAAACAACCTAATAAACCATTCTGGAAAATATTTTAGTTATTAGGAAACATTTACAAAAAGTTGTAAAATGTACGTCTTTGTGTATTATCGAGCCGTTTTATCACAAACAAACGTTATAGTAACTTATGCAAAAAGGTCACAAAAAGCACCTATATAGAACAAAATCTTAACGTTCTTGGTTCAGAGAACATTATATAACATTAACTAAATTTAACCCAATTATTCTGGACCAAATTTTCAATATCATGATCGTTTTTAAAAAAAGTTTCCCAACGTGGGCCGTGTTTTACCCCAACGTCACAAAAACGTAACATAAGCAAAATAGGCAAAAATTACATCTTAATTAATTCCAAAACATTAACAAAATGTCCTCAAAAACATATTAAATGATGATTTGTTTGTCATAGTTTGACATGATCTTTCTCATCTATAGTGCATTTCCAATTTTTTAAAGAACCTTTTTGTTTACGTTTACCCTCTTCCCTGAGCCCTTAATTTGTTCCGATCCAAGGGAATCTTCAGTAACCCAGGTAAACCATGAAACAAAGTTTGTGTGTGTGGAGCGCGCGCGGCCGACTAGCATAGTTTACTTTTTGATCGTTTTGCGCATGTGTGTACCGCATAGCCTCACTTTGATCCTTGGTGCTCTGATCTGGGGAGCATCGGTTGGTGGTGTTACATTTGCAGACCACTTGCCAGCTAACACTCACTTGGGTGAGGTCACACACTGTTCTTCTCGTCATATTCATCAAGATATTAAGGTGATCTATATTTAAGCCAGGAGAGTTTTATTGCAAGGGGTGAGTACTTGTTTACCTGTTCTTTGATATGTACATTGTTCAATTGGTTTTCATAATTATTAGAGATATTTAATAAGTTTTTTCACCATCGTTTGTGTACTTGAGTCTTGACATCACTAAGTAATTCTATTAAGTTCTAATGGAAGTCACAATATGACTATTTCCACATTTCTTCAGAAGTTGTCTCTATTGTGTATTTCTAGGAAGTTTAAAGTTACTTTTGATTGGTTTTAGATTTTTCTATCATTTAATTTAAGGTTTTGCTCAATTACCTGACTAGAGAAGCCTTATGTCTATGATGTAAGATAGTGCCTTAGTAACTGTTGGCTTATAGAACTTCTTTTACCTCTATTATTTTATTCTCATTGATTAGTTAAGTTGGAACATTATTGTAAGAAACCCTTTCTTTTCAGGTTATGTTGAAACCGTTCCTATATTAGTTTAAGCCATTCATATACGCGCTACAACTTATATAAATGCCTCACTGTGCTGTGTTGGAATGTTTAATTCCTCTGTGGTCAGCCAGAGGGCAGCCGAGGGCAGAGAGTATATTGCCTTCGGGTATATGCTGAGTAGTATTTGTGGTTAGAAAGTGACCATATTCGATAGTCAGTGAATTGCTGCCCACAAACCAAATCTTTTCCAGAGATACCATCAAGGCGATCCAACACGCTTGTAAACACATTGCCTTGATGGCATCTCTGGAAAAGATTTGGTTTGTGGGTTCGATGAGACAGCTTTCGGATCCAGTCCAAAGAAAGACAGGAAATATGAGAAACTGATCGAATCAACGGTTGAGGACGACAACACGGCATCAGTTGTTGATGGTTTGCTACATGAAGCTGAGGAAGTAATGAGGCGCCAATTAGAAGATTACTTACCCGGAGGCAAATTTCATTCCCCATCCGATGACCTCATACAACAAGCTCAATCTTGTTCAAGTAACAATATATCAGGGGAAAGGATTTTTGCAAAAATCGATGCCAAACAAAACCAAGCTCAGTCAGCCAAGCTGTCAAAGACTGTTAGCAAAGCACTTTTTAGCGCAAATAAGTGTGATGACTTCCTTGCATCAAAAACCCCAGATGAGAGAGCTAAAATTACAAATAACGCAACCAAGGAAGCAGCTAAGAATGCTGCTACCAGAGAAAGATTAAATGCATCTCGACAACAAATATTGTATAAGGAACAGCACAAAAGGGATGAGAAAGAGAAAATTTTTGAAGTTATAATGTGTTACGGTGTTTGGGAGTCGGCAGATGAAGTTGAGAATGGCACAAAGGAATTAACAAAAACAAAAACCTTAGAAGTACTGAAAGCCCAGATCAGACTTCGCTCGGACATGTACAAGTTGCCAAGCAAGATAATATACTCTAAATCAACGATGGAAGAAGTAAAAGCATACTTAATAGAACTCATACAAGTGCCAATCCAAGATACAACAATAATCAACATTATCAAAGACAACTCATCAATTGTAGGATTTACATTCAACCAAAAGTGGTCAGTTGATGGGAAAGACATGATGTGTCAAGGCAGTATTGCTGGCATGGTACATGTTGAGAATAAAGACAGTGAATTTTAGTGCGTATTTGACAACAACGAAGAATGCTTCCAAACAGAGGCTGAACTTCTTGCAGACATAGCTGTTGGTGACTTATTTCTATTCATATAAATGTGTCAGGTTTCTTAGAAATTAGTACAAAATTTGACGCATTCTTTCTAATTTAAAAAAAGGTGCTCAAGACACATTTGCTTCTTAACTTATCATATTTATTATTTTTCCATGCTATATTTGTATAATTACTTTGTAAGCGCTTTGAGCCTCTAAAGAATGGTGCATCACAAGTTATCATTGTTGTATGTAAGCATGCAATCTGGAAACAACATTTTCCAGCTTTATTTCACTTCAAGTTAAAAAAATGTTGTCAGGCTTTGTGAAATTCTTGATCGAGGAGGAGGTTGTTCTTTTGCTTTCCTCAGCTATCAGCAAAATAAGAAAAAGAAACAATCAGTTATATATGTACATCTAAAGTGCAAAAGTTGATTTAACATATTATGTATGCTATTAAAAGGTCAAAGTTTTTGAAACTCATATTACGGTACATACCAATACAAGTGGATATTTCTTGAAATAAATATTTGACTTTGTGATGAAAACTAAATATTTTGTATTGCGCTGTCATGGATTGTGTTTTGTGTTTGCCATCATTATTAGTTTGACTTTAAGGTGCATTTGACGGCGATCAATCTTGATGTATTTGATGACTAGATTTAATGAATTGGCGGCCATTTTGAATATATTAATAGGAACAGCTTCACTGATCTCAAAGGTAGACATAAGTTATATTCAGATTTATGCTATGCAATTTCATCTTGAACTGGCCGTCTTGGTTTAGGGCGGCCATTTTGATTTTGGCGGCCATTTTGGACTTTGGCAGCCATTTTGGATATGGCAACCATTTAGCGGTCTTTTTTATTATTTAAGGTTGCGCTTCACTGGTTACGCATAGACTATAATCAAATTTAGGCCTTTCCGTTTAATTTTTGACCCAAAAGTACTGTTTTTACAGTAGAATAGCAGAATTTGTGATTTTTTGCTTAGAAACAGCTATTTTCCCAATTTAATCCCGGAATACGGCGGCCATTTTGAATACCTAATTAGGCATTTGTCGTCGTCCAATGCACTCTGACATCGATAATTGGTCACCAGGAAGTTACCTTCGGTCAAATCTTAAAAGTTGCAGATAGTAGAAAAGAAATTATAGCACAGAATGTAATTTGAAAATGTACCACCATTTGCCTATTATAAGCCTATGTTGTAATACATGGTCACAACTTTTTAGCCCCATTATGATATGAATTAAGGTTATATATCGAACACTAAATTTTCGCATAACTTTACTTTGCCTCACCCTAAAGAGGTGGTTGACCCCTCATTTTAAAGCATTTTTTAAGCACTTTCGGATAAAATTAAAATTGGACTGATTAGAGCAACTTTAAATTTACATGATTCTGCCTACTTATGCCCCTTTAATCATCTGTTGTGGGATTTCTATCGGTGTGACATTGCCATAATGGTATTGAGAGATTTGTGGATTCAAAGTTATGATTTGCTATTTTATGATTTAAAGTGCATAGAACTGAATGAGGTAGTTTGAGTAAGGAAACAGACTACACAGAATCAAAATATAACTATAACACCTTTGAGTGTAGAGGCCTGAATTTCTTAGCTGTTAACTTTATTAATTATTGGCAGTGACTTTAACTAGATTTGAGTATTGATCTATATGTGATAGGGCCACACCCATCTGACTTTAATTGTATTTTCCATGGGAGTGTAGGAGTTGCCCCTGATCGAGGTAGTTTATTATTGACTTAATGTTTTACGGTAACTACATATGTACATAGGTACTAAATCAGCTTTCTTTGTGTTATTTTATACCACTCCTGCACAACTTTCAACAGCTTGTGCAGGATATAGGTCCCTTGTGCTACATAATAAGAGTTCAGAATAAAGCAGTTTAAGCTAAGAGACAATTCAATGAGCCACCCGCCTTAAAATTTGAACCTGCGTCCAACTAACAATAGTAGTGCCCTCGGTCCCCTTACACTTATTCAAGCGGTGTTGAATGTTGAATGCACAATGTTGTACGCACTATGTGTACAAGTAGTAACTGTACATTTAACTTAGCACTTGTGCAAATAGAAGGAAAATCCATCATATAATTTTAAAGTGAATTCTGAAAAAAAATCATGGGAGCGCTAGAGAAAGGGATGTGGAGCAGTAAGTTGGGGATTTCCTCAAAGCCGCCCCATATAAAAAGGGAGGAAAGGGACATAAGGTAAGCGATAAGAACAAATTATGGATTATAAATTGAAGAAGGAACGCACATTCATGTTCATAATTGTAATACATCTTTAACCGTGACTGTTAAGAAGTGTAAAAGTCTGAACAAACATCATGACAGTCACAAAGTAGATTTTAAAATACTTTGATTTTCTTTATAGGAAACCTTGTTGAAGAAAAAGTTGAAGAAAACGATGGTGATGTCGATAGTGCTCCAGAGGTAGAAGAAGATAATTAAAACCCGTTTAAAGGCACTGGACACGTTTGGTAATTACTCAAAATATATGTTAGCATAAAAACTTACTTGGTAACGAGCAACGGAGAGCTGTTGATAATATAAAACATTGTGAGAAACCACTCCCTCTGAAATAATGTAGTTTTAGAGAAAGAGGTAATTTCTCACTAAAATATTAAAAGACTTATGTTTTTTCTTTCATTATTTTCTTGCAACTTCAATGACCAATTCAGCCCAAATTTTCACAGGTTTGTTACTTTATGCATATTATGTTGGGATACACCAAGTGAGAATACTGGTCTTTGACAATTACCAAACGTGTCCAGAGCCTTTAAGTTTCAAAAGTCGGTTCCATTCGTGTACAGTGCGTCAACATTGTCTTTTGTGTTGTGCCATTCGATCGGCGTGCTGGTTTTCGTACCCCCTAGCAGAGTGGTTTATCTCAAATAACAAAACTCTTTGCTATTGCTATTGCTACAGTGCTCAATGTATGGGGAGTTCACATTCAACAACTCCCCCACACCTTTAGTACAGCACCAAAGCATTCTTAACTTAAAACAAACCACACTGTTATATGGAAACCAGCACACCGATCGAACAGCATCATGCGGATAATGTGTTTACACAAGCATCCGCAATGTGCAATTTTGTTGTTATGCTCGCTGTTTACATTGACTTTTGAAACTAAAAAGATCTTAATTGTTATTTTAGTTTTATCACAATTGTCATAAGTATTTGACACAATAAACTTGTCTTGTCCTCAATACACAAGCCGCCACCACTGCGCTATAAGCGTGCAGACCCTCATGCATGCACGCAAGCTCCTACTTAAAATTATATTTTTTCAAGGAGTGACTTTAAATTATAGGCGTCAGGGGCTGATTTAACTTGTGGCGTGAGTGAGTTCCAGATTGGAATTGTTCTCGGATACAAGGAGTAACGGTGGCAGTCTTTGTTTGATGAGATGGTATTATAATTTAGAGCCTAATTTAGAGCCTGAGTTGTTGATCTATTCCCTTGGTTGCAACGAAGATTGTTATGGTGCGGCGTTTTTGAAGTGTATCCCATTTGAGGTCCTGTATAAGCATTTCAGTTACGCTGATGGTCTTACTGTAATCGCTTTTTAAAAATCTGACTTTTTCAAGGCAAGTCTATGTGTATCTTTTATAGTACTGCAGTATTCAAGGTTTGAAAGATAAATAATAGCTTGCACAAGTTTAGTCTTGTGAAGTGATTATTTACTGTGTCTTGAGTATTGTAACGACTTGTCAACATTTTCAAACATTTATTTCCCATTTCAAAAAGGGCTACATCTAAACCTTAGGTAAACTCTGATCCAGTTCTTCATTAGTCTTGCCTCTGAGGACCAACCAGATCAGAGTAGAGCAGAGGAATTCATATGTTCCTTGTATGGAATAATGGGTGACGTGAAGGATGTCAATGAGGCCAGACACTTCAAGCTGTGTCACATGACTGGGAAATTGAATAAGGTACTAGTATTTCAAAAGTTTGAGGGCTATTGTCACACAGATATCCTTTCATCAGAAAAGGGAAGTAAAACAACATAATTTCAGAAAATTAAGCAGAAAAATTGTTATTACAAATTAGTTCTAGAATGTTGTTTTAGCATCATGGTAAAATGTACTTTTTGGAAATCTTGACAAGTAGTGAATTATGAGGAAAAACTGAACTTGAATATAAAAGGTAAAACACAGCTTCAATGTTAATAGTCAGGTATGAATTGCAATTTACTTTGGATAACTACAGTGAACACATATCTTGTTTCAGGAAAACCCGATGTTGAATGTCAAGAAGGTTGATTGCTCACTTCTTCCACCTTGTGCAAAGACTGTACGCAACAAACTGCAACAAGCACATTACATTAGCATCCTATGGGGAAACAAGAGGCGGCACATCCAGGAGAAGGTTTGAACCCCCTGAACTATGGATGGAAGGAAAATAATGGTTGCTAAATTCCAGACTGGTTCTGTGGACCTGCCATGCCAGATGATCTTTTTGAGGAAAGTGAAAACGAGGAAGACAATACAGAGTATCTTGAGAATGACCAACCAGATGTAGCTACAGCGTTTGACAATGATAATGATTCAAATTCTGAAAAATGCTTGGAATGATGACTGAAGTATTATGAAACTGAAGTATTATTGGGATTTTCTGATGGTGACCCGTTCCTAATGCAAATAAATCTCCTACGTTAAAGCCCGAGCTCAACATTGGTACAACTGAAAACAATAACAATTTGCATGGTCATGGTGCAAATTTTCCCTGGAAATATTAAATATTTGTGACCGAAATGCCTTTGTTTTTGACAAAGGAGGGAAACAATTAATTGAAAATGCAACGTAGTAAAACAATGAAAAACATAAGGGGTTTTCACAAGTTTGAAGTGTGGATTCTGGTTCTTTGACAATTACCAATGTTGAGTTGGGGCTTTAAAATAACCAGATTCTAGGTTAAGTTAGGGGTTCCCTTCATTTAAACCTTAATTCAACTATGGAGTGTGGATTAAAGATTCCTTAGTATTGGCAGTAGCCATTCTGTACTCTTTGAGTAGTACTTGTATATTTAAACTTAGTTTCATGTGGTACTTTTGATATTGTTGTAGGCAGGGCTCGACCTTAAGCAGACAGGAAATCGTCACGAATTGCATAAACTTGGCTTCAGTATGTAATTTAACCCTGTAAACAAATATTTTGTATTTATATTTCTTGTCATTGGCATTGGTTGAATAGCCGACAAAGTATAACGGGAACTTGCATTGGAAGGGGGAACTTTCCCATCTCTATATGCAATTCAAGGGCGAATGAAAGAATTTAATAGTCTCTTTTCTGTTCAGCCATTGTCAAATGGTAGGGGAGTGCAAGAGAGGTTGGAAGGAAAGTTGAGAAGAGTTATTTCAAATATGCCTCCCATGGAAAATGATCAATTAACCACTAAGATTACTGGTGTTGGGTCACGTCTCCATGTGACAAACTTTGGTTTTGTAGTAATTAGAGACATATGGAGATCAGATGATCTAATTTTGGCAATAGACCGTATTGAATATGACGTCACCATTCAAATATCTGCCCTACAACATGGCGTCTAGCGTGTGCGTGATGGTGTGAGTGCATGTTCCGTCAAACCGGGAACGCTGCGTGCTTCATTGATGTACGCGTTTAGACGCGCATACGGTTTGCCCTACAAGATGGCGACTTTCATAGCAACAAAGGGGTTATTCAATACGGTCTATAGCCAAGGTCCCAGAAAAATATGGCTCTATTCAGAAAGTTTTAAAAGATCTCATTTCTGACACTTCCAAGTTAAAGTCCATAACTGTAAATGACAAAACATACAGACTGAATTATGTTATCTGTGCTGACCTAAAATTTACAAATATTAGTATGGGTTTAGGAGCTTGTTCAAGTGATTATAGTTGCCCATGGTGCAAAACCAAAAAGTCAAACTTCTATGATGTATGTAACAAGTTTTCAAATGAAATTTCTTCATGTGTGAAATTTCTTCATGTGAACGTACCATTAAGGAAAATGTCAAAGCTTTGCCAAAAAAAGAAGTCAAAATCTCATGAAAACTAGTTGTCAAAAACAACCTATTTTCCTCATATCCCGATCAAAAGTGTCACTCCTGACCCTCTTCCCCTTTAGTTGCGAATATCAGACCAACTTATCTGTCAGCTTATACTTTTTCTGCACACAGCAGACAACGTTGGTAAAAATAAGGAAAATATTGACAAGTCTGTCTGTAAAAACATAAAGTGCTTTGAAGATTTCGTTCAAGGCCTTGGTTTTGATTGGATGTTTTATGCAGATAAAGATGGTGTTTTCACCTATACCGATTTCATTGGCCCACAATATGAAAAGATACAGAATGCTATTTGTCTGGACAATTTTTATGGAAGATATCACCCAAAACTAGAACTGTTGAAAAGTCTATGGTCACGATTTGTAGAAATAAAAGAAGAAATGAAAACGGATATGGATCATAAACAACTACAACAATTTGGATCCAAAACCAAATCTTGGGTAGATTTCCAGCTTCTGTTGATTTCCAGCTTCTTTTAATAATTATTAATAGTGATGCACATCGTAAAGTTGTTGCCGTTGATTGTAGGAAATAATCAATGTTACAAGAAGGACTTTGATTTACATATTTTATATGGTGAACTTATTTAAATATGAATCAATGTGTTTGTGTTTTAGATTAAAAAAGTGTTTGTGTTGTGTAGTAATTTGTAAATCAATGGTGAATGTCTCGAATCCAAATTATGAAGTCATCATACAAAATGCTAAATAAAGAAGGGAGTAAACTTTCAAATGATGATAACTTACAAACAAGAATTAGTATGTTTTTCTTTGCCATTATGATGTTTGCAATACATCCATGATGTGTTTTCAAGCTACACAATTATGTTTAATAATTTGATAGCACTTTAAAAAAAAATTTTTTTTTAAGAACTTAATTCTTACTCCAACATTTCAAAATAAAAGCACATTCATAAAGTTCGCAGGCATTTACTCTTGTGACCTCCTACAAATAATATTTTGAATTTGGGATTTATTTATTTAATATTTTTTCTTAATTGTAAGGTAGGCTTAATTGTAACTTTGTCAGAGAAAATAATAAGGGTACAGGAAAACATTAATGGCCATCTGATACCATGACCCTAAAAGGAAAATTTTGAAAGAAGTTGTAATCATAAGTATTACTTATAGTAGTTTCAATTCAAACTGCAAGTTACTGGACGGAGAAGATGACAGCAAGCTCCTACATTGTAGATAGCACACCCCTCCCACAAAGAAAATAAAATATGTTGAATTATCTTGAAATTTAAACCCTCCTATTGTTGCAGTAGGAGGGTTACACGGCTTGATCATTGATGGTAAAATGTTTATAGAAATGTTACATTGATATTTCGGGGGTAAAGGAAGTTATTTCAATATCTTTTTCAATGTAAAACAATACATGCACGTCAAATGAGTAGAATAATGAGATGAAAGTTCCATAACATTTTAATGAGAAGCAGTTTTATTTGAACCGTCAAATTAAAGTACTACATAAACTGCATTTTCGAACATGGAAGAGTTGGAGATTGATGTATTAGCTTTATTTAGTATTCATAAACACCCCTGACAGTTCAGGCAGCCTTCAGCTCGGTCCTTTATCACACGGCCACGACCCTGCCGGTTTTAAACGGTCGTTTAAGAACTCGTCAGCACTCATTTATTCCCTTAATCAAATACCTCAATTCATGTCAACTTGTTTTCAATAATTAACAATTACAGTGGACAGATCATAAGTCTGTGTACATAAATCATATGCCCATGAAACAAGTGTCCCTAAAAAATCTAATGGCGGTCATCTTGGAAAAAATAAATAAATACAAAATAAGAAGGCCCTTATCCTCTTTTTGGAGAAACTCTTACGATCAGCAATTGTTTTACTTGCATAACAAGTCCTTTTGTATGTAAACATGTATGTGTACTTGTTACCTTAGATCGGGCGAGTTGGTCTATGAAAAGCGTTTGAAACCGTTTGTTATGAAATGCATATGGTTAGAAAGATGTTTTAAAAGTAGCATCGCTCTAAATAACAGATACACACCATCTGACACTCTGAATAGCCCACCCCTATTCACCCCTACTCTGTGAAACAATCCAATGGTTTGTGTACTCCAAAAACGTTTTTGCAGCATCAGTCACAGGCTTCCCAAGTCTTGAGAAATTTGCAAAATGCACTCGCCATTTTATTTTTTTAAATGTTTTTGTTTAAGGCAAATGGAATGTAACCAGCTACATAGAGCAACACTTGCTCCTCTTCAGGGGTAAGCAAAGATACCTACTTCGAACAATCGATGAACTGATGATGAGGTTATACTACCTATATCGGAGATCTCCAAAACGCTGGAGGGAGCTCAAAAGTGTGGCTGGTATTCTGAAGGAGCATGTGCTAAAACCATCACAATCACAGGGAACAAGATGGATTGACAACAGGAGAAAGGCCCTTACATGCCTTCTACTAATTACCATAGTATAGCCACACAGTTTGAAGAGCAAGCCACAGGACAACAGAAAGACATACCTGCAGCTGATTCTGCCAAAATGAAAGGGTACCTAAAGCTTATGAAGTCATTTAAGTTTGTACTTCACATGGCTTTGTACCAGGATCTTCTTGATGATTTGGCAGAACTCTCCTTGGAATTCCAGAGGGACAATCTGTCACTTTCCGCAGTCAGGAGCAGTGTTATGCTATCACAAGCATCAATCCGGAAGAAGAGAACCAAGCCAGGTCCTCACTTGAGACCAGCTCTGGCTGCCACAAATGATGCAAATGACTCTGATGATAACACATTTACCTTCAAAGGTATCAAGGCGAGCAATTCTACTGAATCATTCAAGAAGCAGACTGAAAACATCGTGGACAGCATTATATCTGGGGTTGTTGCTCATAGCACTGATGCATATTCATCTGATTCACAGAATGAGACTGATGATGCTAACTATTACTATATGTCAGCGCCACCATCCAAGTCAGAAGAGGATCCCCTCCCGTAACCAAATGTGTATATTGTAAAAGGCTAAATGTTTTACTCACAGGCAGGTCACAGTTTGTGTTTTCCCTCATTTATATCTGATATTTATATTTATTTAGATTAATTGACATGAAATTCTTTTGTTCCTCGGATCAAGGATTATTATCTTGGACACTTATTCAATAAAGAGGCTTGTTTAATGAATCAACAAAGCGGTTCGCCGTTGGTTGTATTTTGTTTTATAACTTTCATAACTTAGTGGCCTTCGTGCCTTTTCTACTTTCACATTTTTGGCCTTGGTGCCCTTTCTACTGGCCTTGGTGCCCTCCAAAGTTTTGAACACTCCAAGGCCAAAGTGGCCTTGCCCTTAAAAATTTGTAATTCCAGACCTGGTAGCCATCTATATTCTGGCGAGGACCTGACTTGTGGAATCTCCGTTGTCAGTGAAAGCCACATTGTATTTGGTTTTGATGAGTTTTGTGACAGGTACACAATTCCACGTAAAGATATTGCTGTTGCTGTGTGGAACTTAGTTAATACTTGTGGAGGTGAGCATTTTGATTTAGCAAGTTAATTTGCTCATGGAATTGACAACAAGTTTGATTTCTCACACTTTTTACAATCTTAAATTGTTTGCTTGCTTTTTGTTTTTAAATCATCATGTACAAGTAGAGTAGGCCTATACCTCTATTGGGGTCATGTATGTTTCAATGTAGCTTTAAACTTATAAAATGAATTACAGCAGCAGGTAATTTCCACGTTTTGATAAAGTTGTGAGACATTTGAAAACTTGCCTACAAATTTCAAATTTCCCCATTGCTTTTCATTCCCTTACCCTATAGTGACCAAGATGAATTGCTTTGTGTCACTTCACACATTGTTGAATTGCAAGTGTCTGAAATTTTTCTTTTCAACTTGGTTAAGCAAATAGATGGGCATTTATCTTCAGAAAACGTAAAAACTGTTTTGTCACAAATACTGACCAGACACCGCATTGCATCTGAAAAAAATTTCTCAAGTTGTATGAATTTCCATCAAAGTAAACTAGGCAGACTGTGAAGTCAATGGACAAAACAATCTGGATAAATGGTCAGAAAAAATTGTTGAACAATTTGGAGAAGTCAACATACACCTTAAATGTCCGACACAAAACAGGCAGTCCTACAAAACGCACGTTAGAACAAGAAGTGGAAGTAGAGAAAGCTAAACAAAGAAAACTAGAAGATGGTTTGAATGAAATAGTTATGCAACTGAATGAGTCTAAGAACGAATACAAAGAGGTCAAAAGAAAACTTCAAAGATTATCAAACCCCCAAAAGCGTGAGCAGGGAGAAAGGGGTAGAAGCAAAGGAAAATGTCTGTATAGTGAGAGTCAAAAACTATGTCATAAACGTAAACAGCTCAATTGATCAAAGACACTTTTGGAACTGGCACAAGTTATGGGTTTGTAAGTGTTGACTTTAAAGATGAAGATGGACAAATTATAAAGTTAGTTCTGAATGAAAATGGTTGCCCTGTTGAAACTAAGAAACATACAGTTACTGAAGATGACATCGATGAGATGATTTTCATAATAGATTCCTTTTATGTGACTGACAGTGGGTACCATGAGATTTCACAGCGTAATTCTTCTCTCTCCAGAACTTGCAAGATAATAAAACGGCGACATGAGCTAAATAATACTTTCGAGATCAAAACATTAAATGGGGACTATGATGGTGTTTTCATGTCTCTGAAGACTCACTTAATTCATTCATTAATGGCAAATCCTCACTTCATCAAAAATGGGAAAGTGCAAATAAAACACAGTGGCTTTATGAAGCTCCCCCATCCAAACACATTGCACCCCTACACACATTTTGGCAATCCTTCTTCTGGTTTTAATTCTGATTTAGTCTTAAGAGTCGTTCAAGATTTAGACCTTCATTCCCTTCCAGAATGCGCGTTGGAGCTATTGTTGGTTTTGTAGATGTTGACCACATTGCAAATGAGATTCTTCAGTTCGAGACTAGATGCAAGGAAGCTGATATTCCAGTTGCAAGCCATGTGTTGGTTTTAATGATAAGGGCAATTTTCACTTCATTGCGCTCTCCAATTGGATACTACCCAAGTCTTGGTGTGTCTAGCCATCAGTTGTACCCCTGGATTTGGGAAGCAATAGTTTTGCTTGAGTCTGTTGGGTTCATTGTAAGGGGTCTGATACCTGATGGGGCCTCGGCCAACCGGAAGCTGTACAGAATCCATGGTCCTGCAAAGTCCTTCACACATTCTGTTAGCCACCCAGCAGCACCAAGGAAGCTCTTCTTTTTCTGCGATGCCCCCCATCTCATGAAAACTACGAGGAACAATTGGGAGAACTCTGGCTGCCATAACAAAACAATATTTAATTAAAAGCACCATCATAACCAAAATGTGTTAAAAGCCTTATTACATATTCTTGATGGTATTCAATCAATCTTTTCTTCAATTTACAGTTTAAGAAGCAAGACATCAAATGCAAACCATCTACTGATGCTGTATGATTGGGACATTGGTCTGAACAGATCATCCCGTAGCCTACGGCATTTACACAAGATTACTTATGAGCACCTACACTTAACCCCTACACTGAGTATGCGTGTGTATATGGCTACCCAGGTACAAGCTCTCTCAGCTTTAATATTTGCTTATTTTGGTTTTAATTATCTTTTACTATTTTTGTAATACTTTACCTGAATGTGCCTAAAAAGCTATTTATGTTTTGTAAGCTGTAGAGCACTAGTGATAACAAGTATCAATTGAATAACAACAGACTGTATAGTTGTATAGTTTTATTCTTGATAAAAAAATGTTTAAAAATAAAAATGATTGAAGATGCATGATAGGAAAATTTATTTTAACTTCATTTCACATGTACATTAAAAACGATACTTAATAGTAATTTAGAAAACTGACATTGGCACTACATTTTCATTTTCTATTAGGTTCACTGTTGCAAATGCTTTGGAGGCATTTGGTAGACACGACACGGCATCAACAGAAATATTTGTCAGGATGTTTGATAATTTTTTTGACTGCATGAATGTTGGCAACCCTCACAGGTCAAACCACAAACTGAAGGCAGCCTTGGCTCCATATAAGAGCCTAGACCACTGCCATTTCAAGGTAACTTACGTACTTCCTCTTATGCTTGTTTCATCTTTTTGCAAATTATTTTTTTTTAATTTACCAAAAGACCAGGAAGAATGTTTTTTTTAAACAGATTGAGAATGAAGCTTACAGACCTATCACTGCAGACACTTAAAAATCAATACAAGTATGTATACATGTAGATTATTATTAAATTTTTGTATTACAACAATTATTTCTATTATTTTTAACAGGGGAGAAAGTTGTTCCTCTGTCAACATTCCGAAAGCCGTGGAAGAAGATGTGTCCTTTCATTGTCTGCGCTAAACCAATGACCGATGTGTGCTGGCAGTGCCAGAAAAAACAACTGCTTACTCTACAAGTCAGCAAATCTTCCAGATGCAGAGAAACAGCAGCAAACTTCAACAGGCCCATCTAGAGAATGTCGCTTGTGAGAGAACTTTCTACAGGGAGCTAGTAAAGAATGAGAGGGAGACAACAGAGCGTTTAGGTGTCACACAACTTGGGCCTACCATGTCCTGCACCAGAGCTATAGACACGCACTACTCTTTCGACTATGTGCAGCAAGGTCACTTTCCGGCAGACCCTGTGCAACTTGGTCCAGTCTACTTCCTGACACCAAGAAAGCTTCTGATTTTTGGTGTTCATTGTGAGGGTATCACGAAACAAGTGAACTATTTATTTGATGAAGTTGTTCTCATCTCCAAGGGCAGCAATGCAGTGAAAGCGGTAAATGCCTTAGCGTTGCATCTGCGGTCTTCATCGGTCAATCCAGATGCACTTCATGGTGGTTGGACACACCAAGGTTGCCCCTGACTGGTGTTTCGGCCGCTTCAAGCAGTGCTACCGCCGAACACCAGTCTCCAGCCTAGATGACGTTGTTGGTGTCGTCACCAATAGCACACAGACAGGTGTAAATATTCACCAGCTGGTTGGAAATGAAAGCGGAAACATCTTTTTTCCCCAGTTTCGCTGGCAGGCTTTCATGGGTGAATTCTTCAAGCCACTTCCAGAGTCAAGAGCTTTCAACATTTACGATAAATTTAAAACATGAACATGTAATCGATGTCATAGCTTAACACTGTGGGGGCAAATTTTCTTTTAAACTGGTATAGCTTCACATACGATGAACCTGGCAAAGTTTTTGCAAAAAAGAATCTAAGCGACCCAGAAACAGGCTTCCAGCTCCTAAAAACACTCAACAGACGACCGACAGCTGACCTTCCCAACTGCCAACCTGTTAGACCCCCCTGGGCTTGATGCCAAATGCCAATGGTACCTCTATGAGAAGATTCAAAAATATTGCAGGTACCTCTATAAGAAGATTCAAAAATATTGCAGGTACCTCTATAAGAAGATTCGAGAATAATGCAGCAAGACGACTAAAGACATTGTGTGCCCCCTGCCATCAGTGCCACAGCCATAAGCAGCAGTTCCCCACCACCACCAGCACCACCACCAGCTAGCAGTTCACCACCACCACCACTAGTAGCAGTCCACCACCACCACCACTAGTAGCAGTCCACCACCACCACCACTAGTAGCAGTCCACCACCACCACCAGTAACAGTTCACCACCACAACCACCAGTAGCAGTTCACCACCACCACCACCAGCTAGCAGTTCACCACCACAACCACCAGTAACAGTTCACCACCACAACCACCAGCTAGCAGTTCACCACCACCACCACCAGTAGCAGTCCACCACCACCACCACTAGTAGCAGTCCACCACCACCACCAGTAACAGTTCACCACCACAACCACCAGTAGCAGTTCACCACCATCACCAGTAACAGTTCACCACCACCACCACTAGTAGCAGTCCACCACCACCACTATTAGCAGTCCACCACCACCACCAGTAACAGTTCACCACCACAACCACCAGTAGCAGTTCACCACCATCACCAGTAACAGTTCACCAAAACCACTAGTAGCAGTAGCAGTTCACCACCACCACTAGTAGCAGTTCACAACCACCACCAGTAGCAGTTCACCACCACCACCACCAGTAACAGTTCACCACCACCACTACTAGTAGCAGTCCACCACCACCACCAGTAACAGTTCACCACCACAACCACCAGTAGCAGTTCACCACCACCACCAGTAACAGTTCACCAACACCACTAGTAGCAGTAGCAGTTCACCACCACCACTAGTAGCAGTTCACAACCACCACCAGTAGCAGTTCACCACCACCACTAGTAGCAGTTCGCCGCCACCACCACCAGTAGCAGTTTAACACCCCATCAGTAGCAGTTCCCCAAGGGTACCAGTCAACTCGGTCCGAAGTCAACTCGGTCCGAAGTCAACTCGGTCCGAAGTCAACTCGGTCCGAAGTCAACTCGGTCTGTATGTTAGAAAAATACTTGAATGATAATCAATGTAAAACAATTGGTTCTACCATTATTTAAAATTGCAGGATGTCCCACAAGCAGGCAGCTTACGTCTTCTGGATGTCCAAGACAATGGTGAAATCCTTTGGGAAGACGATGATAACATGGTGAGTTTTAACAGTTTTGGCTAAATGCGTCAAAATGACAATACTTTGACGTCATTGTATTTTCAATACATTGTTTTTTCCGCCGTGACGATGCTATCAAACAGGTGCCGTTGTGCTTTGTTCTGATGAGTTCAAGGAAGAAGAAGGACTACAATGTACGCGGAAGTGTTCCAGGAGTTAAAGGAGTGCTTGCATGACGTGGTTGGGGTAAGACATCTTCAGTTTTAAGTTAGTTTACAAGCTTTGGAAAAATAAGTAACTATAACTAACAAACTTGCGGGTACAATTATGTGTTGGAAGAGATTACACGTGGTTGTACCCGCAAGTTTGCAATTTAAAGTTATTCTTTTTTACAAATCGCCGGATGGCTAAGGTCCGGTGAACTTGACCGCTCACCACGATAACTTATTATTTTTTGTTTTGTCACATAGGATATAAAGGTGGAGCAGTGCCTTCTTGATTTCGAAGCTGCCTGCTGGAGAGCACTGTCTTCCCCGACGTTTCCTGCCACGGGTGTGTTTTCCACTGGAAGGAGGCAGTATGGAGACAGGTACAAGGGGCTGGTCTTCAAGCTGCTTACCAGAACAAGGACGGTGTCTACAAACTTGTCTCCAAGCTGTTGGCCCTTCCATACCTACCAAGTGAGGTTATACCTGTTCTGTTTGAGAACACCACCAGTAGCTAGCAGTTCACCACTACCAGTATCAGTTCACCACAAACACAAGACAATTGGCTCTTCTCAGAGCCCCACAATTTAAAAAAAAAGATTTACAAACTCGCTGAAAAAAGAAAACAGGTTGAACAAAAATAAAGAACCCCAAAACATCAGACCAAATTGAAGAAAAAACTTCTCCCAATATGATTCATTGTGATTAATTGTATGTTTGTTCTTTTTTAAATTTATCTGTTAATTGTCTTTCATCAGTTATTTAAACGAACATACATGTACATGTAAATACAGTATTATAAACAAACACTGTCATGCGCATGCGGAATGCAGGCACCATCATGACCATGCTACGAAAACACACACAGTTCAGAGTGTTGATTTTCGAGTGAAAGATTTCGAAAAATCGCGGATGTTTTTTTGTCCACACTTGGCGGAAGGGCTGCTGCGTGATATGCTGCAAAAAGCATACCCTAAGTTAATCCACAGGTAGCTGAAATACACCAGGTAACAAACGTTTCTTGACTTTTGTTTGTTTGTGTTTTTGTAACGATGGGCTGGAATTAGTCTGAGTTACTGGACCCAACAACGCATTTTCTTTCACATTTGGATTGTACCAATGCACCAATGCCCCACAAAATTCACAACCCCTTAACAGGGACTGAGTGAGTGACAAAGAACTGCTCCAAAATCCATCAAAGACTTCTATAAAATAGTTCATAAACGCACCTGAGGTACGCAGAAAATTTTCAGATTAAAATGGTTGTACGACTGTGTCACATAAAGAAATTTTGGGCTAAAATCTGAACGGATGTCGAAATTGGAACATGCAAATGTCTGTTGTGAGTCGGTACTCGTGCGCATTCTTGGATTTGCACAATATTCAGATTGCGCACAATTTGAGATAGAGCTGCCTGATCATCAGAGCGCAGTCTACAGATTGTGCAAAATCTAATAATGCGCTCCACGAGGATCAATGCACAACAGAAATTTGCACGATCCAGCTTGGACATCAGTTCAGATTTTTAGCTGAACATTTCTCTTTTTTTGAGGAATGTATCTGACACAGTCGTAAAAAATAGAATATATTAACTGTACCTTAGATTGCCAAGTCCCAGTCATGTGTGATTTCTTTGCAATTTTTTCTTCTTTGCAGGTCATAAACATTCTTCCACCTGACCAGTATGTGCTCTCATACATGCACAACATCCATGATAACTTGTACATGTGGCCGCCTGGAGATGAAGTTTTTTTTGTTCACCCTGGATCAAATCTAGTTTGTGTTCTTCAAGAGTCCATAACATTTATTGGTTCTCGTATGTTTTCCCAATTTGACATGTCTCACGCTCGGCAAAAGTTGTCTTGCACAAATGAACAGTAATTTTTTTTCAAGATTTAGGTCTGTTAAATTCCCAGTGATCGAATTGCCCAGAGGAATAAAACAACCTGTACTTGTAACTCTACCAGCACGAGAATTTTGGATGCAAACAAAATAGTCCAACAGTATGTGACAAAAGAGAGAAATAAAGAGAAATAAACCCAGATAAATATGAAAGAGCCAGGGAAAGAGTCGCAACCAGCTGTATAGACTTAAGATGACCAAAGATGACAGACTGTGCGGCAATCCTCTCGCTGCCAAAAGACAAAAGCGTTACAGACAAAATAAGAAGGCAATAATCAAGGGACGTAAAGTGGCTTTCAGATCTCCTGTAATCTGGAAAAACCTAGTCAAGTTTTGGTGAAAATTGAGTTGGACCCATATTTGGACTTACTAGGTGTTTCCCCTACAGTTAAAACTCTAAAAATGTGTGAAACTCTTCCCTGTTGGCAGTTTTTCATCTGGAAGAACCTAGTGTGTCATGTAAGTGTATGAAATGCATACTGATCTGAAAAAACCTAGCAATTCAACTTGCTAGGTTTTTCCAGATCAGTCTACATGACATATATGGCATACTAGGTTCTTCCAGATAAAAAACAGGGAAGAGTTTCACACAGTTTAACTTGATAAACTAAAGGGGAAAAACCCAGTAAATCCAAATATGGGTCAATCCAATCACGTTTGCTGATTCTGGTCATGTGATCACAATCAATATGGCAGCCTCCATGAAAACAATTCTGTGCTGATATTTCTGAAGTTTTCTGCATATTTACTGCTAGTACTGGTAGTAAAATGGCATCCCGTGGGAAAATGATGGTAGAGTTGGCATTGAAGAAGGCTAGGCAGCAACAAGGTGATCAGACAGTCGCAGTTTAAGCCGATAAAAGGGTACAGAAGGAAAATGTACCCGGCTTAGACATGAGTGTACCCTTACAAAAAAATTCCAACAGTACTTCTACGGTAGCCAATGGTACCGAATGGTAACCAATGGTAATGTACGGTACAGGCCAATGGTAATGTACGGTACAGGCCAATGGTACCAAATGGTGAAATGTCTGGTCAACGGTAATTGTACGGTAGACAATGGTCACCAACCATCATGTAAGGTACATGTCAATGGTATAATGGTGAAATATAAGCTCAATGGTAATTGTATGGTAGAAAATGGTATTGAATAGTCACCAACAATCATGTACGTACATGTCAATGGTATTGAATGATGACATTTTAGGTCAATGGTAATTGTATGGTATTAAGTAGCCGATGGTATTGAATAGTCACCAACAAACTAATACGGTACATGTCAATGGTATTGAATTGTGAAATTTTAGGTCAATGGTACTTGTACGGTAGACAATGGTATTGCAATGGCACTCACCAAGAATAATGTACAGTACACGTCACTGAATGGTGGAATTATGGGTGAATAGTACTGATACGGTAACCAATGGTTGCAACACAAAGTACATAGGCCTATATGTGAGTCTCCTTTTCTTTTCTTTTATCATTTTTTAAAATCTTGTGTTCCTCTGTTCCAAACAAGGTCTAGAAAAAATGAGCTAAGTCAAAACAAGGGTACACAGTAGAAAATAAAACACAGAATTTTGCGCACGGTACGGAAGAAGCAGGGCAAATGAGCCCCTTTGCCGTTTTCGCAACCGCCTTGACAGATGACAGAACAGAAGGCCATAGGCCTATTTTGCGTACTTAAAAACACTGTATGTTCTGATTTTTCTTCTACTTTTCTAGCAAAGGAAAAAGAAAAAAGTGGCAGTGAAGGATAGCAGCGAAGCTGATAAGATGGTTGGAATTAGAGAAAAGAGGGAGGAAGAAGGTTTGTTTAATTTGTCCTTGTTATTTTGAGTTGTTCATATGCGTTACTTCTCAGTTAGCTTGTGTGTTTAGCCATATTACTCCACCACATTGTTTACAATAAAAAAATATGTTCATGGTGGAGCATAGTGTAGATATGCTACGTACTATACACTATGTGAAACCTGGTTGGTGGGACGTGTAGCTGGCCAAAACTGGATGCTGAATAGTATTTTTTTTTAAAGTACTATTGGATACTCATATCACCACTATAGAAGACACGTGGCATATTTTATCCAATTAAATTTGAAGATCTGTGTGGATTAGTTATACAAAGTGTGGTGACATGTTAGTTATTTGTATCTTTTTATAATAGGATGTACTTACTGACAGTGAGGAGGTTGTCAAGCTTAGGGCAGAAAATAAGTCCCTGCGGCAGGCTCTTGCTCTATGTAAAGGTACATATATGTATGTCATTGTTTGACAGCAATTTTGCATTCATGGGAGAAATTTCATTGCAGCAATTTTGTTTTATTTAATTTAACAATCTATTTCACCCTCCCTCTTTTTATTATTTTATATTCTTGGTTCGGAATCATTGGAGTTGAACATTGCCTCATTCCTTTTACACTTTTTACAAAAAAATTGTAGAACTGCCTGAACTCCTTGAGACAGTAAAGAAACTGAAAAAGAATAATGGATCAGTGAGAGCTGGAAGTTCTTCACAGGCAGTTGCCATTGAGCCTGTGCAAGAGTCCCCTAAAGCTACATCAGTGCCTATGAAAGCTACATCATCAACTACAGCAACAGATGTAAGTGATGTGTTGGATTTTATTCTCCCCTATTTTTTAAAGAGTTGAGTACTGGAAGAATTAGTGTTCTACCAGATGAGCTATCCAGCCGAATGTCTCTCAAAGTGTTCACGAGCACACATTAGACATTTTGGCTGGGTTCATATTGCTTTAAGTAACAGTTATTTCCATACTGAATTAACATACTGATTGGCCATTTTGTTTCTTTCATTCAAATGGTTTTGAACCATGCATTCAGCCAACCTAGCATGTTCAATAATAGTGTGTGTTGAATGCATCTAAATCGTACATGCATTATTTTTCTACACAGTTGATCCACCAATCACAATATGGCAAGTTGAATGGTATTGAATGGTCTGTCAATGCGCTGGAAAAGTAAACCAAGAGTAGGAGGGTTAATCAACCAAGGCACAGTTGATACAATATTGGAGTAGTATATGCCAAACTAGAACAGAAATCATAAAGTGTAAACAGGTTTAATTCTTGGTCATAAAATTTGTTCCATTATGCAGTTAAATGGGTGCATGTGTCCATGGAATATCCATGTTCTATTTCTGATTCTAAACCAAGCACCTGACAGCCTTTTACTGTTATTTTGCAGTTGTTTTTAGCTGACGGACCGGTTTTAGTTCCTGCAAGCAGGATGCAGATGATAAGCAAGGATTGCCCGCGCAAAATGGTTAACTCGTTGCTGTCATCCATTTTCACAACTGAAAAGCTAGCAACACACTCACTCACAGGAACGAGGTGCAATGTTCATAAGGAGAACCCAAAGCCAGCTCTCTCACCCGAAAAGGTGGTGGCAGTGAAAGGTGAGATATTTGTTTAAAATTTAGTGTTAACTTTTCAAAAAAAAATATGGGTCTGTATGTCCAGATATGGCCAATAAGTTCAATAAGGAGTCCAAATATGGGTATGGAAAGGTGAAAGATCAAAATGTGAATCTGTATTGTTGTTTTGTTCTATTTGAGTTTTTGACATGTGCAAACAATGCATCATTTAAAAAATAATAATAATAAGTCAAAACATTGATCTACAGCGTTCTAACAAACATCAAATTTAAGCTTATAATTTGTGTTTATTTCAAGCTACGGTGCAAATATCTCAAATATTTTGCCACAACAAACTCATTTTTTGCGGAGCAGGTCACACATTGTGTCGAAACCTGGTAGTTTCCAAATTTTTGGTGATACAAAAAATAGTGTGTAAAGTCCTTCAATGGTTGTAACATCTGGTATCATCTAGGTCTAGCATAAGGGGAACCCCCTTTTCAGGACTTATCATATTTGATCATCCGTGATTTTTAAACAATTCTTAGCTTGCACAACAAGTTAAAATTACAGCATTCATATGGTAAATGTTGCTAAATGTTTACTTCTGTAATTATTTTAATTTCCAGAGTATGTCATGAAGCACTTCAGCTCATACACAGAAGCTTCCTTCAATCGCCATGGTGGTGAAAAGATGAGCAACGCAGCTAGGCGCTACAACAAGCCTTTGTAATGTTGTTTCTTGGATTGGGACTGTCCACATACGCTTGCCCACTGAGCAAATCCAAATTTAACATATGTATACATTATTTAAAGCATTTTGTACACTCAGCTCATTTTCAGTTGTAATGTTGGTGATTTTTGGAGTTACTTGAAAGTTGTTTCAAAATTTCCTCTAAACATTACTGTTAGTTATAATTCTTATGCTCTATATCCGGACCTGCTAAAAATAAGCTACATGATTTCATGTCTTTTACTGCTTAAATTTTGTACTTATTTTGCTTGACTTTGCCGATTAATTACTTCCACATTTATACTCTTGAATTTAGCCCACCTTGTTGGGCTTGATAGCCACATTCTTGTTACCCCTGTAAAGAGCAGGAAAAATACCCAAGACGAATACACACGTTCCCATTCACTCACTCGAGTACCTAGCTCAAGAATGACGTACGTAAAATGGCATCCACGACCCATACATCCTGCGTGGAAAGCTTCCACAGCCTGATAAATCAATTTGTGCCCAAGATGAAGGCTGACTCATGGGAGGGAATGACTTACACGGGAGCATAAACAACGTGTTACGTCAATTGTTCAATTAATATGTCTGTTAATTATTTGACTTAAATAGATACTTCGTTTTCTGTCATTTTCTGCAGCTTCCACTTTATCAAAATTTATCAACTTTCGCCTACCCAGTCATTACTTTTAAAATGTCCATCTAACACTTTTTCATATGGAGCTGTTTAAAACCATGACTGTCCACCACATAAAGGAAAAATACATTTTGTTGACGGTTGTGTTATGACAATGTTTTTTTCGGCTGCACATTCTGGGCCTTCACTATAATAGGTGCCAGGCGACCACATCAGAGGGCACCAAGATGTTTCACCTGAGTAAAGCAAAGTTTAAACCAGAGGAAGCTACCGTAAAACCAATCAAAGAAGCTGCCTCCTTTGGTACTGGTCTTGCTTCTGCAATCTTATCCATTTTATCAACCAAGAACAGGGCCCCTCTAAATGTTTACCTGTAGTTTGTATTTTTAGCAAATGTGTATGTATACTGGACTGAAAGAATTTCGAAAAGTTTGAATGAAACAATTTTTTTATTTTTTAAAATTGTTTCTATCAACAACTGTCTTTTTTCCTTTCTTTTTGGGTATGTTTTGTGATGATCAAAAATTCAGTGGTGTTTTTTGTAATGCTGAGGACTTGTTGTCAAAAAGCAAAACCATGCAATTATTTTTTTTTAATCTATATAGAAATAGGTTAAACTCACAAAACTTCAATAAAAGTGGGCCGTTCTTGTATTGCCAAACAATGGGTGTAACAGAAGAGCTGCTTTATGAAGATGTGGATGTAGACTTGAACGTAGTGTTGAAGAAAGATATGAAAATGGGGGTAATGATGCAGATCTTAAATGTTACGAGAGTCTAGCACTGCAGCAAAAGACATGAACATGACAGATGCAACTAAAATTCATGCCCCCAAGCTTTAGGACAGGCACTGTCTTTGTATTGTAGCCTGTAAAGGCTTTTAATGCAGGCACACTTTTATTAAATAAGTTTAATTGGGTTATGCAACATTATGTGAAGTATTAAAGAGTTAGTCATTGTGACTTAAGTATTTTTAGCACTCTAGCCTACCTTAATCAACAAAACAAACACCCTCTAGGAATGAGAGAACCACACCACTATTGTGACTCCATCCAGATCCAAAATGTACCTATCAATCTTTTTTTCTTTTCTTTTTTCACAAACTCCATGTTGAATTTTAGGCCCACAGCAATACTTAAGCTCAGCCAAAAACTTCAGAGTTGGCTTCCATGATACTGAGGATGCTGTTGCGATATGAGGGCGTGCCATTTCATACTCCATTTACTCAGGCACAATACACCCAGGACAGTGAGTTGATATTATTACAGCGTTATGTCCAGTATTAAAAAGCTAGTAATTGTGACTTGATGCAAAGTATTTTTAGCACTCTATCCTACCTTAATGCGCATTGTCTAGGATAAGGCAATAATCATAACACTAAATCCTCTTGATTTAGTGTCATCGTCTACAGCCGTCAGGAGGATGGTAGGTTAGTAACTACCTCTATGACGAAGAGAGCCTCAGTATCACACCACTATTGTGACTCCATCCAGATCCAGTATGTACTAATAAATAATAATTTTTGACTCCTTAATTTTAGGCCCACAGCAAATACTCTAGCTCATTCAAAAACTTCAAAGTTTGCTTCCATGATATTGAAGATGCTGTTGCCATATGACGGCGTGCCATTTTTCATACTAGGGCAGTATGAGCTTGCCTGTATGTTTATTAAGGACCTACATAAGGCAAAAATGCAGAAGGAACAAGAGACCCAGTGACAAGCATTGCCATGGATCAGAGATTTCTTTGTGAACTTCCAGTATGTATTTTGCAAATGTTCTTTGTTGGATTACAATGTAATGCCCATCAAACATGCTGTGACTTGAAACGGCTGGTCAAAAACTCAAAGGAATATAATGGACAAGGTAGCAAAGAAATGCACACCTTCATGCCAGCCTTGACGTTGAAGATATTGAGACTGAGAAGGGAAGAGAAGAGACGTCTGGGCAAGCCTCATCTGAATTGTGCATATGACCCCAGGAGGATTGCACTCAGATCCCCCCAAAGGCCCTGCCCAAAGTGCAAGACATAATGGAATGTTGTCGTTGTTCACAAACGTAAACTTTGTACTGAGAAAAAAGGTACTAGGAAAACAAATTATGGGAAAAACAACAACACAAATCTAACTTTATGACGGAAAAATCAAACTAGGAAAACAAAGGTAACCAGAAATTGATTGTACAGTATAGCATTTCAGTATCTCAGAGAATGTAATGATGTGCATACATCATGTTTTTTATGTACAGCACATGATGACTAAAGATGCCAGTGTGAATCCTATCCTTCATTAACACCTAAAGACATTTTCACTTTTTACCGTACAAAAAGAGGCTGTAGCAACTGCCAAGACAACTTCAGAGAAAAGGAAATAGATTGACCAAAGATGAGATGTTGAAAGATTTTGATTTGTGTGAGGCATACTTGTTATCGCTAGAATGTTCCAGATTGACCAAACGCCTGGCATCATGGATACAGTGTGAGCAAAGTCATTCCTGGTACCACTGCAGGTGTGTTTGCATTGCTGTAGGTGTGGCTAATTCAATGGACTATGTTTCCTGAAAGAACCAACCAGCTGAAAGAGTAGGTGTTTAGGAGAAATTATGATAGGCAAAAAGTTTAAGGACCTCCAAACTTCCTCCCCAGTTTAAGAAGAGTACGGACCTTCTTGCCAAATACAATTAAGGCAAACAGAGTATTTTTTCCAGAGACTGATAATGCCCCCGATGTAGACATCACCAAACTTCTCCGAAAGTCTCTGAAGAAAACAAAGACGAATGTTCACAAATGCACTTCATTGAAGTCTAGATGGCAAAGTGGCCCTTTTATGCTGACCAACGATGCATGCAATACAACAGATGTACACAGGAACTTTTAAAAAGACTTGAATTTGAGTCAAACAAAACTCATTGATTGTAATTTAAAATAATGCAGTCAGAAAGACAGCTATTGTGATGAGAAAATAACAGTTTTGGAGTGGTTAAGTGTCGGAGTACGATGGGGACTACTTTCCTGGAGAAATGCCATTTTGAAATATGACTACCATGTAATCTGTATGCGATATGAAAATGTTGATCTTGATAGAACCTTGAATGTTGTAAACAGTCATTAATTTATAAGTCTGGCTTTGAATTACATGAAGGCCACAGTCGCCCTTGATGTGGCCGTGGTACCCCTACAAAAGTTACACTTAGGTATGTTCAGACGAGGAGTTAAACTAGCCCTTAATCCAAAAGTGCTAAAATAACCCTCCGTTGGAACGCAAAAATCCGGTCCGCGAGGGTCAATTTGACCCAGAGAACTGGGCTAAGCTAAACCTAAAAAAATGTTGGATTAGCGTAACTTAGCCCAGGTTTTACGACCAACCCCCCGCTGCGAGGCCCAATAAACCATCGTTGGAACGCAACTGACCTGCTATATATCCGGTCTATTTTATTCCATGTGGCCTCTCCACAGAAGGTTAAGTCATCATAACAACAACGCGCATAGACTACCACAAGTAATGCCCAGCTGATATATGTACATGTATACGATGGACCGGAAGAGTGTTCGGTCGGGGTCAGCTATGCATGACCTGATAATCAACGTGTGGGTCAGTTTAACCCGTGCGGACAGGACTAACTTACTCGTGTGAATGCAAGCCCAATTTGGAATAAGTCATTTTTATCTTTTGGACACCCGCGGTGCTCGGAATAAGGGTTAGTTTAACTCCTCGTCTGAACGTACACATAGACTTAAAGATTTTTCCAATGGAAGTGCCCCTTGCAATATGACCTTGACTTTCTGGGTGTGCAACCAACATACCAGCAGAAAGTCGAGAGTAATGCGTCTGATTTTGTTATTAATGTGATACAGTGACACTGTAACACTTTGTTTACTCTCAAGTCTTGTTTTTCTTTCCTACAATAAACCAATCAAACTTTCACACTAGTTTGTTTTCTCCTTGTGTTTTGTGCATAATATGTTTGCAACCTTTTGCATAACCCACTTTCAATACCCTTCTACTGGGTACATGATCTTGTTCTTGTTTATATATCTTTAGGCCTTGATGTATTTTCTAACTTTTTTCCCAGTACACGGTGTACATGTATATATCCCAAATTGAAAATTGTAATTCTAAATTTTGATCACGTATATTGTTTGTACAATAGCACCCTGTACACGGTGTTGCAGATCACCAACTGACAGGGTTTGATTGATCATACCTTCTTGTCCTTCTGGCAAAACATGCACAGCAGTTCAACATAAACACATGTATAATCATAAACCATTGCATAGTGAAATTATAAATTAACAAACTGAACATTGATCAGCACACTTCAAGGTTTGAAAGTGAGGCTATATGTCAATTTGTTACTTAAAATTCAATAAAAGCAGAATTCTGTCAATGTATTGTAAATGTGTTAAAAATACACAAGGTTTGATAAAACCTTGCAGAACCCGTAATAATTTGTATCACAAAAAAAACACCCTGTGTCTAACATAGAGCCTTGGTTTCAACATGGAAGTGCACCAAAGATTTCAACGTTACATTCTACTGAATATGTTTTCTATGTTGACAAAAAGTGTAATGGTGTATATGCACATCATCTCTAAATGGTTCTCCCCATACACACGCAAATTGCATGCCATTACGAGTGCACTGCAAACAAATAATCTATATATTTTTACTTCAGATCAAATTCATAAAAATCGTCAAGACAAAACCATTTACATGTGTAGATTGCTCCAGATTGCACTTACGGCTTATTAAACCAAGATAAACACCAGGTAGAAAACATTCCAGGGACCTTGTTTCAACTCAGGGTGTTTTTGCTTGGGTCCGGAATGCCCTACACTCCCTACAGTTTTGACAAATCCTGGGAAGAACCCTGTCTTATAATAAAAAGTGTCACCTCTCCCTTATTGCGTCACTGCATCTTATCTTGGTTACTGGTGACTCATTTTGTACTGGATGACTCGTGAAATTGAATGAGTTGTCTGCTCGTAGCTGACCCAAAACCATCACACCATGAACTGCAGACTGGAGCTGTTGCTGTGAAGCAAACCCACCGGCAAACACAAGTAAAGAATACTGGAGAGAGATAAGCCCAAGAATCTCATCAAAGATAATACACCTTCTGACCAGGGTCCACTTTCATAAAGCTATTAGTAAGCAGTGTGCTAAAACTGAGCAAGGTACCAGTCGCAATAATTTGTACATGTACTTATGGACATTTTGGCCGGTAACTTAAAGCTTACTGCGCTTAGGAGTTTTTGCAGCCTTCAGACTTTATTAAATTGGGCACTTAAAAGCACAAAAGATTGCTTAACTCAAAAGTAATTTGCTCAGCAGCAAGGGTTTACCACCCAGGATGTCATGTACCTGGAATTAACATTGGTGTTACTAGTGGCCAACATCCTTTTTGCTAAGCAAAAATTATTCAACATTAACTTGTGCTCAAAAGCTTCACAAAATTGGACTACCGTTCTTGACTCATTCAAATCAATGTAAAAAAATATGTAGGATGGGCAGAAAAAGTCTGGTACTGTTATTAAACGAAAAGTACTACTGATGATTGCTTTGAGGAAACAGGGGAATAGACAAAGGCAAGATCAAAAAAATAAAGGACTTGGGCCGGGAATCCATATGACCATCATGCATTATGTAATGCTGCATGCATAGTGCACATTCCTTTAAAACTAAAATGCACTTAGTCTTTACAAATACCACAGTACACAAATAACGATACACAGAATTATGTGCATTGCATAGCATATACTTTCATTTTTACGCATTGCACACTATACCACACGCATGACTGACTCATGGATTTCCAGCCTGAGAAGCTGCTGTTGTGGGACATGTATTTGATACTTCATCAAGAAAACTCATGTTACCTCTATCAAAAACAAACCAACACTGTCATGTACAATGTAGTACATTTATAAACTGTATATGTACTATACAACAGTTAGTCGCGTCAGAGAAAAAATGAGCAAGTTTTATTGTCAAAATGTTGTAATTCGCTTAGCTTAGTTGACACACAGAACAAGTATGTGCCAAGACACAGAGTTTATTGCTTGAGAATTTTCGTGCAAGGTACGTCGTTTTTGCAAAATCGAGATACAACGTTTTTGCACCAGGCATGATATTTGGTCCATGGACAATTTAGGAACATCGAGTACAAGGGCTGACCTACGTACATGTGCACACAGTGAAGGCTTTATTTAATAAACAGACATTTCAGGCTCTATGGGTCCCATGTGTTGTGTAATGCACGTAAAAGAGCCCAGTTACACTTATCGCCAAGAGAAGGGGTTTGCCCGGGCGGTGTTTCTGGCAGTGGCTGCCAAGGACGCAGCAGCACCTTGTATATAAGGTGCTACATAAATGGGGTCTCATAATTCAGCAACTTGAAAACCTGTCTTAAAAAGTGTTCCTCTTTGTTCAAGCACCTTGAGAACCATATTGGTGGATATGTGCACTATATAAGACTCCATTATCATTATTATTATTAATATTATTATTATCATTATCATAGACGAGGAAATCTGATAAACAGTCTAACAAACCAAGAAACTGAACGTACCTGAAGTTTTCTACCCTCATCACCGTGGCATTCCTCAATGATTGATGCGTTTATTCATGACATCATTCTCTTCTCCTGAACCACATACTGGTAAAGAACCTCTGATGTATGGATGACCACCCAATCATGATACAACAACCTGCACTGGGCTGAGAATATCAAGCATAAAGAGAGTGGCAGCAGTCCAGTCGGAATCTTGAAAGTTGTGAGCAGTACCTCAACCAGCAAGAAGACTCAGAGCAGCCTGAGTATATAGAGCTTTTCATGTAATTGCACATCTGTAAAGAGCAAAACCAAACCAACTTGTTCTTTATCCCAGATGCAACTCAATACTGATGCTAGGATATGGATGATTTACTGACCTCTATTATGATATCGACTGTAAGCCTGGGTGGATACTTTGAATATCTGAATATCCACGGATAGCTAAATTGCTTATCAAAACCACGGTTACGATTTTATTGAAATCCGGATATCCATATGGGGGCGTGGATACCTACAAATAACCCAGACCTAAAAATAACTCTAATGACAATCCATGCTCTACGATGCAGGTAACTGTGGCCCTATTAATGTTATGTCGGGCGCTAACAACCACACAAATACCGCGCACAAGGATTTCCTTGAGTATGCCGACATGGCTGGACCATCACCATGTGTGCAGACTGTAGAGAGTCCAAGAACCGCAGCTCAAAGCACTGGAGGCATAGACCACGCCTCCTTGCTATTGTGGTGGAAAGTAAACAAGCCCGGATTGCAACTACTCTGGGGAGGATGGCGCGTAAGTTTTTATGCATACCTGCAACGAGTGTGCCATCTGAACAGTTGTTAGTAGTGCCAGCATAGTGCAAAGTCACATCAAATTGTCTTCGTTCAAAAATATAGTGAATGTAAGTTGCAAGGAAAATTAATCTGAAAGGCAGACGACAGAGCATTGGCCAACACACAGATTGATACTGCATGATTGGTCCGACAGATTGAAGTGAACGTGCGTACATGTTTTAACACAACGTGTTCCAGTTCAAATTGTTAGCATGACGCACATCTTTAAAATGGTAGCGCAAACATTCGCACAACCGGAATGTACCCTTGTTCTACAATGTGCTTTTTAAAGCTATACGCCAAGTTTGCTTGAAGATAAATTCATTATCACATGCAGGTCAGTGGAATACAGAAAAATATAGCATATCTGCGCCCCATAACCAACTCAGCCTTCGGCCTTCGACTTCTGTGGAAATGGGACGCAGAAGCACTGTATTTGTCCATATTCCACTTGCACTTATGTAATAACTAATAACACCTACATGTATTTACAAGACGTATGAATGCATCCTTCTGGACATTTGGTTGTTTCTAAGCTGACGAGTTCAAACATGTCGACCTCAATCAACTGCAGCAAGACCAGCCACCAACAACCACCAACACTGGGCCTTAATGCAGCCATCACTCAGAGACGTTGCATAGACAGTCAATGATACTAGTCTGCTCTGGTTCAGCTGCAAAGATGAAAGTAATGAGGTTATTTCGTTTGAATTACTCAACCAGAGGTCTCATTATAACCGACAAACAATTTAATAAGATCTTTCCAAACAAACAAATGATAACAATACATCCTTTCTCATGAATTAAAATCAGTTGTTTTACTGTAGTTGTTTTACTGTAGCTGCATACCGGTACATTATTGCAGTGTGCCTGTATGTATGTAGATGATACACTAACACGATGTAAAACATAGGCCTACATGATACATTACAGTCATGATTAATGAACAAACTAAATGAATGTGTATGCATAGCTATGTACAGTAACAAAGGTGGGGGAAAAAAGTCAACCATTTTGCTACATCTGTAAATAATCAATTGCTAATTGAAATAAGTATAATTTGTTGGTGTGTTTTGGTGTGTCTGTGGTTGTACTGTGCGAGCTGTATACAATCCTGGATGCGGTGAATGCCTTGACAGAAAGACAGTGGGTAGTCCAGTGCAGACCAACACCGCGTTTACACTTGATCCGGCAAGGGCGATCAAAGGAGGATCAGATCCTGCAAGGGCGATCAAAGGGCGATCAACAGCTAGTGTAAACACATGAGCAATCAGGATCTGATCCTCCTTTTTGATCCCCCTTTATTGCGGGATCAAAGGAGGATCTGATCCTGCAAGGTGGATCAAAACAAAGTGTAAATGCAAAGCGAGATCAGACCCCGCAATTTGACCCTCCGACTTCCGATCTAACCAATCGAACAGACTGGGGCGCCGAGTTGAAAAAAAAACCTGCCTGCGTGTGCGCACAATCAATGACCTTGCTCAGTTGACCTGTCACACGAGCAGTGTGGAACTTCCCTTGAACCGAGGCCGGGCAAAGGGGGATCAATGCGCGATCAGACTCAAGTGTAAACGCGTTAGCGATCAGTTTGATCGCCCTTGCAGGATCTGATCCTTCTTTGATTGCCCTTGCCGGATCCAGTGTAAACGCGATGCAAGTGGCAATAAAGGATGAGCCCTTTCTACTTGCAAGACTAGGATCAAAGCCAGTATTAGTGGCCGGGTTGTTTGGTTATCACCGCAACAACTGCAGGTGATGAGATTGACTCGTAAACTGTAACCCAGTCTTTCCGTCACAAAACCACAGACCACAGGGTGGAGTACAAAGCAATATATCAAATTGTAGAAGATTAAACTAAGAAACATTCCACCCCCAAAAAGGGATGTCAATCATTCATTCTTTCTGGACAGTGTCAGGGGCTAATATTTCAAAGAAAAGGACTCTTCTTTTCTTTACTGTTGGCTTCGCTTTACCTTAAGGAAATTTGGAAACGGATTTCATGATTTGTTGTGGTTAATGCTGAACAAGTTAGCATTCGAAGTATTATGACTTATTAAAGTTTCCAAATAGGTATGAGGTATGGGCACGGTTTCACAAAGCACTAAGATTCATCTTCAGATGAGTCGTCAGTATTACCATAAAAAGTCCATAGTGATTTGAACTGTGACATCACACCTTGCTTAGCAATTAAGACTGATTTGCATGTAAAATTAATCTGAGCTCTTGAAAGTTTAAAACTAGTACGTAATCGTTTATTTACTACTCCATTTATTTGTAACTTATGCAAAGTACAGTGAACATAGTATATGTAATTCCATAGTAATTCTAAGACTACATGCGTATCATGTGTAGTTTGAACTATAAATTAGTTACAATAACATCACCATCAACCATGCTGACACCAAGAGGCTAAAAATGTAGAATTTACACCGACTTTAAATGCTTCAATGGATGGATTCACTGTCTTGAGTTTTCTATTTTAACCAAGTATTGTTAATAACTGTATTCGCCCTTTTTTGCATGGTCAGCCATTTGCGTGTCATGGCGTGTAGAGCCTCGAATTGGGCGTCCTACAACACAATACAACTGAAGCATGAAGTCAAAGTTCTACACGCACATGGCCGATCCGTGCAATAAAACTATATAACCGGGTAACCCAGAGGTTGGGCTCCTCTCCGTGTCACCGTACAACCATGGAGGAATACACCCCAACCACCACGAAGATGTTCAGCCACTGGCCATGTCAGTTTACTGTAACATACTTAAGTTTTTATAAATGTAGATTGTAGTCAGTTACAAACCTGTCTCGAACGAAAAGACAATGATTATGTTATGAATGATGCAATGTGCATACAGCATAGGCAATTTGCACTGCCAGCAGAGTGAGCAACGACAGATAAGAGAAACACTTCAAAGATGCTGCCAAGTACTGTTGCCTCGTGTAGAAAGAACGTTTTTTTCTGGTACGGGCGTCCCGTAGCTGGTGCTCAACTACAAACTAGCTACTGCTAGCTGCATGCTTGGCGTGTGAACACATGTGATACAATATTGGCCCCCTGATATGCACGCAAACACAGTAGAGGTATTCAGACAACAAGGGGCATAAGAGCTCTCATTGGTTGATTTTCCGTGACCCATGAACTCAGATCAAAGTTTAAGAAAACTTTGCACTAGTCGGGATGCGATGGGGTTCTAGCACTGAGATCAGGGGCCGGGTAGGTGTAATCATAGAGCTACAAACCCAGCTCTATGGTGTAATAGAGATCAGTGGTAGTACTACTAGTACTAGTAGTAGCGCTGGGCTTGGCCTACTTGCATATATTATGAGACCTTTGTGTATGTGTTCCCGGTCATTTTCGGTGGGGTGGCGCATTATATTCTTCTTGCATGCACCAGTTTGTAGTGTGGTAGCAGTCGTTGTCGCAGAGCATCAGGAAAGTCTCTCAAATAGGGCATAATAAGAGGACCACTTTACAAAATTAAAGGAGAGGCCACATTAAAGGAAAACAAAAACAGTGGAAAGAAAGTGGGGGAAACGGGACACATTTACTAATAAAATTCCAAACGCCATAAAGTAATATGGCGAAAATACGATCTGAGCCTTTCTTGATTATCCTTTGAGCAGGGGTATTTTTCAATCAGGCAGCAAAGGAATAATTGGTTGCACAGCGTACCATACTGGTTGCGTGCCATCAGACGCATTTTAACAACCCAGTGCTGGTAAGTTTCGGATTTTTGTCTTTGTCTTTTTTTCAGAACGGCTTAGGCCAACTACTAATAATCTTCGGGAACAGAATGATAAAATGTTTTTATCTAATTTGGTTTTACCCTTACACTGATGTATATTAATAATTAAGCAAAGGGCAAAACCAAATTAAATTATTTATTTTATCCCAATGCAAACATTTTGTTTACATCTATCAAATGTTTGCAGTACCCACTGCTAGGGATTCGAACCTGCCTCCTAGACATCGAGCTACCTCGGTGGTCTAGTGGTAAGACATTTTGCTCTAGCAATGCAAAGGTCGTGGGTTCGAATCCCACCCGAGTGATTTGCCTGTGTTTTTTCCCCACAGAGCTCGGGAAAGTACTTAGTATACAGTGCTCACAATACACATCGGTGTAAGGATAAAAACCAAATTAAGTTCTTTATCCCCGATGCAAAACACCCCCCCCCCCCACCACCACCTATTAAAGGTTTTTATCCTTTAATTTCGGTACACCCATCGTCTGTCAAACTCATCCTGCTCTCATAGCGAAGGCACTGCTCACGAGTGCTTTTGTAATTGTAGTTTTGTCACAAAACATTTATATTATTGTACTTACTTACTAACTAGTTGCTCTTACAATTATTTCCCTTGGTTTCAATGGTACCCGTTTCAATAACATGGATCTACATCTGTATTGTTCTCAGCAAATCCTGCACATCAGTCAGGGAGCTCTGACGGCCGGGCGAGCAGACCATTGAGCTATAATTCCCCAATTACATAAAGGTGTACCTGCAATATAATTGGAATTATATAAGACAATGTAGGAGAGACTCACCCTGTAGATTGTCCCTTGTGTTGCAATCTGATCCACCCTTTGAAGCTAATAGAATGTCCCTCATTAGCATATCAAAAGTTCTTTGGAAGAGGGTGTAGTGAAGGTGCGTTCTCCCAAGAAATCCGTGTCTTTTTGAAGCTTGAGTAGTAAATTATATCCTCGGCATCCAACAAACCCAGTAGGGTGGGTAATCTGCATAAAGGAAGCAAAAGGGTGGGAGACTGAGTCTCTCCTACATTGTCTTATATAATTCCAATTATATTGCAGGTACACCTTTATGTAATTGGGGAATTATATTTCGCCAATTCCGGAGAGACTCACCCTGTAGAGTTTAAAGCTGTTGTGATGCCGATGAAAGCACAGCATTTCCAAAGTTTGACGGAGGAAGTTGTCTGTGGTAGAAGTTTGCAAAGGTATTAGCTGAAGACCAGTCTGCGGTCTTTAAAATGTCGGCCATTGAAACTCCAGCGCGACATGCAGCTGAAGTGCTTGCACTCCTAGTTGAATGGGCTTTGAAACATGATGTGTCAACCCCTGCTAGAGACATAATGTCCTTTAACCACCTTGAAATTGTAGAAGGAACTACAGGATGAATCGGTTTGGAATGTGAGATGAAGAGCTGGGTCATTTTGGAAGGACCATTACCTCTGTAATGTTTGGTTCTCTGAAGATACTCCTCTAATGTGCGGACTGGACATAGATTTCTACTTAGCTGGAACTTAGAAATCTCAATTTGATGGAAGGCTTTACTGACCGAAACACATTTTGAAGGTTTTACCAATAAGAAGGTGTATTTTCCATCTGCAGATCTAGTCATATGATTGACATCTATGGCTGTTAGAGCAGCTCTGCGACTTGCGGTAACTAGTGCCATGAGCATAGCCAATTTAATGGTAAGCTGCTTCATTGATAAGCGACGGTTGTCAGGAAGAGTTTTCACATATCTTAGCACTTTCCCAACATCCCAAGTCAAGGTGTACTTCGGTCGTGGTGGACGAAGACTAAGGAGACCTCTGAAGAATCGTTTCACCAATCGATGTTGACCGATTGGTAAATTATCAATAAGCGAATGTGTTGATGAGATAGCTGAACGATAGACATTAATCGTTCTGAATAGAAGTCCGTCGTTGAATAGTTGTTGCAGAAATTCTAACAAAGATGCTATAGTGGTTTGAACGGGATCAAGGTCTCTCTGTAAACACCAGCTTGCCCATTTTTTCCATGCTGAGTTGTATTGTTTGTTAGACTGTTGTCTCCAAGAATGGAGGATTGTATCTGACACTGTCTGCGAAAGTCCATCTGTAGCGAGAGTCGCCCTGATAACTTCCATGCGGCCAACTGGAGATTGTCGCTCAGTGGATGTATCTGCGATCGATCGTGGGGGAGTTGAAGAAGGTCTATCCTTCTCGGGAGGAGGCGTGGAATTTGTACTGCTAGTTCCAGAAGCCTGGGATACCAGGGCTGTGTTTTCCATACTGGGGCGATAAGTATTACGGTAGCCTCTTCCCTGCTGATTTTCTGAAGACATTTTGGCAGAAGTATAAACGGGGGGAAAACATAACCCTTTATGTCCCTCCAATTCAGCAAGACAGCGTTGACTCTCCAAGCCATTGGATCTGGTTGCCATGAGACAAAGGTTTGTAGTTGAGTGTTCAGGCGGGACGCAAAAAGGTCTACTGCAGGAACAAAGTTCATGAACTCCATAATTGTTTGGAATACTCCCGGAAGAAGTTGCCATTCTGCCCTGTCGTTGAAAATTCGAGACATCCTGTCTGCTGTGATGTTCTGAGACCCGGGGATATGTTGTGCTACTAGTGAAATGTTTCTTTCGAGACACCATACCCAGATCTTGACAGCTAACTGAGACATCAGTGTTGAGTGTGTTCCGCCTTGATGATTGATGTAAGAGATGGCCGCAGAACTGTCCATCTGAAGAAGAACTGAAATGTCTCTCTTTTCGCTGAGGGAGGCTTTGATGGTATGCCATACTGCCAACAGTTCGAGGAAGTTGATGTGATGAGACTGTTCCAGTGGTGTCCAGCGGCCACCTATCTCTGATTGATCGATGCATGCACCCCATCCACTCATAGATGCGTCGGTTTGTATTATCAAATCTGGTGACGGGCGTAGAATTCCCCGACCGTTCCAGACCTGAAGACATGTAATCCATGTATTTAGTTCCGCTAAAGACTCTTTCGAAAGTGTCACGGGAGCTTCGTAACTGTTCTCTCGGTGGAGAGATGAGATTTTGTCTTCTTGTAGGTTCCGGTAAAAGACCGGAGCTGGTAAGACTGCAAGTATTGTGGATGATAGTCTGCCTAGCAGGCTGGATAGTTGTCGGACTGTAACTGTTCTGGCCTCTAAAATCTTCTGGCAATGACTGATGATTTTTTGAATCTTTTCCTGGCTTAAAGATAGAGTCATGTCTACTGAATCGATTAGAAATCCAAGGTAAGAAATCCGTTGAGTAGGAACGAGCTGTGACTTGTCCATGTTGATCATGAAGCCGAGACTCTGAAGAAGATCGGTTGCCACTTTTGTGTTTGTTGTACATTCCTGAAAAGATGCCCCAAGAATGAGAATATCATCAAGATAAAAAATACAGCGGATGGCACGTTCCCTGAGATGAAAGGCTACTGGCTTTAAGACTTTTGTAAAAACCAGAGGAGCACTACACAACCCGAAAGGAAGACAAGTAAACTGATAAAGGACATCGTTCCAGCAAAAACGGAGAAATTTTCTATGTTCGAAGTTGATTGGTACTAAAAAATAAGCATCTTTAAGATCTAGTTTACACATCCAATCACTGGGAGATAACAACTCTTTAACAGAAGAAATGTTCTCCATTTTAAAATGTTGATATTGAATGAATCTATTGAGTGGACGCAAATTGATGACTGGACGAAGATCCCCTGAAGATTTAGGCACTAAAAATAGTGTAGAAATAAATTGTCCTTGAACTGGTTGTTCAACGGTTACTGCTCCTTTATCGAGCATCTTCTGTACCTCCGAGTCAATAATAGAAGCATGTGCTTTAGACTGAGCACGAGTAACTGGAATAGTGGATTGAACTGGAGTGGAGATGAAATTAATACGGAGTCCGTGTAATGTAGAGAGAATCCAAGGGTCTTGAGTCAAATAATTCCAAAAATGAATGAAAAATTTCAAACGACCAGCCAGGGGTACAGAAGATGCTGAAGTACAAGTCGTAGAATCCTCGAAAAACGAGGATGTATGCTTTAGTTTTTTGAACTCGATTTATTCGAGTTGTTCTGAGTCGTTTTCTGAAAACGTGATCTCTGGAAATTCTTACTTGTATATCTGTAAGCTCCTCTCGATGGGCGACTAGCTCTAAAAGATCTGGAAGCAGATTGGTATGGGGTGAAACGTCTGTCTTTAGAAAAAGACGAGGTAGACTGTTGGGGTCTGCCACTTGTAACTTTGGAGGCGAGCTTGTTTGCCTTTTCTGTATCCTCGATGTCTTTCATAAGAGAAGAGCCGAACAATTCACCCAATGAAGGAGGATTCTTCTTGAGGACATCAAATTTTTTATCCACAACATCATCAAAGGCATGTTGTCTCGACAAAGCAAGAGCTTGGCTAGCTGAACCCAATAAGATGATAGCCGAAGATAAATGATCTTGGATAAGTTCTTTAGAGACCTCATTCGGGCATTCCGTGTCACTAACTGCATCAAAAAGTCTCAATAAAGGTTTGGATGCATTGAGAATATGATTATGAGAAATCTTCAGTTTATCGTCACTACTTACAAGTGCAGAGTTGACTTGCTTGAAGACCTTTTTCAACCCCGAAGGGAGTTCTGGTGCCGAGAAGAATTTGTCCTGTTCCACAGGGACGGAGTAGGGAGAAATTTCTTCCTTATAGTCCTCGGTTGATAGTTTATGGGTTCTCAATTCCTCCCACCATTGTACCACTTTCTCAGAAATTGGGTTTCCGGTGTCTTTTTTGTGAGGAATACGAAACAGGTCTTTCTTAGTTTGAACAGTAGAAACTGTATCTGTGTCATCGTCACTGCTGACCGTGACGCATTCGATATTCCCGCCCCGTGACGTTGCAGCTTGCAGCGGGGTTACGTCGTGACGCTGTACATGCCCATGGCCCGATGGAGCAGGTTGGGGCGACGGCTGTTGCATGTACCTTTGAGGAAAATACTGCACCGGAATACCCCATTGATTATAAAACAATGACGGGTGTATCATGGATGGCTGTGGTGGCATGGCCGGTGTAGCTGGATATTGATGTGCACCACCCCATGGAGCTCTTGGTTGTTGAATTCCAGGCTGGAACCAAGGGTAACCCGGTGTCTGAACGCCGGGATAAAATGCAGTAGATGGATGAGCATCATGCATTGGTTGAGTTGAGGCACTTGTAGGCTTTGGCTGTGAAGGGCCTGGGGTCATGTCTGGAGGTGGAGGTTTTGGGCATGAAAACCCGCTACCTGAAAAACCGTCAGCCCACGAAGGAGCTTTGGTTTGTTGCTCTGTTGAGCTCATGTTCACCCCGGTGGAGGGAAATTCTGCCCCTGCCTCACTGGTGAAAACAATCTCCTTGGTGGCCAAGGCTAGAATATCTTCTTCTGGAGAATGTGGTTCTTCATCGTCGGGAGGTCGTGACACCGTAGCTGGCGCAGAAGAAAATCTTGGACGAGTTTTAGGCATAGCGAAGAAAACCTCGTTGAAATTTAAAAATCCCGGGAAAAAGAACGCAACGATGTGATCAGACTGCACACAAGATACAAAAGACACGGATTTCTTGGGAGAACGCACCTTCACTACACCCTCTTCCAAAGAACTTTTGATATGCTAATGAGGGACATTCTATTAGCTTCAAAGGGTGGATCAGATTGCAACACAAGGGACAATCTACAGGGTGAGTCTCTCCGGAATTGGCGAAATATAATTGGCACAGACGCGGCCCGCGAGGCAGCATTGGGCTTGTGAGCAGGCTTAGGCCTACAATGCATCGCAGAATTCCAATTGGTTCTTGAAATAAAAAATTAAAAAAACCAAACAAACACCTTGAAGCATACTAATCCAATACAAAGGTTGCCAAATATCGAAAACTTATAGGTTTAAATACATAAAATTAACGCAATTGCATATCATCTTATAATTTGAGAACATTTTAAAGTTGCTGTTATACGTCTAAAAATGCATTTTACATTGAAAACTTGTTCATGGTCAGGGTCGCCGAAACGCGACCGGTAGGGCCTATCTGGCGTTATTTTACGAGCCTCGAACTCAAAGTATGCGATGCAGAGATGTACAGACCAAAACTGCTATGCTCGAAAGGGTGGGAGATCAATTATCGCTTGGTGGCGCCCTACTTCTTCATCACACATTTTTATTGTTATATTTTTAAAGCTGCGCACTGGGACTTGAATAAAACTATGAAAATGTAACTAAACAAAAATTTTAACATGTTTCTGTGGTATCAGGCCACTACAGGATAAGGTAAGGCTATCGTATGTATTCTATAAAACATGATGGACAAGCTACTGGGTGTAAATTACTGCATTTACTTGGGCGATAGACATGAAAAATTACTGACTGACAATTGGCTGGACTTGTGTATTTGGAGTTGAGTTGTTGTAGACCCAGTCAGTAATGAATAACTGGGGCGCTGTATTTGACATATTCGGTCGTAGCGCCCTAGACCCACTAACTGGGGCGCTGTACTGCTTTAACGAATTTGTTGACGTCTTCGGATCATTAGTCGTAATGCTAGTAGTACTATGTAGTACGACCGAAGATGTCAAACATTTTTTAAAAATAAAAGGAGTACAGCAGCAGCGCCCCAGTTACTGGGTCTAGCAATAGCATGTCTAGATAGGGTCTTAATTAGTAATTAATACTAATAGTAGTGGATTCAAGTTTTGATAATAATAAAACAAAGAATATTCTTACTTCTTGGTTGAGAAAGAAAAAAACAACCCAAAACACCATGTCCTGATCGCCCAACATTGCATGTGAAGGGCAGTAATGTCATGAGTGTGAACCACTTCGCTACAAAGTTGTGTTAGAAATTTTTGTAACTGAATACCTTATTTCAGCAAGTTGTTTACGCCTCAAAGAGGGCGCCATACAATTTACCGGTGAATTATCATTTCGCAACATAGTTACTGGGAAAAAAAACCACTGCCTTAATAATAAGCACTTGCAGAACATGCGTCATCTTGTACTAGCCCTATGTGGTGACGGTGTGAATCCTTTTAGCCACTCTGCCAAGCTCATTTCCTACGAATGGGTCTGTGGTTTTAACCAACTAATTGTGTCCACTCGTCTTAGCTTCCCTGGAGTGCTTTGGCTGTTGAAGTTACTGAGCTTAAAATGTAATTGCAAACAATCTTTTTCAACTTGCTGGAATTACTTCCCTATGGATCGCGAAAATTTTGGAATGGACCCAAAATGCCATCTCAAAAAACATGTGTCGAGGGTGCAAACCAAATTCCTAAGTTCTAAGCAAAATTATAAGTTTGTTTTCCCCCAACACTCAATGTTATGCCCTGACCCATGGTTCACTAGTTGACCATAAATACAGAGTGAGCACAGAATTTATCTCTATGCACACTGTAGTTAGTCCAGGATTCTCCCCAGGGTTTTTCTAAAATGTGGGGCATCCTAGACCAAATTTTTTGAAGTTTGGCCTTGAAGCAAAAATCTCTGATTGGAAACAAAGTTCTTACTTTGTTTTTATCTGTGGTTTTTAAAAGCCCTACCTCTGGAGTATTCAAAATGATTTCATCTCTCTGTTTTTTGTGAAACTTATCTGAAGACCCCTCCTTCCCCCCCCAAAAAAAAATAAAATAAAATAAAATAAGTGGAAATTGTGTATGACGGCACATGCGTATCGGCCCTGATACACTAGCTTGTGCCATTGGGAGAACCCTGAGTTAGTCTCAGTAGCCAATAGCCATGTGTACAATTTGCCAACATTACGGATGCTTTAAATAACATTTTATGATGATTCTGTGTGTCTGTTCACAGTGAATCTATTGAAGAACCAACAATATGAGCAGAAGTGATATAAAGGAGGAACAGTCAAGAGCAAACAGCCAAGGTGATGCCATTTCTGAGAATGAAGATAATGAAAAGCTGATCAACTCACCCGGGGACAAATTCAGTAAACTTAAACATATACCCAACAAAGAGAAGTGCTTTGTTTCTGCTACTAAAGACAGTCACCAAGGTGTCGATGAAACTCCTCAGTGCAGAGAGAAGGCATGTAATACATGTGGCAAACAAATCAAGTTGAAAGATAAACTTGTAAAAACAACAACCAATCATGATCATTTCACTCGGAAAATATTTACAGATACATGTAGTGCACTAACTGAAAATGTAAATGATGAGGGACCAGTTTGTGATGTCGAAGCATCTGGAATAAATAATGTCCATATTCAAGCAATAGCAAGTGAGAGCAAGGGAGTTGTGAGTGGACCAACCTGTGAGTGTCAGCTCTGTGACATCTGCTGTCGTGTCTTCAGACACAGAAGCAGCTTCAAGCGACATATGAGAATCCACACAGATGAGAGAAGTTTCATCTGTAAATTCTGCAAGGCAGCTTTCAATCAGAGTTCCAATCTCACAAGACACTTAAAAACTCACTCTGATTACAAACCGTTTTCCTGTGATCAGTGTGATAAATCCTACCGCCAGAAAGACAGCCTAGTTGAACATAAGCGTAGTCACACAGGAGACCGTCCCTTCCCTTGTAAACTTTGCAGCCGTAGGTTTGCAGGCAAAGGCGATCTTAGACGGCACGAAAAAACACATACTGGTGAGAAACCATTCCTGTGCTGCATATGTAGCAAAACGTTCCACCGCAAGAGCACCCTAGTAGCTCATGAGAAAACCCATATTGAAGAGGCTGCATACAAGTGCATAGTTTGTGGGAAGGGTTTTCGTCACAGTGTCAGTCTGACTGCTCACCAGCAACTCCACACAGGCGTGAAAAAGTTTGTCTGTGGCCTGTGTGACAGAGACTTCTTAACACGAGGAAGTCTAAAGCGGCATGAGCGAGTTCATACACGGGATGAGATATTCATTTGCCCTGCCTGCGGCAAAAGCTACCAGTGGAAGGGAAGCTTAAAGGAGCATATGCAGAACGATCACGCACATATTTTCTCTAAAGTTCATCCTTGCGAGGCGTGCGGAAAAACATTTTATAAGAAGAGCAAGCTGTTACGCCACGAGCGGACACACATGAAGAAAGTACGTAAGCATGGAAGTTGTTTTCTTATGGTCTTTAGATACAAATACATGTAACCAGGGTTGTAATATGATAAATTGTCAAACATTTAAGGGCCAGGCCAGGAATTACATGAGGGCCAGGCTGGAATTACAGGAAGGGTTGGGCCATGGCCTCTTTTGCCCTGGTCTTGGCCTTTGTGCCCCTTCAAAAGTTTCCAACAGACTTTAAAAAGAATTTCCAATGTATATTGCCCTTTCCATATTTCCAGGCCTAAAGAACTCAAGTGATCATTTATGCTAATCATAAGAAGGTGCTGCACTTGATACAGTTTTTTTAATTTGTTGTCATATGCTACATTCATGTTAAAGTGTTGCAGATGTTTTGATGTTTTTAAAAACTTTGATTGATCCTTTTCTTTAAGAAAATGTGCGTCTTATCATAGTCATGGCATTCAATTCATTTTGTAAATCTACACTGTGATTGGCACTACTCAGGTGTAAGCAAAATGATAGGCCTAAATCTGCAAGATAATCAACACTCCACACTTTGAAATTCTTTTCCAATGTTGTATTACTTTTCGATCATGAGAAAATATAACTAGCTGTTTACTAACCAAAAGAACCTGTGGCATGTATGGTATAAATGCAAAACAATTGTTAGTGGCCGAACAGTTCGACCCTGGCAACTTTTTTAGCAAGGCTGAATGACAACACAACACACATAAACAGGTACATTGGTGTAATAGAAGCAGTCAAGTGGAAAGAAATGAAAAGAGAGAGGCAAAAAGCCAGGGGGGAGGAGCAAAATAGAGGGAAGGTGCCGGTTTGACCACAAGAGGTTTGAAACACAAAGGAAACAATCCATCACCCCCTCTTTGTCACCCTCTTTATTGTTCATCCCTTGCTTTTTCTGGGCTCTCTGCTGGTCTCTCTTTTCATTTCTTTCCACTTGACTGCTTCTATTAGACTAGTGTACCTGTTTATGTGTGTTGTGTTGTCATTTAGCCTTTGAGAAAGACTCTGTTCGGGTTGAAATGTCAGGCCACTAACTATTTGTTAGCATTTTTCTATCATGTACGGACCTGATGATGAGTTTGTTTTTGTTTGTTTTTTATTCTCATGAAAGTTGTTTACTTTAAAAACTTGCTTTGATGTATTCTTTCAAGTGGATTTTTCTTCTTGTATGTACAGGTTGTTTTGGTTAAGACTAAAGTTAACACCGAGTGAAGCTGCATTTCATGTAAGTGTGTAGCTGTGATAAACTGATTTTGTACGTACATCAATTGTGCATGAAAGACCTCGAGATTTGTTTTTGTTCTTCAAAGAATCATCTGGTGCAATTTAAAGAAACAGTTGTAAGCATGGACGGTCTCGTAATCAAAGAGGAATTTGTTGCAAGTGAAGAAGAAATTGAAGACATTTTCCCAAGAGCATCGCCACTGGAAAAAGGAGATGAAGATGGACAGACAAAGGTTTCAAAAAAATTCATCTGCAAAGTTTGTGGTAAATCTCTGTCCACCAAGAGTAATCTAAAACAGCATGACAGGATCCATACAGGAGAGAGACCCTTCGCATGTCCGTTCTGTGGAAAGTCCTTCCAGACCTCAAGTTCTCTGAACGTGCACAAGCGTTTACACACAGGTGAGCGACCCTACCCTTGTAAATTATGCGAAAGGACTTTCCTATGCAGCAACCATCTGAAAAGGCATGCGAGGAGCCACATCCCAAAACTCGAATGCCCTCAATGTGGGAAAAGTGTTGAGGTTGACAAGATGGAGGAACATCAGGAGCTAGGGTTGTGTGCTACCTATGCTAAAGCACGCAAGAAGGTACCGCGCATTTCCCATGCCTGCGGTTTGTGTGGCAAAACATTCACTGGGTCTGCTGCCCTCACAAGCCACAAGAAGATGCATGGCAAGAAGAAATCGTTCAAGTGTGAGTCATGCGACAAGGCGTACAACAACAGCAGTGCACTTTTGGTTCATAGGCGAATACATTCCGGACAAGGGTTTGTTTGTGAGACCTGTGGCCAGCGCTTTCTGCAGAACAGCCATCTGACCGTACATCGGAGGGCTCACTCTGGGGAAACTCCATTTAAGTGTGAGTACTGCTCCAAGGGATTCAAACAGAGTTCTAATCTAAAAGACCACGTCAGACTGCATACTGGGGAGCGACCGTTTACCTGTGAGTGTGGCAAGCGATTTAGGCAGACTGGACACCTCAAAGATCACCAAAGAAACTACTGCGCTTTTAAGACAAAAATTAAGATACCTAAAATAGTTTTTCCCATTAGTTAGTAAGTCTATTTTAATCAGACATGTATTCCTGAGTCTTAGACATGATGTTTGCCCTGGACAAAAAAAACTAGTTTTAAAGGTGCTTGTGAATACTGTGGGGAAAATCACCACAGGTGACCTGATGTAACTCGAACTCATGTCCTTTAGTATTCAAAATCATGCCAAGTTTGAAAACTTGTGACATTGAAGGGCAGTTTACCATGTTTAATGCTTGCTATTAAAAGTAAACTTGTTTTTCGGTGCTTCCTAGTTCAAAACACATGTGGAGGAATAAAATAAAGTGATTTGCAACGCTTGCGCTCTTACATTTATCCTCAGGCGAATAAAACCTCAACTCAAAATCTCCATTTGGAATGTGTTTTAGCAGTCCTTGCGAGATAATCCCTTTATGTGCAATGTCCCTTGGTGCATGGCTTGGCATGCCCAGCGTGAATAATAAAAAGCATTTAAGCTCCAAAAACTCAAACGAAAACGCATTTCATGCATGGTGTGATTTGTGAGCTGATGATACCTTGTGCAAATCTTCATTTATAGAGATTTTTATACCAAGTATTTGGACGTTTTGATCATCAAAAGTTGCCCATCCGAAGCCGGCTTCGATAAAGATATATTTTAGAAGTTTAAAAAAAGAGATCTTTTTAGTTGATTATTTTTGGAGTATTTCCGAAGGTTTGCAGAATCTGCAAAAATTACATTTGGACATTAATTAAGGTATGTATTTATGCGTTTGGACTGAGTTCGAAGGTCGAATTGGGCTGGCACCAACCTTCGTCGGTTTGGACCAACACCGATATTGCAAAATGCATTTTTGTGAATGCTGAATATGTGAAAAGTGAGCATGCGCGATTAGCTCGCATGCTGGATTGCTGGAAAGCTGCTGTTTTTACAAATGTTTGTAGCAAATGACTTTATTCCTTTGGACTGCATGTTGTTGGGACTCCTGCTATTTTATTCCTTCATATTTTATCATTCAATAGTGATCACAAGCACAGAATTTGGCGGTAAGCAGAGCCATGAAATTGGGCCCAGATTGATGGTATTGCTGAGCCTACATTTGCAGTGTTCGTGCACATACAGTTTTTTTACTTGTTATCCCATGTTCATGTCAGGAGTGTAGCTTTAGTGAAGAGCTTTACTAATTACTAGTTCAGCTTATAACAGATAAGAACATGAAATAACACTTCAGGCTGAATAGGCTGAAAATTGCCAGCAACTCTTGTACTCATGGTCACTCTCGTACCACCAGTATTAAATGGAAGATTCTATAAACTAGTATTTGAATTCAAGATATTGCATTGTACATGATGTAAGTATGACAGCTTTAGGAGTGATGACACACCGGACCTGAGAGTTGGGTCATTTCATTGCAATCATGGTGTTAATCACTGCTGCATTTCGTATTTATTACATGTACATGTAAGATTATTGCTGCCTGTTTCTCTGAATGTTCTGCTTGGAGGGTGAATTATGCACCAGTATTTGTAGTACATGGCATGTATGCATGCACACAACCAACCATTCCTTGCCATCCCTTGATTACACTTTGCAAGTATTTAATACTGTATTTCTGCATAAAAAAATTGTTATCCATACATGTTCATGTACTAATATAAAGAACAGAGAGTTGGCTTTAAAGTTTTACTTAGAGTGCGAACAGGTTTAAAGAATTTCACAGAAAACAAAAGCAGTGGCCTCTGTGCCGATGTTAGACTGCCTCTTTAAATGGAGGCCTTAAACTTCACAGAGACAACTTGGTCTTGACCTTTATGCCATTTTAAGAGTTCAAAAAAGCCAAGTTTACAATGGACTTAAAATGGTTACCATACTGTATTGTTTACTGAGCAATGTTTAGTGCATGTGCCAATGATGGGTAGTTACCAAGTCTGTTAGTTTCTTGCAACAGAATTTTTAACTTAAAAGATGAAGTTACATGTATGCCTTGTTATGGTGACTTAAAATTCATAAGAGAACAATTCAGACATATAGTGCACACAGTGCTCATAATAACTAATCACATCTGACTTGATGTATTAAAGGTAGGGTCATAGATTGTTTTTCTCAACGTAGGCCTACATGACGTAAGGCTGATTTGTAGGAAAAATTGTCAATTAAGATACTATAAGTCACCTGTGTAAGTTCCAGCTGAAAACAGTGTCTACTTGTTGAGAAAACAGCAACAAAAATCACAGTATTATTATCAAAAATGTGGAACCCATCCACAATTAGCAAGAGGTGACTTGGGTACCAGCCGCATCTCTGGTTGCAGTATACACAAACGGACACCATGGAAATTTGAATCCCTAAAACTCTGAGGTAAATTTTGGACATTAAAATGTTTTGACATTCTTTTATTGAATTTGTAATCAACGGGGCATTTTAAATGAAAAACATTTCGCAGGATGCTTACCACCTTTTTATAATTGTAGGGTTATGGATAGATAAAATGCAATTTTGTTTGCGGTTATTACCAAAGTATGACCCTACTTTTAAGCAGTATTGATTTGATGTACTCCTTATCTACATGTAGTGTCTTGGATGAGTTTATCCATGTGTTAACTAACAGGTTAGTACACTGTTGTATTGCTCCATGTTACTGCATCTGTGTACATTTGTACATTATCGATTATTGTCCAAAAGATTGAACTTTTTCTCAGTTTCCATTAATACTTGTGCAAACTTACTTTACTATGCAGACTGGCTATAGACTGCAATCATACAAACATTTTTAACTGATTCAAATCAGTGTTCTCTCCTTGTTTTTCATAGGTCAGGTCTGTTGTGTCACGTGTAGAATAATGTGTTTTTGTAATGTAAGGTGCTATCTTGTCAAGCTTTCCAGTCCACAACAGTTTGATGAATCAAATTCATACCTCCGACTATTTAGATGAAAGCTGGTAAAATAGCTGAATCCTCTTCGTCCCCAGTGGGACATGAGGCTGCAAACTGGCAAATGGACCTTATGCATTGATGTCAACATGCCACCATCTTAGAGGTAAAACGATGATGAAACAATAGAAAAATACATATCTTGTATGTACAGTGCATGGAGTGTTGTGGCCGAGCCGTTAAGAGCACCGGACTCAAGCTCTGGTGTTTCTGATCAGCAGAATGTGGGTCCCTGTTTTGACAGTTGTATACTTAAGCAAGGTACCTAACCATTATGATTCAACCTTCAGCTAGGACATGAAGCCGTAGGTCCTGTGTGCTCTGTAATGCACATAAAAGAACCCACTTACACTTATCGCTAAGAGAAGGAGTTTGCCCTGGTGTATCTGGCAGTGGCTGCTGAATGCGCCACAGCACCTTGTAAACCCTTGGTGCAACATGAGTGGTTTCATAATTTTAGACAAATTCAACCTGTCTGAAAATGTTTGTCTCTTCAAGCACCTTGAGTACCTTATTGGTAGATATGTGTGGTATAGAAGACATTGAGCAATCTTCTTTCGACCTGTATTCAAGGGCACCCTACTCTAATGACTTCATGTTACATTGTATGTGCATAAGGTCTATTTGGTATAATTGAGTTGAGCTAATTATTTATAGATGCACACCCATATGCTCTCTAGAGCAGGTCAAAGGTACATATTTACATTGAATGTAATTGTTTAGATAGGCAATGTGAAACAAGTCAGTGTGCAAGTTATATAGCTCATTTGTATTCAGATGGGCCTTGTTTGAATCAAAGTGAATTCGGCTATGGCTGTTGGTTGCAGTCACACGTTGAAGAATAGACCTTTCCAGCGATCTAGCCATAGCCAGATAGCCATTGTCATCAATTCAAACAGGACCATGTTTTACATATTATGAATTAAACAGACAAGCAAAATGAGATTGACTTTAGTGTTACTGTCATTCTATGACATTTTTATTAATGGTGTATCAATCAAAACATAAGCCTCTTAAAATGACATCATTTATCGATCACAAAATCATGAAAGGATTCATGAAACTGAAAACAAAGTCTGTGACAGTCAAGAGAAAGTTCCAAAAGATGGGTCTATACCTTTCAGACAAAGATATATTTTGAAGGCTAAAACACTGTTTAGAATTCATGATAGTGTTGGGAAGGGAAAATTACACAGAAAACCTTGTCACCAGCATGATAACTAGGTTTGTCAATGTGAGACATTTCGGTCAAAAGACTTCCCATAGCACCACAAATCTGTAGATTCTTTGCCAATAGCAGCAATAAAATTTCATCCAAATACAGCAAGACCTAAAGATGGCTCTTGGAAGTCTTATAGCTTGGACTAAATCTGGCTTGTATTTAAAATCACATCAACATCAAACAACTGGATGACCTTCATCCCTTGCTGTTGCTGTACTGGTTCGTTCAATCATATTAGGATCATTCCTTGCTTTCTTGGTATCTTTTTGCTGAACAAATATCTAGGATTTCATAATGGTACTGTTATCTTTGGATAAAACTCGTACTTGCTAACTATGTAATAATCCAGTTCCTCATAGCAAGTAATGTCAACCAAGAATCAGATGTCTATTAAACTTAGCGAATCTGCTTTCCTCCTACATGTACATGTAGATGAACTGTGCATTCTCATTTACAACTGGAAAGCCAGTTCAGTGTTGTCATTGCGTTTAAGGCGTGGTAACTTTGCACGACAAGTCCATGGTCTTTCCTGGTTCTTCGATCACAGAGTCCAGCGTTTAACAAGGTGTTTGAATTCATATCTTTGTGGTGTTGCCGCAAACAATCCCATATCTTTATACATACATGTATGACTCATCTTAGTCCATGCTTGTGTAAATCCAATGATTCAAATCCGTTGCGGTGGGGCATTCTTGTTTACATCTCTTTGTAAAACAAACCTTACACACATGGGCATGTACATGTACATCCACAACTAGTAAACCTTGTTGTACCGTTCATTCTACTGCTTCCAAAGTCCAGTCTACAAGAAGACAAATCTTGCATCTCGGCTTACAACTCAAGTTTTTATATTGCATCCAGCATTAGCAAGGTGTTGTTAATCCAATATCTTCATATGATAGATCTTGTGTCCATGTGTACATCTGATCTGCTTCTCTCTCCCATTCTTCCTCTTCGTCTCCACCCATCCCATAATCCATCTCATCATCATTCTCCTCATAGGGACCAGAACCTGGAACCGTCTGAGCAGCAGCTACTGTACCAACAGGGTCATAGGTCATATTCTCCCCTTGAGACTGAATGAATTAATGAAAAGAAAAACAATGTCATCTGGGGCTAGTTTATAAGTAGAGATGCCAAGCACTTAAATTTGCTGTGCACAGATTTGTTCGCCATTTTTTCTAACTTAATACTGTTTAAAAGCACAGAAACATGTTGCTCACATCAAAAACATGTTAGTGGCCAAAATATCGTATGAGCAGTTCCATCAAATGGCCCCAAGGGTTTACAAAGCACACTTTTGTTTTAGCTTTAAAAATATTAGGCAAAAACCAGATTGAAAGCCATATAAAAGTATGCCATTGTTGGTCCATGAGATGATGTATCACTGCTACACATGTATGCTTACCTGTGCCTTGCTTTCCATGTACATTCTTTTCATTCTGGATGCCCTCTGCTTGGCCTGCCTGGAGCGTCTTGAGGTGTGCCCAGATGTACTGGGTCTGGCACTTGTTGACTTGAAGGTAGGAGAGGGGATTGCAATCTGTAATGGTGTTCTGTCATGGAGGAAAGAAAACATTGTAAGTATGACATAGATTGATAATGATTAAAAGACTTTGGATCTGCAAGCTGGTTATTACCAATACATGTGTACCAATTTCATTTGAATAGTTTGTCCAATTTACCAAAACATATTGCTGACAATTTTCCCACAAAACTTGGTTTCCTATATTGTTATATTGACAAAATTGAAAGGTTTTGTTGACAGAAATTAAAATACTTGTCCAAAAAACATTGATGTACAGGTGTGGACATGTACCTTGACATGTAACATGATTTTAAATTTTGGTTAAGTTTATGGAATAGGACAACAACAAACATGGCAATATTAGAAGCTACATAAACAAATATGATGATAGCTGTTGAGCTACGCACATCTTGAAGAAAGGAAATAGTTAACAAATTTCTTCATACGTGCTTTTTGCTGACCTGTCATTAGTTTGTTTACATCCGTTGTTAGTTTGTTGTGAGTGTTTTGCATTTTAGGTAACTACAAGGACTACTTTCTTTGTTAACAGCATGTGCATTGAGTCCTTTCAGAGCCCTGTTACAATGCTTTACATGTATATGTAGGATCTTGCACAAATATAATGTCTTTTAAAAATTACTACCGGGCTCAATGCACACGCATGCTCAGTGGCCCATTCCCTTACAAGCTTTGCTTCCTCACTGCGCCCCGCCACGGTATCACCAATTTCCCATACTTATTCTTTGCTTAAATCTATTATTCTCCCATTGAATTCTAATTGATATTTGACACTGAAGAAAAAAAATTACAGTTGAAGTTGAAAGAATACAAGAATGAATGACTGTCAGGGTTTGACTTGACCACTGTCTCAGCTGGTATTCACTGAAAAAAAAAGCAAAGTATCTGAATATGAATTATACCAAACATGAACAATACACACTTTATTTTACATGTACATGTTTTTGAGGAGTTTTGTTTGGGGCCATTTTCATCTCCTTTCCCCTAAAATTGGCCCCTTGTGGTTGCACCACAAAATAACAGTTTCACGATAGTTCAGTAAACTGTTTAGGAAATAGTGAACTCCTGACAGACATTGAACTACTCGCAGTTGCTTAATTTACCTTAGTTCAGAGATGATCCGCACATGTTCTCGTTGCATCTCCTGGGTAACCGGCCGAGCAGTGAGTACCGGTAGCTCAGCATGTAGTCTCTTGGATGGAGCATTGCCACCTCGATTTAAATAGTCTATGACATCATACAGGATTGTCGTCCTAGGTAGAACTTCAAATGAAAAGATAAGGCATCTAAAAATGTGAAATTTGTATCACAGGAAGATTTGGGGATTTGTCAAAATAAACAATGGGAGAATTTGAGCCACTAAGTGGCATTTGGCAGCAGACAAATCTACTTTTCCTTCTTACATAGTTCTGAGTTTGTGATAATTTTGGAGAACATTGCACTTCACCAAAATGGCTGGTGCCACCTTGTATGCCCCAAGTCTACAATGATCTGCTGTGCTAAAAGACTCACCATTCAGATCCAGTTTGCGCCAGAGGTTCTCCCTGCCTCCCATGTAGGATGGCATCTCATCCAGTTTGCTTAGATACTGTGGATAAATTGGAACAGAATTCCTCAACTCAACTTTTATTTAAATACTTGCCACTGCCAAAGAGTTTTATGGAAATACTGTGTCTCATGACACTGCATCGTCACAGTCTTCATGAAGTGAAGTGATGAATGTGTTCCACAGCCACAATTCCATGTTTTTATAAAATTGCATTTCAAGTTGAACTTTGTTGTTGGACAGTTGCTTTGGTGAGCAGGGCTTAATGGATAAAATAATATAAAACTCAAAGCACGGATTGTGTGTAGATACACTGTACATACATGTACGTGCGGCTCAATAAACAAAACTTTATATAATCCAATTGTTTGAGTGGCAATGTGCAATTATTTTCAATCTTTGCTACAAATAAACAGGGCAGATCTTTTCAAAAACTTATCAGCCATTAGTTTTTAATGCATAATTTGATAGAAAATTATGGTGCAAAATGTCAAGCTTCCCTCAATAAGCTGCCTGGAAATGCCCTGAAATATTCAAGGTTACAATTTGATAAAATAAGTGACATGGTCTTTTACGATTAAAGCAACTTAAATACATAACTACTAGGAGGAAACAAGGTGTTGACCTGATGGGGATCCAATAACATTGTAACTTTCACTGCCTAGAGGTGCCCCCAGCAATTTTGTGTGGCCATTGTTTACATTCTCCCTTTTACCTGCATGTAGTCTTTGACCGTGGTTACATCAACTTCACCAGAGATCTTGTCTCGTTCATGCTGGCATGTATCAGCTATCATCTGATCATAGAACTTTCGATGACCCATCATACGACAAGCATCCACTGCTGCCTGCAAAGGAAACCGCATATCAAATTAAGTTCAGAAAGTTTCCCAGCTTTAGACTTGAATTGACAACTTATTCTAAAATATAGTTATTGAACAGGCCAAACTGCAGTCATCAAGTTGGGGTATAGCAAAGTACTTCATCTGCAATTTTAGCACGATATTGCCATAAACTTAATTTAATCAAAGCTGTATTTTTGTAATGTGCTTTTTTAATATAAATGAACACCTGTTTTTATTTTAACTAGTGGGTTATGATGAGCAGATCTAACAACATTTATTTGTTGGGTCAATTCCCGACCACTCAATTCCCATACAGTACATGTATATACAACACCAAAGTGTGCTAATAGTAGTGAACTTACATCTGACGCAGGTTGTATGCAGCGTTTTCCACTGTAGTACTTTAGTCCAGCACCCTCTGTGTGAGTGAAAACTTTGAAGAGAATCAGCGGTGGAAACTCAGACCCTGCAAATCTGAAATACAAATGGTATCAACATGGTATGAAACCCACAGACTGTGTTTTTCTGTATAATCTTTCAATTAAAATATTTTGTGCAAAAATGTCTCAATATAAGTGGAATTATTAGTGTGTTTGGTAGATAGTATGTGAACTAAAAAGTGTTCTTCTTTGAAACGATAGGAATGTTACATTGAGACATACCTGAATCTTACTCTGGCTTTTATGCTTGGATCTTTAATGAGTTTTGCCTCCACAGGACTGACCTTACGTAGAATTTCATGGGTTAATGAATGTTCCTGTAGATGATGAAAAACAAATTGTTTATTTTCACTCTGTAATAATGTAAGTAGCATATTAAAATCAGTAAAATTTACCATAATATAACAAACTTTAATTGGTGTTTTCACAAACTTCTTTTTAGATGGGTACTTAAGTCCCCATTGGTTGCAATGCTCTATTAATCTTGTGTAATGCATTTAGTTTTTCTGTTTTGTCTTGCAATATATAATCAAATGTGATTACTAATTATTTATTGAAGAAGTTTTGGAGATGTGATATTTGTTGTTGTCCATTGAAAAAGTTATCAAGTCAAACATTACATACTTGACTATAAATTTAGACTATAAATTTGTCTAAATTGTCTGGTTAACTATGCAATCTTTTCACAACCTGCTTGACCATTTTCATTCACTCAGTTTGTGACCTTTGACCTGTTTGCGGATCGCTATACCATTTTTTTTTGGTGTATACTGAAGGCAAAACCAAAATAAAATATAACTTTTTGCATGAAGTCATAGCAGAACTCATCATTACAGTGTACACCTGGGAGACTTTTAAGATGCTATGGAAGCAGGTCTTGGGTAAATCCATTGTTCTATGAATTGTCGATGCCATGAATTGCATAAAAGTGGCATTTACCAGGTACATTGTATGTCTGCTCTAATCTCGTGTCTCAAAGTCTCAATTATGCAATCTTGCAAAGTGATACATTTTATCCATAAAGGTAAAAAATTAGTGCATCAAATCGTTCAGGAAAAGCACAAACATGAGTTGATAGAAGGATAAAAACTCACGGCTGCACAAATTGCATGCTTTAGGAGTTTAAACATCTGACGGTCTCTGTAGGCACACCAACACCTCTCAATGGCTCGAGCTGCTATGATCTGCATCAGCCTGAGGACGGAAGACATAAGTTGGTCAAAATAACATCCAGCTGGGTATGCAAAATACTATGCAGAAGGTGTTTTTGAAACAAATAATATTGTTTTTGTTCCATTACTGGTTATCAATGACAATTGGCAACTTTTGAAAAGAGGACAGTTTAGTAAACATGAAAGAAACCTAGTTTGTTAGACTGAACTCTTAATTAAGGTTGTGTGGCTTAATTTTAACCGAAAGAATTGCAACAATTTTTTCTCCAAACGACAGATGGTGCTGTTTTAAAATGAAAACAAACAAAAACATTTGCATATGATATATATGCCACAAACATGCAAAATTTATTGTACATGTTTCACTGACAACAATAATTCACTCTTATGTTTTAGTTTTGAATTAAACACCACTTTCATTCGGTGTTACTATATGCCGGAAAATACTGGAAAATACCGGAAAATACCGGAAAACTACCGGAAAATACCAGAAAACCACCAGAAAATACCGGAAAACTACCAGAAAACGACCGGAAAATTCCCGAAAACACAGAAAAATACCGGAAAACACCAGTAATGTTACTGTTGGGCGCGATCGGTCAATCTGCGCTATCGACCGATCGCGCTGCGCTATTGAAAGATCTATTGTTCGCGCAGCAATCGGTCGATCGCGCAACAATCGGTCGATCGCGCAACGACTGATCGCGCTACGAATATTTATTGCGCGAGCGATCGATCGATTGTGCAGGAATGGTTTTGCGCGATCCACCGATCGTGCAGGTATGGTTTTGCGAGATCAATTGATCGTGCAGGAATGGCTCTGCGCGATCGGCCGATTGTGCAGGAATGGTTTTGCGCGATCGGCCGATTGTGCAGGAGTGGTTTTGCATACACTGACAAGCTCAAAGTATATTTTTAGTTTTCAGAGTATTTACCGTAGTTTTCCGGTGTTTTCCGGTAGTTTCCTGTATTTTCCGGTGTTTTCTGGTAGTTTTCTGGTATTTTCCGGTAGTTTTCCGGTATGTTTCCGGTGTTTTCCGGTAGTTTTCTGGTATTTTCCGGTATTTTCCGGTATTTTCCGGTATATAGTATCACCCCTTTCATTGGATAGTTTTTTCATACAATACTTTCAATTGAAAGCTTATAAAGTTTTTGAATTTATTTTAACTTTAAATCTAAATTTTCTGGCTAAATCGGCCAACCTTATTTTTTTTTTACAAATGTAAATTTTGTTCTGTGCCAACGTTTATAGTGCTCTTCTACTGAACAAGCCTTTGCTCTGATGCAGTTTTGATGCATTACCTTAAAGATGAGTTTTCCTTTCTTAATGTAATTTGTTCCAGGTAATTTGTTATAAATTAGAACAACATACTCACTCCCTCTGTTGAGTTTCTGGGCTGATCTTGGGCGGTGGAACTTCAACATATGACTTCTGCTCTGATCCCTTGATGATCTGATAACCCTCTCTGAGGTCAAGACTACGACTGCTGTCTCCATGCTCAGACGGTATTGTCACATTCAGTGTCGATCGACTTGAACTTCTGATTGGTTCCATTTTGTTTTCTACTCTTTAGCCTATGATTTAAAAGTTATAAATACATTGACAGTGACTGTAGGCCTACTGTTTAATACAACAGTCAATACTGGTACACACATGGTCTTTACAGACACATCTACCATCAAGAATAAAACACGGTCATACGAATTAGTGTCAACAGGCCCATTTCACGAGTTGTCTTGAGTTGTCTTGAGTTGTCATGAAATGGGCCTGTTGACGCTTGTACGACCCATAAAACATCATTCTTGGAAAAATTTCCACCCGCCACAATTGTTTTATTTAACAACATCCAACCCTGTAAACCTGTTAATTTCACTTGTTAACAAAGCCAAAGTAGCCCCATAAATATTGCCGGCATAAAGGGGTTAAGTCAAATGGGAAATTCGTACAGTGTTTGCCTGCTGTTCAAACCCACAGTTTATATTAAATTATAATAGACACTAACGTTAGTTATATTCCATGACCTAACTCACTTTAAAACTGTCCACGACGTAAACAATTATATTGAGAACGAAATGCATGCACTTCCGCATTATTCATCACACACAACCAACTCCAACAGCTGGACGTCACCCTGCTACCGCAGTCAGTCCCTTGCATTGCAGCAACGTGTGGATTTTCATTCAAGTTGTTTATCTACCCAGAACCCTTTGCGTGGTTGATAGGCTACATCCTCGTTCAATCATATGGCACTCTCAACTTATTTCACAAAAAATTACCACTATCAATTAAGAAATACATTTTCAATGGAACCTTTTCCCGCTAAATTAAACAAATTAATTATTCAGACAAAGAGCATAACTTCAATTAGTTTTATAATATCATTAAAGAAAATGTAAAGTTGTGACGGGAAAGTCTTGCACATGCGCAAATAAAAAATTCCATCTGCTCCGAAATTCCAAAATGGAGCCTTACCGAATCTAATTTTGACTGATGATCAGTGATAGTTTTAGACTTCAGTTTGCATTAAAAAGGTAGGAATGACTGATAAATATTACGAAGTACAACGTTTACCATATGCTAAATTATTGTATCAAAAGGGCTACCTTAGTTATATTTGTTATTGCGATCAGAATCTCACTTTTTTAATTTTAGTTTGCAGACGCTCTTTTTAGAATAGTTTATACATGTATTTTTCCCGAATTCTTATTATCGGCGATCGTGCGGTACTCATCATCTCATGAGTGCATTTGTTAAGTTGTTGTTTACCATGTTTACTGACTGTTCATGTTACATTAACTTTAGTGAAGTTAGCCCCATAATAACACTAATACTATCGCCATCAGAGCTTTTTAATTCCTTAAAATAAATTGTTAACCAATCCCAATGACAATAATGTAGTCTTCCTCACACACTCAACATTGTTGTTACATTGTCAGTAAAAATGTCACTGTGACCCCCGCCCGTGACTGAGACTGAGTGTGCAGTGTGAGTGTGAGGCTGCACTACTTCTCAGAAACCTGATCGCAAAGCAAAGGTCGGATGTCGAGAACTCGTCCGTCGGACAACTCAACAGTCGGACAATCTTACAACTCCACGCGTCAGACAACTCAACGGCTTGTATGTTCAACAGTAAGACAAGTTGACTTTTGATTAGACAACTCGACGGTCGAATGGAGTTAAAATCTTCATGGCAGAAGATTCGTGTGACACCGGCGTCCAGCTGATCGCAGACATGTGGCCCTTCGGCACGGGGGACCAACATACTGGACTGGGCACAAGGGTCCCCCGGGGCTGGGGGACAAATGCAAAGATGGCAGGCGTGCATGAAGATTCATGTGGCTAAGCTGGGGAGGGGGGGGGGGGGGGGCGCGGGGGGCACAAGCAAAGATCATGAGATGGTTGGCATGCACAGAGATTGTGTGCCACAAACTCCGGCAAATCATGGCCAGCTGACAGCAAATAGGGCCGGGGCGGTTAATGCAGATAGCCCCACTTGTGTGGCCAAGCTGAATCCAAGTGGGGCTATTCATGCAGACAATGTCTTTGTTTTTTGTTTATGAAAAGATTGCAAATGGAAACTAAAGGTTTAGTTGGCCAGATGGTCTTGCTGCTGAAACAGCCTCCAGAAAAATGTCGTACACAAGACAAGCCAGCACTAGATTGTTTTAATGCACTCACCACAACTGTGTATAAGCTAACGTACATGGAAGGCAGTTTGGGGAAATTTTAGACACAAAAAAGTGAGCTCTTAGGGCCTAATTGAGAGGTCATGTCAGTTCTTGATACTTTGTGGGCATAAGGAGTCAGTTGTGGGCACAGGGAGTCAAGCACATTGACACTTTCAATGGTGGCCAGTCTAATGCATCCATGTTGAGCAGTTGCACTGCGCTATGTAGCGCCAAATAACAATAACAAAACAGAACTGTCAGGCATCTTGAGTTCTTTATTACAGTCTGCAAACTTCTGTGGAATTTCAAGATCAACTCCTAATTCTTTGCTGTTTCAATACATCTTTTTTTGTTACGCAAAGATGTTGCACTCGGAATATGTTTATAAATTAACAAACATCACCCAACTCCAAGCCATCCTACAACTCCAAACCTCTTTGGTCTTCCTGACCGTAGCATCAGTTTATGTGTAATTCCAACATCCAATCCCTTAGCATTCCCAAGCCGTCATTGCAGTGTTTCAAGTACATGTACAGTGCTTTACTGCTTTACTAATAGTGCTTATATGCCTGGTGTGATAAAACATTTTATTGTGCTTTTTTTGCCAGGAAGGAAAGGATTAGGAGGTGCTTCTCTCCCAGAGCTGAGATATTCATTGCTACGGAAATCAACATCAAACTATCAAAGGAAAATCAAAAGTCTGCCATTCACCATGCGGTTCAAGACATCACTTGCTAAAGACCCAAAACATATCCTTTTAATTTCATTCATTTTGTTGGATTTATAATTTCTCAAAATTTGTTCACATGAGAAGCTATATGTGTAAAAGTTTATCAAGGTTGACTGTACATGTAAGTAAGCTTTGCATTGTGTGGATAATAGGAAGTTCTGTAACTTACTATAAAACCTGTAATTACAGCAATTTAAAATTTTCTTCTGGATGTGAAAAGAGCAGATTTGTTGTTGAAGCTTAAGTTGTTATGCTGAGGCTTATATAGGGCTGGAGGAATGCATGGGCAGGAATGATCCAAACCTTTCTAGACAGGTAATGCATGGGAGATGTCTTCTGGCTGGAGGTGTGTATGACCTGCTGCTGGAAAGGTGCCCTTGAGTAGTGGTGACCAGATGTCGTTGATGTTGAACCCGAGGATTTGTGTGACTGTATTGTGTGAATTGATTTGGGGCCAAGCTCACTGCCCCCTGTCGACCTCTTGCACCAATGCAGCAGCAGTCCAGCATTCTCTTGAAGATGAGCAGTAGCTCTGGTCTCCATATTTGAAAACTAAAAAAAGGATAATGTTTGTTTGACTCATCTCTGGAACAGGCTCTAGTCATAATCAGCCAACCTACACAAGCAATAGACTGTGCAAGTTTTGCGCTTATTCGAACATCGAGACCCGTTTAAGTGCACAGTTTTTTTCCTTCAGGCGTTAAAGCAATGAACTGGGGACCAAAGTGGTCCCCAAAGTTTTGAATATGCGCAAGATTCGTACGGTCTATTAGTTTATTTATTTGAGATTTCTTAACTGCCAAGTACATTCAGAACTGGTAAGCTGTGTAGCTTGGACAACGTCTGAGGAGCTGTACTCCTGCAGTGATGACCACAAGATCCTGAGATGGAAGCTTCTCTCAGATGAGACATCAACTCTTGCTAAGCTCCCTAATGATGTTTATGCAACAGACATTCACTTCTTTCCCAGAGGATTAGGTGGAAAGACAAAACAGCCACAGTCTGATGTGTTTGTCCTGACATCCACAGATGGTAAGTCTCGGTCATATTCCCTAAAATACAACAACATTGAAGAACACTGATGATTGTTGGATAAAAAGAAATCAGTCTACAGTCGACTCTCGTTAATACGAGCTCGGAAGATACGAGACGCCGGTTAATACGAGGTATTTCACCGGTCCCGAACTGTCCTATGCGTGTTTCAATGTCTTAAAAAACGGAAGATACGAGCACGGTCGTAACGAGAACACGGATAATACGAGGTATTTTTGCGGCCCCATGATGACAAAATGTATTGGTTTTCATACTTTTATAGCGAGATCGGAAAAATATTGTTGCGTAAAGGCTTACCCGTTCAGTCATCCAAGTTTCTGAAATAAAATGCTCGTTGCCAAACTATTTATCGGATCGGACCGGCTACACGGTTCCGTCCGATCCGAAAATCAGAAACATTACGCTGGTAACTTATGCTTGAAATACTACTTCGCCTACACGCTTAGCGACTACCAGCGAAAACAACGTTCAGCTTAGGCGCTACGCAGTATCGAATCTGTCACATCATTGTCACATGAACGGCAAGTTTGGCATGACTTTGCTATGATTTTTACTTTGAGTTATACAAAATATTAAATTTCTATGATCATAGTCAACAAAATTGCATTTATCATTGATATTTTTGTGTACAGGATGCTCGTAAGAACTGTACTAGGAAGCCAACCGCTCCGTTCTAGCCTAGACACGTGTGTAGTGCATGCACTATGACGACGTGTGTATACAGTACATGTACATGTATGTACGTGTAAATAGTGCGCTGCGTTTAAGACGAGGTTCGGATAATACGAGGAAAACGGGCTAGTCCGGCGGACCTCGTATTAACGAGAGTCGACTGTATATTCTCGATTTGGAAAAATTGAATGGAATTCAAAATGGCTGCACCATGCCATCTGCCAGCAATACATGTACAACACTAAGAACTATTAACAATGGCTGCATCACGTCATAAGTCCTAAGAATATACAATACCTCAATCAAACTCTAAGAATGTATGCATGCCTGCTTGATGATGAAAAGAGGCAAACAAACCTGTTTGCAGTTTTACCCATAAGTGCCAAATGTGTACAAAGTACATTTTATAAATATTTCACAGTGAATTATCATTAAATAGCTTTGTATACATATAGTTTTATGACTATTAATGTATGCACTGAGGAAGAACAGCTTAGTTAAAACGTTGAGAAGACCAAAACAGTTTATAAGAACTATGTCCAATAATGGTTCCTGTAAAGAACTGATCACGTACAAGGTGTACCACAAACCAAAATCCGATCAACCCACCTTGCAAAGCCACAATTCTTTCAAGATCAGTTTTGTACAATTCTTCCCCCGTTATCTGTTTAGGAAAGTTCTTGTTAATTTCAAAGTCTGGACGTGTTGAGAAGTCAGTGGATGCACATAGAGGAGCAGTATTGTCAGGCAGATGGAGCTATGATGGGACAGCTATGGCAACAGCAGGGGAAGATGGTCAAGTCAAGATATGGTCACGCAGTGGAATGCTGCGCTCAACATTAGCCCAAACAGGTATGCAATGCCATAGTGAACAAGTATACAACTTAGATGCCTCAGGTCGAACTTAACTTGAGTTATCAATTTGTTTAAAGTTAAAACAAAATGGTGGACTTTTGAAATGGGAGAATAAATAAATTTGGCCGTTTGTCTTAAGGACAATGCATAGTACTCCTAATTGGTGTCGGCAAGGTCGGATTTGTTTCAAATTGATAGATTGATATGGCAACATCTCAATGATTCAAATCAAGTCATGCTGCTGCAAAAGAGCCTTATTGAGCCAATAGACCCCTTGCATAATGACGTCACCACGAGCCTAAAACAGTCAACTCACTGAGGTCAATAAAGAGCTATCATTAGCCTGGAGTCGTGCGCAGTGCATACAAACGTGCACAGCAGCACATACAAACGTGCACAGCAGCACATACAAACGTGCACAGCGCATACAAACGTGCACAGCACATACAAACGTGCACAGCACATACAAACGTGCACAGCACATACAAACGTGCACAGCACATACAAACGTGCACAGCGCATACAAACGTGCACAGCGCATACAAACGTGCACAGCGCATACAAACGTGCACAGCGCATACAAACGTGCACAGCGCATACAAACGTGCACAGTGCATACAAACGTGCACAGCGCATACAAACGTGCACAGTGCATACAAACGTGCACAGTGCATTGTTTGACTTCAGCAATGACGACCAATGCAAGGGGCCTCTTTCACCTATGGACCAATGGGCTCCTGCTTTCTTGAACTGAAGGGAAAAGTCAGATTTTTTGAGTTTGATACAGCAGAATGGTGACATTTGAATCATTTACAATAAAACCTCAACTCTTCTGAACTAATTTACTCCTGGTGATAAGAAACAACTCTTGTTCAGTTTCTTGGTCAAAGACTAAGTATTTACCAGAACTAAGATACCAGTCAGTTTCCATTGTGGTTTATTACTTGAGAATTCTAAGCGGCAATCCTTCATAAAGTCCTTCGGAAGTTATGCACATCATTGATTATCCTCCTTGCCAGACTTACCTTTTTATTTTGGTTGACCTCTTTGTGTAGGATCTCCTGTGTATTCAATAGGATGGTCTCCAGATTCTGACCAGGTGTTATTCACAAATGGTAGACAGCTCATCATTAAGTCTCTACAAGCCAACGCTAAACCAGTACAGGTCAGATGGATATATTTCTTAAAGTCTTTGGCTGTAGGCACCTAATCTAGACTAATTACATCAGTGTCAGAATGAGACTCACTTTAGAGCTCAAGCTATGAATATAAGCTGATTTAAAGCTATGAGTATACTCAATGTAGCAAAATCTGATACACTTGTTGCGATGAATTTCTGTGCATGTCATAAAATCTCAGGATGACTTGAAGGTCCTAATATCTCAGTAATATGGGACGGGTGGAGTTAGATGGAAGCAAACTCGTATTGCTTTAGAATAACAATGCATGAAAAAACCACTTGAGCTGATAGACATTTGAAAACAGAGGATTGAGTAGGGTTTAAGAACAGATTTCAACACATTGTAGGTGTTTTCTGTGGGATATTCTGTGAAATTGTGCATGTCCAAGCTGTGTTTTCATAAATTGAAGTATGTAATTTTTCTTAAAATAGAAGCATTTTCTGTGTGCGGTGGAAGTCTCAAAATAATGTCGGATATAGATAGGATGATTGTTTGATTGACCTCAAAACAATTGTTAGCGATAATGGGGAATGGTTAACAAAATTAATTGTTTTAAACTAAATGATTACAAATGAATTTCCACAGATTGACTGTTACAAAATGCTTGTTCAAGGGGGAGGGGTACGAGTAATTTGATTAGATTACACTAAAGTTATCTTTGTATCCTATTAGTGCTCTAGATCAACAGGGAAGTGCATCAAACTAATGACCTGAATCACTGTAGTTCACTGACCAGAATCTTAGAGTTAGTGGTTTGAATAATCCCTATGATCTCTTAATACAGTGGAAAGCCCATGAAGGTGTGATCCTGAAGGTGGATTGGAATCCTGTCAATAACCTGATTCTGTCAGGAGGAGAAGACTGTCGCTATAAGGTATGGGATTCATACGGGAGACAGCTGTACAGCAGCCAAGCCCATGAGTATCCCATTGTATCTGTCTCATGGGCCCCTGATGGACAGCTCTTTGCCATCGGATCCTTCAACACACTACGGCTTTGTGATAAGAGTGGGGTGAGTCATTGTGTTTTATACAGGAATGATGTAACTCATGCTAACACTGATGCACTGAAACTCTTTTGGGCTGAATCAAGAATTGTGAACTTTCAATGTTTACACTTCTAGAATTTGGTTTGCAGGTGAGGTCATTTGGAAACAAGAATTGCGTCATGTGCGTAGTTTATATAATATGCTCTATTTAAAATGCTCTATTTGATTGTTAATGCTGTTAAGGCAATTTTCTCAGGAGATTTGTTCCAAACTCAGTCTATTATATGTGTTTTGAGGGTTTAGTTTTTCTGTCCAAAAATTAAGTGAGAGGAGTTGAACAGCAGCGGTTTATTTCCTTTTATGGTGTATCAAATGCACTGGCTTGGGTATGGGGGAGCAACCTGGGTCCAATATCTTGGCTCTGCTCACTGTAAGCAAAGAATCGGCCCTTACGGAAGCAGGGAATTCCGCGCTTACGTTAAGGAGATTTCACGGGTTAGCAGGGAATTTTTGCTTGTGCGCATGCGTACTCCACGTTTCTGGGCATTCTTCGCTCTATACACAGCAAGCTCAGAAATTCGGCGCTTGCACAGTAAACAAGGAATGATGATTGTAAGCGCAGAACTTGGTGGTAAGCATAGCCATGACATTGGGCCCAGATCACTCTGTCTCATGTAGTGTTGTTCAATCCTGTACTAAATCTTGATTGATCCATTTCTTATTTGACACACAGTGGTCCTATGCTCTAGAGAAACCTAACACAGGAAGTCTATTCAGTATTGCATGGAGTGGTGATGGTACACAAGTAGCAGGGGCATGTGGTAATGGTCATGTCATCTTTGCGCAGGTTATTGAAAGGTATGTTTGAAATTGAAAGGAAGGATACAATATTAAGCCATTTGAATAGCTCATTCTTCCAAATTGTCTCACTTTATTATTTTTTAATTATTAAAACCTATTAACTAACTTCCTGTATTAAAATAGGACCCTAGTGCATTTAGATGGCTTTGCACATAAACTGGTGTGAGTAAATTTGCAGTGTATAGAATCTTTTAATGTGGGGTGTCGTGGCCGAGCGGATAAGAGCATCGGACTCAAGTTCTGGTGGTTAAGTCATCGGGATGTGGGTTCGAATCTCGGTCGTGACACTTGTGTCCTTGAGCAAGACACTTAACCATAACTGCTTCTCTCCACCCAGGGGTAAAATGGGTACCTGTGAGGGCAGAGATGGTTTATGTGAATGATTAGCTTGGAGCGCGGTAAACTCACAGCACCGGCTGTATACTCCCCAGGGAGCTGAGATGGTTTAAGGAATGAAATATATGGCCCAGTGACCAGGGGTAATAATGTCAGAAGCGCTTTGATACGGCTTTCTGGCTGTGATAAAGCGCTATATAAGAATCAATTATTATTATTATTATTAGACAAGAATGAATGCACTGATATGCAAATGCTGTACAACAACCAAACAAAATGTCAAGCTCTTCCATAGTTTTATACACAAACATGAATGCACACATGGCTTCAACATGCAAGGCAAGTTACCGCTGCCTCTCTCTATGGTTGTGACATGGAATGCAAAACAGTTAGATATTCTTCTTACTCATTTTAAAAACAAACACAAACTTTTTGATGAAAAACTGTTAGTCTGATGATCAGCCTTAGTATACCATGCATAGTAAACATTGCTGGGTTTAACAACAGAATGATAATATCAGGAAAAACCTTGTTGCAGAGAATCTATGGTGTGGTTAGAAACTATGTTAAGAACCTGATATCATAGACTAACACCTACAACACCTGCTTCTGTGGGTTATGTCCTTGCTCTTATGAGATGAGGATTAAGGAAGTGATTTTATGTGCATCTGAGAAGAAAACGTTTTCAGTGGGGACTTTGACACATTAGGATTTTGATGGAGTGTATTAGTGGGCAATCTATTCAAGTCTACTATTACTATTTCTACTGTCTAGACGGCTAGAATGGAAGAACTTTGAAGTTGTAGTGGTTTCAAGGAAGACGATTCATGTGAGAAATGTCACTAATGATGCCAAGGAGAAGCTGGAATTCAGAGATCGTATCATCAAGACGTCTGTTGGCTTTGATCATGTTGTGGTCGCTACATCCTCACAATGTTATGTGTACAGGTAAAGGAATGATGTTCTGTGGGAAGTGATTGAGGGAGGTTAAGTGCTTCAAGAGTGACACTGGACCTGTATTGGTTCAGAAGAAATTCTGCTGAGTAGAAATAGGTAACCAACTAAATTACCATGCAATCCGCTTTGGTTGTAACTGAATCCTTGCAATATTTTAAGCTGCATGTACAATTTCTGTTGAATGATGAAAGTGGAGCCTCGTACCACATTGATTTTCAACAATACATGAAATATGACTGATCACTGAACCAATACAAAGATTTTGGGGTTGGCTTAGTTGGGTTAAAATCTTGACAAATAAAGATTTCCTGAGTGACAAAGGTGGGCAAAGCTAAGTTTAAAAGCAGATAGAGACACTGCTTGTAACCTATTTTTGTTCTCTTTTGAACTGTTGAGTTTGAACAATTTCCTATTTTGACCTAGCACCAAAAACTGGAACACACCGATGATCTTTGACTTGAAGGAAGGCACAGTTACTTTGATTGTCCAAGCAGAGAAGTAAGTCCAAATTCAAGTTTTGTAATTCTTCCCCTTTTTTGTCAATTCTATATTCTGAGCTTGGCACACCATGCTGAAACTCAACACCTCTTAATACTTAATGTACTGTACCTCTAGAGTTTAAACCTAAACTCAAATCAGAACTCTGTTTTCATCATAAAGCATTCTTTCATTTTGTATCATTTTTTTTATCATATATTTTGTTCATCATTATTAAAGTATTATATTTTACAGCATTTTGGACTGTTACATAATCTCTGCGGATGTTTTCAATTTGAGGATTCCTTGTCAGATTTCTTTCTTTATAGTAAACACTATCAAGGCATTATCCCAGCTGATAGAGTTAAAAGTAAAAGTTAAAGTTTTTCAATCAGAATTTTTAAATAGCTGTCCAAAAATTGGTCCCATCTAACTAGTTTAAGTAGTTACCACACCACACTACAACTTCCGCCAAAAAAAGAGACAATCATTTGGCAGTTCATGTTAGTAAAAGTCTGAGTTTTAAAGACTTCATGAGTGTGGACTTCCATAATATGAAAAGCCTGTATTAAATTATCTGATAATATCATTGCAGGCATTTTGCTATTGTAGACAGTGCTGGAATTCATCTTTATACATATGAGGTAAGTAAATGCACTCTTGCATAATTAATACCTAGATTATAGCAGACCGTCACAAAGTAGGGAAAAGTACAATCAGGTTTGGGTGTTTTCAACTGTAGCTGGCCATTAAGTCTTAAACAATGCAAAGTTAAGGTGATTCATGGTTTAATTTGGAAGAGCAGATTAATTCCATTTCTCTATAAACACACAATCCAACCAACCTATAAAATTGTCATCAATTTAGATGGTTTGAAAAGAAAACACTGAAAACTGGTTTGATGTTTTGCCATGAGTTGTGGGCTCTTGATATGCATGATTTGCCATATCAAAATAAGAAATCTAGTGTTTTGGGAACACTTTTTGTACACATTGTTGTATTTAACAGGAAAATGGTGTTTATTAAATAATTTAGTTTAAGATTAAAATGTTGAATAAGTTTTTCCAGTGATGTATCTTTAATTTTCCCAACCTGCCCACAAACAATGCAATAATTCATAATAATCCGCCATTCACTTAACAAAGATGATGGTGTTTCTCTGACCTTGTGTCTACTTGTAGGGTCGTCTCTTGTCGTCACCCAAGTTTGCCGGAATGCACTCAGACACACTGAGTGCTCAGTCATTATGTGTGAGTAATGACACAGTGGCAGTCAGGGACAAGACTGATGAGAAGCTGGTACATCTATTTGATGCTGCTACCAGTCGGCAAGTAGACAGCAAGCCATTAGCTCACAAGGTATGAGTGCCACTTTGGTGGTCAAATGAACAGGAACTGTAGAGTACGCATGACTGGCTCCTACCATACACACACAAGCTGCTTGACATACATGCAGGCGATACATTTGCAAGACATACTATTTATCAGGCTTGATACATCATTCTTGTAAGAGCAAGGCAGTTTTTCCTTAGTAAAGGGCACCTCTATGAGGAAAATGTACATTTCTACTGGAACATAGGGGATATTAGTTGGATCTTCCTCTGTAAAAATGGAACAAAACTGAAATTCCAAACACTTCTTGTCTCTTGGTCTTGATGGGAAGCCATTCTGGAATTTCATCAAGACCAAGAGACAAGAAGTGTTTGGAATTTCTACTTTGAATGTTGCTGGGCACACCATCTCTAGTGCAAAGGACAAGGCTGAGACCCTGAACAAACAGTTTTGTTCCATTTTTACAGAGGAAGATCCAACTAATATCCCCGATATTGGCCACAGCTCAGTTCCAGACCTACCTTCTTTGATTATTACAACGCCTGGAGTTGAGAAACTGCTTCAGAACCTCAAGGTAAACAAGGCATCCGGGCCAGATAATATCCCTGCCAGAGTCTTGAAAGAATGCTCGGAAACAATCGCCCCAATACTTCAGAAGATCTTTCAGAAGTCAATGGACAGTGGGAGGCTGCCTAGGGATTGGCCGAGTGCAAATATTTCGCCGATTTTTAAGAAAGGTGACAGGACCAGCCCTGCTAATTATCGTCCGATTTCCTTGACCTGCATTGCCTGCAAGTTACTTGAACATATCATACACAGTCACATAATGAGACATGTCGATAATCACCACCTACTTAATGACCGTCAACATGGATTTCGGAAAGAAAGATCCTGTGAAACTCAATTAGCAGCCTTAACTGAAGATCTCGCTAAGATTCTTGACAAACGAAGCCAAGCTGACCTCATAATAATGGATTTCAGTAAAGCTTTCGACACGGTTCCCCACAAACGCTTACTCACCAAGTTACATCACCTTGGAATCAGAAATAATACCAAAAACTGGATCAATTGTTTTCTAACCATGCGTCATCAAACTGTCATCATTGATGGAGAAAAATCCTCAAAGTCACCTGTTACTTCGGGAGTACCTCAGGGAACAGTTTTAGGCCCGTTATTGTTTCTCATGTACATTAATGACCTACCGGACTCCATAAACTCCCAAGTACGTCTATTCGCAGATGACTGCATTTTGTACAGAGAAATAACAACAAACAAGGACTGTGCTACCCTACAACAAGACATCAACTCACTGTGTGAATGGGAGAAATCATGGCAAATGAGCTTCAATGCTTCAAAATGTTTCACAATGCATATGACACATAAAAAGAAACCGATCACTCATCAATATACAATGGGAGATGCCACTTTACAGGAAGTGAATCAACAAAAATACTAAGGAGTGGAGCTGACAAAAGATTTGTCTTGGTCCAAACACATCAGCCAAGTTACTTCTGGTGCAAACAAGATTCTTGGCCTTCTTAAAAGAAACTTGAGATGCTGTGATGACAAGACCAAAGCCACTGCCTACAAAACACTTGTTCGACCCAAATTAGAGTACTGCAGCAGCATATGGGACCCACACAAACAGACCCTAATAGAATCCGTAGAAAAAGTTCAGCGCAGAGCAGCACGCTTTGTTGTAAATGACTACAGGCGTGAAAGCAGTGTCACCCTGCTTCTTCAACAACTCGAGTGGGAACAACTGGATGTTAGACGCTTAAAATTGCGCCTAACTGTCATTTTCAAAGAACTGAACCATCTAGCTCCATCCAACATTGACCAACTCAAGGTGTCAAAGGAGGAAACAACCCACAACAGGCAATCCAGAAATGACCACCCAAACAACTTAAAAAGAGTTACAGTAAACAAAGATTGCTACAAGTTCTCACTCTACCCATACACCATACCAGAATGGAATCTCCTACCGACTTAAAGCACTTCAAATCCAGACTTGATGCCATTGATCTAGAAAAATTGACCCATAAAGCCCATTTTAAAATTTAGGTAGCCTGCCGCATGCATGACGTAAACTGCATGTTTAGAAAGCTACTCCAAGCGTTTTCATGCAGTAAAATTTTTCTGAAGATTCTGAACATTTCAAGGGGCACCAAGACAATGACCAGGGGACTGGAGGCAATTGCCTCTGTTGTCTCGGTGAAGTCTCAGGCCTGATCTTTGACACCCCTTGTGCATCTCAGTTTTGTGTTTGTGTATCTACAATACATCTGGTTTGCAAACCAACAATTTATGCCTTCATCTCAAATTATTCAGTGCATAGGTAAGAATGTTTGAGACGTAAATGTAATGTTAACACGGAGGACAATTTACTTTGGTTTTCTTAACCCGGAGGACAGTTTACTTTGGTTTTCTTAACCCCACTAAATGGAAATTATGTTGAGGTGTAGTGTACTCTCAGGCCATTGCTCTCCCATCCTCTACCCAGAGTCTAAATGGTGTCAAATGCTCTCTGGGAATGCTATTAAAAAACAAGCCAGGCTCATGATGTATTGCATGTAATGTCACTGGTGTAACAATATGTAAAGTGGATAGTAACAGTATATTTTCAGCTGATTCATTATTGATTAATTACAAACTTTAACATGGCGTATGGATAAGGTAGTATGTCAAACATTCTTGAAGATAACTGACTTTGTATTTATTTCGTTATGTAGCTGGAGATCCTTGAGATTGCTTTAGACCAATGTGGACCAGCTAGTGAGAGGCATATTGCTATCGTTGATAAGAACCGGGATTTATATCTCAGTACAGTTCGCAATGTCGGCAAAGCACCCAAGATTGTCAAATTAGGTGAGTCAAAACACAACTTGAGTGAGCTAGCAAGCCTTGCATGACAGAAAGGAACAAGTTTACCTTAAAAGCATCATGCATGGGCGTGCCTTGCTGCCATGGGCTCTTATGCTAAGGAACTCAATACTGTAGAAGTAGCATATGCAGCCATAGATGCTGTAAGTATCAACTAAATCCAATCCATGGGTTTTACTTGACTGATGGATGCACTACTGCAAGCCATTACCAGTCTGATGGACACACTACTGCAAGCCATTACCAATCCATGGGTTTTACTTGACTGATGGACACACTACTGCAAGCCATTACCAGTCTGGGAAGAGTCAGACATAATATTTGTATCCCATTTTAATCTGATTTCAGATCAGAATTCTGTAAAATTCTGTAAATGGCTTCAATAAAGCCTATCATAGTCTATGCCACATCTGGGTCAGGCCCTAATCTGAAAAAAAAATATGTTTTTTTAAGGGTCAAACATCTTGTCTGTAGATTACTGATCTTATTGAATGGTCAGCACACATTTCAACAACTTTCAACATAGTTTTCAGATAACTCACCAGGTGTGAAGCCTCCCCCCCCCCCCCCCCCGGCTTAAAAAAAAAAAGGTTTTAAATTTTTTCCTTTTTTTCCTTTTTAAAACTTCAAACTTCCAGTCCTACATGCTCATCTTGCTCCCAGGCAAGATTTTCAGCAGCTGGGTCCACCTCTGGTGCATGGGATTTGAGTGATCCATTTACACCTCTGCAAGGCATACCTGTTCTGTTTCATTCTCTTAAAACAATTGTTGTTATTGCTACAGGTAATATGATATCAAGCTTGGCTGTTAACGATAGCACTAACATGCTAGCAGCTCTACAAGATAGCAAGCTGACGGTGTGGTTCTACCCCAGTGCTGCCTATGTAGACAGAGATTTACTACCACTTACCATCATGGTCAAAGATGCCAGGTGAGCATTAATCAAGGCAACAATGTAAAAGAAGACTCTTTGAAAATGAGCATGGTACATGCATGATGTTCCATCTGACTTCTGATTTATTGCCTTCAGAAAATCAGTAAGATTGTTATTAATGGTGGTTTGCAGTAGCATTTAGACTGGTTTTTACTGTGCTAATGAAAGAGCACACAACAACAAGGCCCATTACATTTTATTACATGTGTGCACTCAAAGAGCAAGGACCAGCAAGACGTGTACTTATCAAAGCCTATACCATCATGTGGCTCAGCCCATGTACTCCATAAGAATTGCTCATCTTTTCAAGATTTTAATTTGTCTTGCCTGATGGTGGAGGTTTGTGCCATGTAAGTATCTTATGAGCCTTGTTGGTTCTGAAGAGCTAATAAACCCCTTGCATCTGACATCACACTCTCAGACAGCGCCCTCACTGAGGCAAAAGGAGGCAGCTCATTGGATGAAAGCTGTTCCAAGTGTGTAAAAACGTGCGCGTGTCCTCGGCATACGAACAGCGTTACACGTTATGCAAGGGGTCTATGGTGGATAAGAACGTTAAGTCTAAGACTTCCCATAAAGATTATCATATCATACTGTTCAAATCAGCAAGATGTTACACAACACCTGTTCTATGATTAATCCAACACAACTCATGAGCGATATCTTCACAGTGTTACTATGAAACTAAAATGAACTTTCCTTTCCCATTAGTGAGTTTGGCAAGAACCCACAGATTGTAGACTTTTTGGGTAACCACATCACGATACGCAGAGCAGACGGCGCCCTCGTCAGCACTGGTATCTCACCATACCCTGCTATGCTTCATGATCTAGTCAATAATGGTAGATGGGAAGATGCTGTAAGGCTTTGCAGATTTGTCAAGGTGAGAGTAGAACAAAATTATTTGTTTTATTCAATACTAAAAGACATGGGTCAGTATTACGTTTCATTTGAAGGTAAAAGCAATCATGGTCAAGCATCGTACTCAAGGATGCATACTCCCCTATTACAGGACAGGCTTTTAATGCAATCCCACACTGTGGACAGACATAGGCCTTATACTTCATTCTTGTAAAGGCAAGGCAGTTATTCCTTAGTGAGCATCTAGGGGAACATTGTAGTGGTCCTATGGATTGCTGGCATGTGCCCACAGGAACGTTCCTTTGCATCTAGAACATGCTTCACATTCCCTTAGTAGAGTGCGTCTGTTTGAGGTCATTTAAATTACTACTGGAACCTTTCAAAGGACAACAAGGCAATGACCAGGGGCATGAAAGCAAATCCTCCATTGCCTCCTTGAAGTGTCTGGCCCAGCAGATATTAAAAGCCAGTGTATCTATTTTTATTGTACCTTTCCACACATGGTAGACCAAGTTTCTGTAAAGTAGTATGAAATTAAAGTTTTACCTTTGCAGTCTGTCAGTTTATGATTGCATATTGTTTTCTTCACAGGACCAAGCTCTGTGGGCGTGCCTTGCTGCCATGGGCTCTTATGCTAAGGAACTCAATACTGTAGAAGTAGCATATGCAGCCATAGATGCTGTAAGTATCAACTAAATCCACTAATTATCCAATCCATGGGTTTTACTTGACTTTGATGGACACACTACTGCAAGCCATTACCAGTCTTGGTAGTGTCAGCCATAATATTTTTTGTCCCATTTTAATCTGATTTCAGATCAGAATTCAGTAAAATTCTGTTAATGGCTTTAATAAAGCCTTGAAAACAAATGTTCTGGTTTTTTTAAGGGTCAAACATTGTCTGTAGATTACTGATCTTATTGAATGGTCAGCACACATTTCAACAACTTTCAACACAGTTTTCAGATAACTCACCAGGTGCGGATCAGGGGGGTGGGGGTGTTCCCCCTGCTCTCAACTTTTGACATGTATTTTATATTTGTTATGTGTTTTATCTTTTTCCTTTTGTAAACTTGCGCCATTAGTCAGGGAAACTACACTAACACTTTGGCCTAAGCCTTCGCCTGTGAAATGGCAATTTTTTGGAGGGTGGCCCCCCTCCCCCCCCCCTTAGTAAAATTCCTTGATCTTCGCCAGCTCGCTCACACCCATGTGTGTAAGGGCACACATACATGTAAGGGTGATTGACCGATTGACCGAAATGCATTGACATATCACAATGTTGACTGCAGGTCCAAAAAAGGCTGCGACTTAAAATCCTGTTACAGAATTTGAAAGAAGTTGCCGTCATAAGAATTGCTGTAGATGCATTTTGTTTGGGTGTTATGCCCTGGCTCGATGATTGGGTGGAGACACATGTATTCTTTCACAAGGATGTAGTCCCTAGGTAGTGACTATGGAGGGGGAGCTTAAAAGACTGGTTCATTCAAGTTCCCACAAGGACAAACAGGAGAGCTGAGTGAAGTTTCTGCACAGTGCTTTTACAAGTAGTGTTGTGCAGGCCTTGAACTTCGCTCTTGAAGGGGCACGGCAATTTTCCTCTGATAAGGGGCACTCTATGAGGAAAATGTAAATATGTATTGGAACTTTGCAAAGGGCACCACAGCAATTGCTGTAGGTGCTGTGGGTTATTTCAAGGCCTGGTATTGACTCCATTCCTTGTGTTTCTATAGGCTGATAAAGTACAGTACATCCTATACATTAAGGAGCTACCCCTAAAAGATGTACGTAATGCAGAGATGGCGCTGTTCTGTGGTAACTCACAAGATGCTGAAGGAATCCTTCTACAGGCAGGACTGATATTCAGAGCTATCATGATGAATGTTGGACTCTATAACTGGGACAGGTAGGTGGTGTATTATCAATGGTCATGATGATTGATTAGTTATTGTGGGTGTTGTAGCCCTCAATTGATGAAAATTTGTCATGGATGTGTACCACTCATGGTATTAGTTTATAGAACGCTGACCCAACAATTTAGGGGGGGGGGATATTGTTGTCTAAATAAAACCCTGACTAAACAATCGGCCCTCTTGCACCTTGCCTCGGTGCTGAGAACTATGGGAAACAATCATGGCTGCCTATCAAACTCTCATATTCCTGGTCTGCATGTTTGTCAGACAAAAAAACCAGGGTCTGGAAATAGCAATTACACGCAATCCCCATTTGTCCATTTCTGTCGATGAAGTTTGACACTGAATGAATGCAGGGTGTGTGCCAGGAATGTTTGAAAAGGCGGGTGGGTTAAATTGGATGGGTCTTGCAGCTGTCTCTTAGTTTACAGTAAGCGTCTGTATGAATGAATTGCCCAGTGTCAATGGTTATTAATATTATGGATTTCTTTGACCTCAGAGCGCTAGAGCTTGCAGTGAAACACAAGACACATGTGGATACAGTATTGGCGCATCGTCAACAGTTCCTGGAGAACTTTGAGAAGAAAGAGACTAACAAACGTTTCTTGCAGTACTCTAGCGGGGTAAGTTGCTTACAAAGAGTGTGTTATTTCAGTCCTGTGATAGAGCAATGTCATGACAGTAAGGTTCAGACCTTACTGTCACCTGGTTGTAAGTGCTGGCAGTGTTTGATCAAATGGAGAACCAGACTGGTTCCCTAGGATAAAGACGGGCACTGGACTTATTACCAACCAATGGTTTCATTGGAAAGACATACATGCAATGACGCATAACTACCAGACTGACACTACATGCACGAGTGTGTGTACACACACCGCATAATGGCACGCAAAGTCCAAGGTACATCTGTCAGGCAACCAGCAGGTTCTGAAAGCCGGTGTGGCATTATTCATGAGCCATGTAGTGTGACCTCAGATGCTGGGGCCATTGGAGGGTAAGCTCAACATAATGATGAATGGAGACTTTCTGCTGCTTGAGTCATTCTCTCTCCTTTAGATGTTCACTCCATGTTTCTCGTTGAAATGTGTGATATTCATTCTGTCAAATCAGAGTGTAATGGGTTAGGATGCACCTGTTTATGAGCATGCAATATAGTTCACCTAGCTTCAGGCATGAGAATCTTCCGGATTTTTCTGGATTTCCGGATTTTTCACTTCAAAATATGTGGTCTCCGAGTTCAATGTGATTTTGATATAAAAATCGGGGGGTGAGTTGTTAGGGTATACATTTGGATCTCGCTAATCCCTCTTCTTGGTCTTGAAATTCGGAGTTTACTCATTTACCTTGACACGCTTCTTCGTAATAAATTGCCGCCCGGCAGCGGCCGGCCCAATATGCGTTGATTTGTTTCTTCCATGTGCAGCGCGTTCAATTGATATGTGTAGACTTCTTTCAGTCTTTCCCCACTTCATTCATGGTACGGTTTGACCGTACATGTTATACAATTGTTTACTGTTGCAGCAAAGGAACATGTGTGGAGACATTAAAAAGTCTACTGACAACAACACGCGGTGTTTTGGATGCGCGCGCATCGTTAGACTTTTTTTACCAGTCGTCAGTACGCACCTTCATAGGCTTAAGTGCCGTTTCTTCGATACGTTTAATGTGTTTTACGGCTGGAGATATTTTTATGCGTTGAACTATGACCTGGAAGAAACTTCGAGACAATAGACCTTTCCATTGTTGATAAACAAACCGCGCTGGTTGGCATGGACCGCCGAATGTTAGTAAAACATTCAATCGTGTTAACAGATGTTTTAACCAAATTCAACATTTTCGGCAAACTATTAATTAAATAAAATACCTCCCATGATTGGTTGCTTTGTTTCCAATAAATTCAACACTATTTTTGAATATTTGTGTACCATTGTTACGAACTGTAAGTATCTGTTTTTGTTTTGCATTTATGGCTTTCCATGGTTTTCCAGCCTGGGTTGGCAAAATCTTGGGCTGTGACGTTGCAAAAGAAAGGTCCATTGAGCTTGAGTGTGCGACACACGTGTGGGGAGTTTCGTTAACGTTTGACGTCTCACATTATTTTTCCAAAATGCTATGGTTTATAAACTGTCGGGATCTTGGAGAAAGGTGTTTGGAAAACAAGTTTCAATGGCCAAAGGGGGAGAACACTTAACACAATTATTCACTATCACAGGTAAAAAGACCCCCCAAAAATCAAAATTTGTAACAAAACTTTTGTCAAAAGTATGACTGCTCCGTTCATAATCATTTATTTTCGTGGAAGTAAGTTCCGAATATCATTTTATTTTGAGCCTTTTAAGACAAAATACGTCTAGCACTGTTATGATTTCATTGTTTTTACAAGTATTGTCCTCCTTTTAATATATCCTCGATCCTACGTATGGTCCCTAATGCAGAGGGGCTCACTGAGTGCGACGCTGACGCCTGGGTAAACTTGCCCAAATTCCGGACACGCAAAAATTCGGGACTTGCCCAAAATCCGGACATGCAATTTGTAGCGTTAAATTTTTCCGGATTTTTTGTCATCGTATATTCTCATGCCTGTAGCTGAATCTCCTGCCACACCAGCCCCACAGACATGATTGTTCATACATATTTTCTGTAAGAGATGCGTGCGTTGCAGGATTGAACAGACGTGATGGGGACTTTCGGTGTATAGTCTGATTGTTTAAAAGACAATGGTGGCGCGACAAATAATGGCTTAGATTGCACGACAGAGCATCTAGGACCCAAAGCTTCAGGGGCCCTTAAGCAGTCCATAACGGTTCCCTCTTGCAAAATTGTGTTCTTGCAGGCCTGTCACCACATGTGCATAATTGTGGTGTTGTTAAGTCAAGACTTCTACCAAAATGAATGGTGCACTAACATGCAATGTGTAATTGTGTTGTGTAGGTTGAGGTGGACTGGGAGAAGATTCAAGCCAAGATGGAGATGGAGTATCAGAAGGAAAGAGAGAACCCCAATGCTAAACCCTACAGCAAGTAAACTCTTAGCTTTACAACAAGTGAAATCGATCATTCCAAATGCTAAGACCTAGAGCCAAAACTTTAGAGCTCTATATGGTGGACTCCACAATCTCCTGTTACTCCCAACACTTGGATGGGTTTCCTCTGTATTCATCAGTACAGGAGATGCAGCAAGAGGGCTTTATTTTATATGCACATTGTTGGGTTCTTCCAGGTAGAATGGATCAGTGCTGGCTGGAGTCTAGTTTTTAATGACGTGGTTACAGGTTTTCAACATTCTAATCTCTGTGCCTAAAAGACTTCCAACCAGCTTTTTATCATAATTCGGGCAAATTGGATCACCTTAACATATTTTGTCCTGAACTGAACTCAGTTAAAAGTTATTTTCTACTTCATGCTGAGCTGGTAGTATGTTAAGCATTTGACTGGTTTGGATTGCAATTTCTTTCGAGACCCTTGCACAAAAGTAAACTAATTGGTGAATTGTTTGGAATTCTGCATTTAGCGTGTTTCTGTGGGTCGTAAGTGCAGAATTCTGCAGTAAGCATGTTTCTGTGGGTCGTAAGTGCAGAATTCTGCAGTAAGCGTGTTTCTGTGGGTCATAAGTGCAGAATTCTGTAGTAAGCGTGTTTCTGTGGGTCATAAGTGCAGAATTCTGCAGTAAGCGTGTTTCTGTGGGTCATAAGTGCAGAATTCTGTAGTAAGTGGTTTCTGTGGGTCGTAAGTGCAGAATTCTGCAGTAAGCATGTTTCTGTGGGTCGTAAGTGCAGAATTCTGCAGTAAGCGTGTTTCTGTGGGTCATAAGTGCAGAATTCTGTAGTAAGCGTGTTTCTGTGGGTCGTAAGTGCATAATTCTGCAGTAAGCGTGTTTCTGTGGGTCGTAAGTGCAGAATTCTGCAGTAAGCGTGTTTCTGTGGGTTATAAGTGCAGAATTCTGCAGTAAGCGTGTTTCTGTGGGTCGTAAGTGCAGAATTCTGCAGTAAGCGTGTTTCTGTGGGTCGTAAGTGCAGAATTCTGCAGTAAGCGTGTTTCTGTGGGTCATAAGTGCAGAATTCTGCAGTAAGCGTGTTTCTGTGGGTCGTAAGTGCAGAATTCTGCAGTAAGCGTGTTTCTGTGGGTCATAAGTGCAGAATTCTGCAGTAAGCGTGTTTCTGTGGGTCGTAAGTGCAGAATTCTGCAGTTCGTAAGTGCAGAATTCTGCAGTAAGCGTGTTTCTGTGGGTCATAAGTGCAGAATTCTGCAGTAAGCGTGTTTCTGTGGGTCGTAAGTGCAGTATTCTGCAGTAAGTGTGTTTCTGTGGGTCGTAAGTGCAGAATTCTGCAGTAAGCCTGTTTCTGTGGGTCATAAGTGCAGAATTCTGTAGTAAGCGTGTTTCTGTGGGTCGTAAGTGCAGAATTCTGCAGTAAGCCTGTTTCTGTGGGTCATAAGAGCTTAATTCTGCGTTGAGCAGTGCCATGCAATTGTGCCCGTTCTTTGGTTACAGTAGGCAACATTTCACCTTGCAATAACATGAAAGCAGCCTGTATAAATGTGAAACACAAGAGAAAGCATCAAGCTTTCACACTTTAAAAATCTGTTGTAAATTTTTGTTTGAAACATGTACACTTTGTAAATCAACTGTTTAAGTTTGTGTATTTTTTTTTCTGGTGTTCATTATTCTAGAAATAAATTGACATTGTAAAAGTGTGTAAATATCAAAGTAGAATTTGAAACTTAAGCTTTGCATGGCAGGAATACAAGCTTTATAAACCAGAGAGGTTGGTTGTAGCACAAAGTAAATATGGAGCCATTACCACAACCTTTGCATAAACAAAATCTTTGTTGAGTACCGGTACAAGGGCTGGCATATAGGATTTTATAGACTTTTCAGGCTATTTAATAATAATTTTATGAGGGCAAACAAATCGGAAATCAAATTAAGTAGGAAGATTATCATGCCTGCATGACTGTTGGAAATGTTGATTTGTTACAACTATTGGCCGGGATATTTTCATGGTAGTCCAAAAAACCTAGTTAGCTTTATGAAGAACACCCATATACAAAACCTCCCCAAATAAATCATGCTTTGTTTGGAGGGTATGGTTCAGTAACTCTATTTTAATATTGTAAATTCAGTAGGCTGGAACTTTCGGCTATGATTGTATAAAACCAGTGTCTAACATTTAATAACACCTATTTTCTCAATGATCTGATGCAGTTGGGAAAATATAATGGGCCACAGACACTTTTCTCGGGTTGACTTCCTGAGGTTAGATTTTGCAAATCTATTTGTTGGCTTTAAAGATTACCTGAAAGTTTTCAAGTTCTCACCAAAACGCGGACAAATGTTGAGCCAAACTCTAGTTTTACATATGCATGGTGACTGATATAGCAAGTTGGTAAAATTTATCAAATGTAGAACTCAGCTGGCTTTGCAAGATGGAGGAGATACTCAGGCCAAAGATTTTACTCTGTTGGTACATTATAGACCCAACACATACATGCAAAATGTAAAAATAAAAGCTTTTGTATTTACCCCCCCAAAAATGGTCATGGTGGTTAATTGAAATATTGAACTTTATGCACACGTCCTCACTGGGGTAGGGCGCCCTCATGTAGAGGTCAAAGGGAGGTTGATCAGTCCGTTGTTTTTCCATTGTTTCATCATCAGTTTGACCTCTAAGATGGCAGCGGGATGACATCAATGCATCAGGTCCATTTTGTGGGTTCAGAGATATGAACAATAATAAAACAACTATTTTTTACCAGAAAGGAGTGGTTTTGTATGTTTTATTATTGTAACTAATCGTGATAGGGAATGAAGGCGGCTTATCCTTGGGTCGATCCAGTAGGACTAGCTACTTGTAATTAAACCATGCAGCAGTCGTTCGGACTAGCTAGTTAAACCATAAAGCATTTGTTTTGACTAGTTAGTTAAACATTGCAGCATTCAGTTGTACTAGCTAGTTAAACCATACAGCACTCAGTTGGGCTAGCTAGTTAATCCAAGCAGCATCAGTTAAACCAAGCAGCATCAGTTAAACCATGCAGCATCAATCAGTTGGAATAGCTAGTACAATTGTTTTATTAACAAGGTAGACCACCCCCCCTTGTGGTACCCTTTCAAAGAAAAGGATAACAGATAAGCAAGACTGAAATAAAATGAGATGTACACTATTGTTCAAGTTTCCATACTCCAATATTTATTGGGTGTCTTTATTGTGGCACTGTTTTTTGATTGCCACAGCAGTAGACGAACAAAGACAAAGCGCGTTTCTTAGTAACTTTTTTTTTGTTTATTGGCAAACATTCACTGTGGATTTATTATTTAAAGTATAAAGCACCACCTTTCCAGCTAATGACATGCACGCAGCATAGCGAGAAAACGTTTAACGTCTCCTGTAGCAAATTCATTCCATTCCATTCCTTTAAACATTTGTTATAATATATAATTCTTGTTTTCATTACACTAATTTGTACATTTTTTTTTCATTATTTTTACTTTTTATTTTTTAAGCATTGCTTCAGTTAAATCATAAGTAAGCGCTTTTTTAATATAAAGAAGGACATCTGGTAGATCAAGAATGAGTTGTCACTCAGGCATTTCAATGTCCATAATCGATCTTGCTCATTTCACCAGTCACTACCTAAGGCTTTTTAGGCTTGATTCCGTTTTTCTGACTTCTCTTTATTTGAAGTCTGTAGTCACATGTGATTCCTGTAGCTACAATTCATTCTTGGCTCAATCCAAAAGTCAATCTTTTTAATCTACTAAAAGAACAAGTCTACATTGACAGATAGTGGGAGATGTACTCTCTACTTACACTACTTAAACAATGTCTTGTAAAGTGGAGTTTTCCTTCTTCGTCAGTTTCAGCTGAGACCATTGAGGGGTTTTCCAATGAGGATATTTCATACAGATATAGTACTGTTTAAACTAATCCAGGGAAGATTTCAAACAAATGTGTGCTGTAGACAGTGCTTCGAAAATGGCAGGTACTCTGAATTAGTACATTGTGATTGTTACTCATGAGAGCTTAACTTGGATTGGCTCAGGACAGACCCATTCCTCAAAGCTTGCCAATCACAGCACACATTTGAAAACGTTCCCTTGAATTTAACAAATTTTTGTTACAGGTTAAAGCCTAACCAACCAGTAAGCATCTTTCAAGGTCATTTTATCAAAGGCGCACAATGTTAGCATCATTTTTTTGTTTTGTTTTTGCCGCCGCTGCAATCCACCAGCAATAGTAATGCGTTGGAGGTAAGCATTAGAATTTGGTTACAAACTTAAAAGAAATTAAAATACTGCTTTGATTTTGAATCGTGCAGTTGATGAACTGCTCTAGCATGCATTATTGCATATGTTGTTTTGTGATACCATCATATGGGGGTAAAGAAAACATACATCCCTTCAATGCTGTGATTTTTTAGTTGTCCCACAGTGCTATTTCACACACTGGGGAAGGGCTTGGGGCAAGATATAATAGTTTCTTTCAGTAAAACTCAGTCGCGCCCTAACTTAGGTGACTGTTCCTATAACAGTTAGGTCTGTCCAAACTTTAATATAATCAGGTAAGGGTGGAACGAAACCGCAACATGAAACTGAACTCTTGTTAATGTGACTGGGTTCAACTCTGTAAACTAATAATTAAAATGACTAACAAACAGGAAAATGTCCCAATCCCCTTACAAAACAAAAACCTTTTCCCTACAAATTTAAAATCTGTTTATACAATGAATATGTTTTGTACTCAATCTGCGTATAGTGTACTCAAGTGAAGTGTTTTTTCTATGACACTATTTATCTAATTTCTACTTTACCTCTTTGTGTTGTATTTTCAGTCACATTTTTCAAATAATCCGCCTGAAATTGTATCCCAAAAGTCCACCACAAAACCACAACAAACACAGACAAATCTGCATATTTATACATAAACTTCTCAGATGTTTAACATCAAAATCAGATAAAAGCTCCCAAATTTCTTCTTTTTCAGATTTTTTATTATCAGTTGGTTTTCTCTGTTGATGAGAATATAGAATTTTTCAAGAAATGCATCTGAAAATACCACACAGCGATTTGTGCCTAAATACAGAAATACTAAATTTGTTGTTCTACCATTGTTTAGTGACAATCCTCTATTTCAAAACATCAAAACTTATACATTTTATGACTACCAACAAACAAAAACAAATTCAAAATTAAAATTTTCTCAAAAATTAAAACAAATCAAACCTAAGTTTAAAAAAAGAGAGAAAAAAAACCTGTAAAAATAAGCCTCAATCAATACATAGAGACTTGATAAAACCACATCATCATTAAGCTGAAAAAATTGTCGAATGGAAGTAAACAGGAAAAAAATAATTTACACATGTAATTCAAAAAATGTTGTTTTTCTAAAAAGAATATAAACTTACAATATTAAGAATGTTACTTCAAAATAGACTGCATCTATGGACAAAAATCTTCATATTTCAGAAAACTGATCATTTCAGTTAATATGCTTTTGACAGTTGGTAGTACTTCAATAAGTAATGTACAACACATCTACTGTATAGAATCTATATAGAAATCATGACTAGTCATGAGTGAAAAAAACCAAAACAAAACAACAAAAAATGCTTTAATTTTAGAACCATTTCACAAGCTAGTCCTCAGATAACAATCTTTGAAATACTGATCTAGATGTTACTAGCTTCAAGGCTGCCATAACTTGTCTTCCTCATCTTTGATATATTATTTCCAAACAAGACAATGACATTTACTTTAAAATCCATTTCTTTAAAATTCCCCTAAAGGTTACCAGGCAAGATTTTCCAATTCTGAAGGAAAACAAATAAACATGTTGTGTGTTGTCTGTAGCAAGGCTCGGAGGGTCACACCTTATTCTTACTGTGAACACAGAAACTTTACATTGTTGTTAATATTTTCAAGAGTCATTTGAATCTTATGTTTTTACACCATTTTCCCCCAAAGTTTACTACCTTTTAAATTTGTCCATGCTGAATGTTTAAGTAAACAAAAAACAACCATTCATACAGAAAACTAAATTGTGAATTTTAAAATAATAAAAGTGAAATTTACATGAATTGATGACACCATCTATATAATGGTGATTTAAGCTATGTACAATCTTGTGAAATGGTTCTTTGCGTAATTTCACTATTTTCTACTGATTGCTAAGAGTTGTTCAGACATTTTAAAATGTTCATAAAAAGCCACAAAATCACATGCACAATTTTAGAAATAATTATTCACAATTGTAATACTCTTTAGAAATTCAGTTTCCTCTTCTGAAATTGTTTTTGATGCTAACTAGAAACCCCGTTTCCTGCTGGGAGCTTGTCTTTTAATCACCATTCACTATTAATATTGGAATAGTCCAATGAAGAGAACTTAGTTCCACTTTCCATGTATTTACACACACATTCATAATGACTCTGCAAGTTTTCGATGGATCATAAACTTAATTCCCTTTCTTTGTTTTACAATCAAACGATTTTTCAGAATTTGGGGTAGGTCGTTTTCTTTCAGTGGTAAACCAAAATTGTTGTGTGAATCACAACTCCAACCCATCTGGGTTGAAACCTCATCAATTTAGAAAGCATACAAGCACAGCAGCATTTCTGAAATCTTAGCGCGGTAGCATAAATGACCAAAATAGCTGGGGATGGTGAATATCCACTTCAGCTTGTGACCAGCACATGTTTTGCTTTTGTTGCCAAAGGGGAAAAGAAGCTGCATTTAATTAAGTGTGCTTCATTCAATCCTAACAGACCTGTATCCTGCTGCTGCCGTGTTTATCACGTTCTAGTATCCAAACAATTCAACATCAATACCCATGTCTTACAAAGAAGGAACCAGAGTTTAATTCTTCCTTCCAGCCTCAGTATGGGTTACATGATTTTAATGGTAGACGCCATGATGCAGGTCTATATACTAGAGTCTTGGTCTAGACAGCCCTTGATATATTTCAACAAGGCTATCTTGACAGAACCCACTTTTCATATCTTATAATTTCTGATCCAGAACATTTCTTATTTGCAGTCAAGTTGCTTACAAGATTTATTTTTTTTGTTAATTTTGTTCTTACTATTGTCACAAGAAATATAAGGGTTCGGTTGACACTTTTAATCACAAAACATTTACTGCATTTTAAAACCTTTTTCTGTAATTTTTTGTTTAGCTTTTCACAAATAAGCCTACACTAACAAACTACGCCATTGATTGTTTTTACCACTCACCGTTTTAAAAACCAGTGGAGGATAGTATTAAGCAGCTACAACTCACCACATCTAACCTTTTTGATACTAAATGCTTCTTTCTCTGCCTTCATTCTGCGAGCGTTTCATATGATTCAATGTGTTCATATACGATACAGGCACTGCTAAATATAGTTGCCACTTTTCTTTTCTTTAACTGTTCAGTGCAGCAACTCTTGAAGGCTCTAGCATTAATACTATACATGGACATTATACAAAAAATCCAGTGTATATCTTTGGTGAAATGTCCGAGTTTTTCACAAATTGGAGGAAACGCGGAAACCCTGGTATTTATTTATTTATTAATTTATTTATTTACTTTTTTATACTTTTTTTTTAGTTTTTACTTTTTTTAGTTTTTTTTTTTTTTTTAACAGCTGAGAGGCGTTTTTTGTCATAACGCCATCTTGGCTATGAAGTGTGTGATATTACAAAAAACAAAGAAAATGATGAAACACACACTTGTTTAAGTAATCTTCATTTCAAAACACGTTGTTGCTTTTTTTTTTTTATATCTTACAACACTTTGGCAAAAGAGTCCAGACCATCTTCACCCTGTATCATGATTCATATTCTTATTTTTATCTTATACTGATTCATTAGAATTATACCACAACTATTTACTTTGAAACGTTTACAAATTGTCTAAAATTGAAAAAACAATGGCACACACTTTTGTTTCCTTTTTTGACTTGAAAAACAAAAAAGAATGGCACCAAGATGTTCAAAGACACTACGTTGCTAAAATCAGTCATAATAGGACGGATCTTAAGATCTAGATCCAAGAAAACTGACAAAAACCCGATAAGATAATTGTCTAAAAATATCCTTACCTCACACGTTATATACAAAAAAGTTTCTTATTTTTAAGTACATATATAAGTATGAATAAACACATAATTGTGTTATAACTACAAATGACTATCAATTGAGATGAGTATACACATCTCAATCAGAGAGAATTAGAACGAGATTTGCTATTTCCTTTTTTTTTAGGGAGCGTCGCTCCATTATTTCTTAAAATTTATAGCATTTTTTGTCGAGCATACTTGCCAGACAAGCTTCAAGCAGCGGTTTTAACATGCTAAAGACCGTTTCTATCTCACCCACAGAGTTGTTCATACACAACACATTTAAGAACTGAACTTGTTCCTTCCAAACGTGTCTCAAATCTTCCTTTAAATCATTTATCATAATACAATGACTAGATCCCTTGCAATGCAGCTATTTCAATTTGTCTTTCATTTCTTTCTTTTTTTTTTTTTTTTTTTGGCTGAATGTTTTTTTCTCAGGGTATCACTTCTTGTTACAGGACCACCCAATAATTTCTACAAAAAGTAAAAGCATTTGGCACAGCATTTAAGAATGCAACAACAGAATGTAATTTTAAAAAATGACAAAAACAAATAATTGCAGAATTGTTATCAGTAGCGATGATCTGCCCTGCTGCCCTACAAAGAAAAGTCAAGTATATTTCTCACGTTTGTTTCTGGCAAAACATTTTTTTTAAAACTTGCATGAATCTGATGTTTTAATGGGTGGCCTACAAGCAGCAAGCCAATAAAAATTATGGGAGCTGATGTTTGTCACAAACCAAGACTCACAAGAGGGCGCTATATAATTTCAACAGCTGAAATATTTCATCATAATGAATTGGTTGATGGAGTTGTTTCTAGGCCAAGAAATCTAGCATGTCCCATGAAACAAGACGAAACATAACCTCTGCATGTGAACACAAAATGAAGTGCAGTGGTATGAAAGAAATATGTCTGTACAGCGCCCTGATGAGTTAGATTGTGTGACACACATTAGTGCAGACAACGCATAGAGCAGGGTAATTATGGCATGCTTTCAAGCAAAATGAGCATAGTACATCATTCAGAGCAAAAGCAGCGACATATGAGTATTTTAAAAACAACCACTAGTGTAAAAATGCATTCATAACCCCATAACCAAAACCCCCTTCTCTAATAACAAACAAATCCGCTTCAAATATTTCAGCCCTGAAGAAAAGGCAAATAGGAGCATTCATTATCTCAACCCATACTAGAGGACCACATTCTCACGTCATGTTTTCAAGATTACCACAATTGTATAGGATAACATGAGATTTGACACCTATGACATCTTTGGCAGCTTGGTTCTACACATATCTTGTTTTCTATGATGAAAAAAAAAGCCCCAACCTAAACCCCTTTTAAAAAAATGAATAAACGATTTTGCTAAAAACATGTGGTTTTCATTTTGTCTCTGGTTGGAAGTAAAGTGGGAACCAGTATTTCACAAAAGCATCGTGATCCATTTTTGCACAATCTTCTTTTATGATGCAACACTTTAAAAAACAACAACATGATATCAGTTGTTTGGCTTCCAATCGACAAGGATCAAATCATAATGCTGTGATGAGAATTAGCTAAGAAGAAGAAAAACGCTGTGTTTTTTGGCTTTATTATGACAACTATGACTTGGTGGCAAGAACACAACAAATTGATGCTGCTCCTGGCAAACTCTTGGCACAATTCCATTGGAGTTAATGTCAATTCATTTAAAGAAGAAGAAAAGAAAATAGATAATGCAACAAGCATATTTTGAGAAAAACAATATTTCAAGTCTCAACTGAGATGTTCATAGTCAACAATTTTTGGATAGCATTTTCCGATTAGCTGCAATCCCCCATAAACTGCTGAAAATCGACAACAAATGTTATGGTTCCACAATTGAAAGTCAGTTTAGGACTTCAGAAGGGAACATCATAGGGACTGTCATTCAAATTATCCACAAAGTTCAGATGTCTTAATCAAAAGGTTGAAGGTTATAATAAGAAAAGTGAAGAGACCGTGTTGGAAATCTACATTAAAAACACATACACAATATACAGACTTGTGTTCCTATTCATGGGATTTTGCGTAAACATAACGTTATAAAAATAGTTGTATTTCAGTTTGAATAGAAAAAAAGCAAGCACCGTAAAAAGTTGAGAGTAATTCCATTCTAAATCTTTGCTTGCGAGTAAACTTCCTTGGCTAGTAGGTTCTTGGTTATGCCTTTCACAACCTCACCAAAAATTAGTATAAAAAAAAACCCAAAAATAAAAAAAAATCAAATAATAATAATAAAATAAAAATTAGCCAATTTCAATCATTATATATATATATACACATTATTTTTCATGGTTCAAGTAAAAATTGTTGACTTCACACTTTTGGCACTTTCGTAACAAATTCAGGGGCGATTATGGATACAAGAACTTGCATTAATATTTCAATCTCAACAGTATAATAGAAAAATTATACATGTGCATGCAATACAAAAATCTACGCATCTGAACTGTGTGGATTATTCCAGATAATAAATTCTGCATTCATGCAGCCCTACAAATGTGTGAGTAATCTAAATAGCGCCCTCTACTTCATTCATGTATGTATGTGCATTAATAAGTGTATGTTGTGGTCTTCTGTGGTGCACAACAGCTAGGTCTCAATGAATCCCAGAAAATAAGGAGAAGAAAAAAGCACCCCTGCCATAACTCAGTGATAATCCAAAATACTCATTGAGATAAAAGAAATATGCTCTCAGTTTAAATGACAACTTGGACAGCAAAACAGATAAAAATAGAAGTGAACTAAAAATAAGTAAAAATCACCACACATATGATTTGCTGGGCTAGCTGGGTGGGGCATAGCGCCAGCGGAAAAAAAAGAGAGAAGGGAGGAATAAAATATGGGGTGCAGGCAAACAGGCATGGCAGGCAGGCAGAGAGATTCAGCTGATTCAACTATTTCCCCTTGCTTTATTGAGCAGCCATGGTTGCAGCAGCCAGATTGGAACATGAAGCGGCCAGCGTTGTGGCACGAGCAGCAACGGTGGTACTAGCATTGGTGTTGGATGCAGAGGAGGAGGCGTTGTGGTAGTATTTGCAATTGGCTCGTGCACATTTGCCCTTGACGGCATCACGACACATCGTCACTTTACCCTCAACGATCTCTACTTGGTCTGTTGGGAGTGGGATTACAAGGGAGCAAAGAATGTTAACAACTGCAACATAAAACAAAACAAAGCTCCCCAAAATAACATAATATGTAAGACTCTAAGCCAAACAGGCTGGTTGGCTAAAAGTTGTCTACATACCACCAAGCATAAGTTCCCAGGTGAAGAAAACCCTAAACCATGGTAATTATTATTACCTCAGAGGTGTTAACTTAGCTAGGGAGTGCATCATGAACTGCAAGCACACAGTGTTTGGGCAGAAACAAATCAACATTCTCTGGGTTTATTATAAGCAATTGTGGTTTTTCCCAACATACTTCAAGGTTCATACTTCAACAAGGCCCCCCTGAAACCATTATCTAAGCTTTCCTCCAATGTTTTTTATCTTTGTAAATAATATCAGGTTGCACAAAACCCAATTTTCTTAAAGGAGAAAGATTATTACAACTTCAAAAACCCTCAAGTGTGTACTTTTCATCCATCCACCATTTGACCATCAACCAAACCAAAGGATCTTGACATTTTGTTCCGATACCAAAAGAAAACCAACAAATTCAAAGGCGTGAATATACAAATTCTCCAGGGGTTTGGAAACAGGGTAGACTTTAGCAGTTTGACAAATAAAGCAGTGACAAACAAGATGCATTCCTTTCACCAGTAATGATAAAGATGAAAGTCCATAGGCCAATCACAAGCACTGAATCTTTTGAAAAGGCCAATGAAATCATTGCAGTAAAGCTCATCAGCCAATCAACACTGCTCTCATAGAAATAAATTAAATTTAAGCAGAATTTAATGCTAGCATTTCTTTTTGCAGCAGCAATTTTTTCCTTCTTTCTTAACACGTGCAATTTGTTTTAGCAATCAATAACCTTATTGGTAGTATAATTTTTTTTAAGTTATATTTTTGGGTGGAAAATGTCAAAAAAAGAAGAAAAGAAAAGAAATTAGCCTCAAAGGCTGTTTTTTGTCAGCTGCCAGTGTGAACAATTTATAAGGCCCCTCCTTGAAAGGGTTTTTGTAAAATCTCGGACAAAAAGTGAAATAATTTACACACACGTTTGACGTGCCAGTAGTTATTAACACTTCACCCTCATTAATCTTGTCTTCTTTACACAATTCACTTTTTTTTTTAACAACTGATCTCTCAAACGTTTACTTACATCTATGTGCTTTGTCAACACCACCATGCAACACCGGTGTGTTTCAAACCACCCTTTTTAAAACACTGGCAAAAATTTCACTGTGATGTTATGTCAACAGAGCCATGTTCTTTTTACAGTGGTGTTTGCTTAGTGTACTTTTAACACTTATAGTGTAAAAACCCAACATTGGTTACTATAATACAAGCATTTGTTAAAATTGGTGCTGTCACAATGGCATTTATTATAAGCACATTGGTGTATGTTTAACACTGGTGTTTTGTAAACACACTGGCTTTCACTCAGTGAGGTGTTTTTTCAACATCCAAGTGTTTTCACTGTTTAAATAATCTTGTCAACTGTCTGGCAGTATTTTCATTTTAAAATTGTGTAATCGTGCCCTCACTGGAGTAAATTGCTGGCACAGCCTCTAAACCATACACTTGTTTGTTTGGTCTTATTACCATTTACACAACACATTGCACTTAGAGGTATAACTCAAGTCAGTTAAAGTTAGTAGTTCAAAGTTCAAAGTTCATTAGACCTATAAAGTTACTCTAAAGTAAAAACAACTAATTTACTGGTGTCCGTCTTTTACAAAAACGGCACCAATATTAATATTATTATTATTATTTTTTTTGTAACATTTAAAATTCAGTTTAATAATAATATAGAAATATAAAACAAAAACCAAAAATCATGTTAGACACTTGTTCAACAATTTCAAACATTTAAAAGATTCTTTGGAATGATCCACGACGGCGGGAGAGGCAAATATAAAATTTGCTCTTGTTTTTGTATGATTGTGTGGAAGCTCAATAGACTATCAGATTGAGGTGACGACAGGCGATGGTAGTGCCGCTATTGGGACGGGTGTCATGACTGCCAGTGAGGCAGAGGTTGGCGGATGATAGAATTTACACTTGGGCCGTGTACACCGGCTCTGGGCGGCATACCGGCATAGCGTTACCTTGCCGTCAATGATTTCTACGTAGTCTGGAAGGCGAGGCATGGTTAAGGGAAGGGATTAAGAGTAAGACAAACAATGTTAACGCCCGTTACATGTATGGTAAAACACTAGAGATATTCAAGTGTAAAGTAGATGTTCTCAGGTTACACTGTACAAGAAATAAACTAGTCTCTCATGATATGTAGATCTAACAACTCATTAAAAACTTCATACTTCCTTCATGTTCTTCGAGCTCAATTCTACAAGTCTCTTTGCCAGAATGGAGTTGCTTAATAACTGTTGTACAGAGCAAACATCAGAATGAAACTGATTACAAACAGTGTACATTACATGTCAATCAGAAATGGTGAACCTGCTCCTGCAAAAACAACTAGTGACCAGAACTGTGCATCTTACTATTCAAGGTCTTTTCATATTTCAAACAAATCTACTCTCTACAAACTGTCCAGCAGGGGAATTTCACACTGTATTTACAATAATCACTTTTTGAAGTGCACTGCTTACAGCATTTAGGGAGTTACACATTTTACCTGCTTATCTGTTAGACTCAGTTCCTTAACAAAATGGGGAGATTTTTTTGACAAATATTTTATAAAGGGGAGGAATATGCATCTGATGTGATCAAAGTAGTTTTGCAAAGTCATAAACAAATATTCAATAGGTTGAACTTGGTTTGTAATTTTTTTCCTCTCTTGCATCATCTTTTTAATTGATAACTATATATTATTTTCTTGTTGGAATTTTGGAGTTTGGGTTTATTGGCTGAATTTTCTGTCCCACTCCTACCCATGTTTCTTTTCATCATCCTTTTGATATTGTCAGATATTTCATAATGTTTGCACATGATCAACATTGTGTTGAATAAAAATGTTTTGTCAAATACCCCATAATTAGACATTTGCAATTAAAAGAATGCAGGTGTCTGTCTCTAGTGAAACTAATGGCTCTTGAATTTCTTTCGTACAACACACAATAAATGCCTGGAATTTTGAAAGAACACAGGATTTTTGAAACTTGGAAATGAAAGTCTGTTTCTATGGTCTATACATAGCCAGAAAGTTGTTTCTTCTTCTAATGCTTAGGAACTATCCACTACATTTACAGAACTTTGGTTTAACTTCCATATGGCTAGGTAGAGAAAAACAGGTCCTCAAATTGACATGAAGATTTTTGAGGCCGGTTTCTCTTTTTCATTTTAACTGGTCTTACCTTCCATCACATGTGCATATCGGCAGTTGGGCCTCTTACAGCTCCCAGATTTGAAATCTCGACACACAGGAATCGTATCAGCCGAATGCTAGAAAAAGGACCAGAACAATCATGTCAGAAAACATGGAGTAAACCACACTCCTTCAAAACTCCTCCAGAACAGTTTCTTGGGGAAATTGAAAAACAATTCTACAAGGAAATTGTTGCTTCTAGATTTTATAATAAGATGAGAGTATGAGGTTGAAACATGCTGCAAAAAATGAACTTTCATGCGCTTTTTTTTTTCGTTTAATAGCAGTTTTTGCCATTGTTTCTATCGCACTAGGCAACATCAAATGCTTGATTGTTTAGAAAAAAATAAAAATAAAAAGTTGGAAAAACCTATAGTCTCCACAGCAACAGTGTCTGAAGACTTGTGTGCATTCACAATTTCTCTCTACTGTGTACAAGAAGGAAAGAAGCTAATGTATACATTATTTGCAGCATGTCATGCCAGCTTCATGGTTTATTCCACGTCTTCACAAGTTCCTCTTTTTACAGCATTTTTCAGCCACCTTATGTTTAAAGCAACTTAAGACTTCATACTGTTGACAAGTGACACCAACTACAAGCTATTATTTAACATGCAGGGGGCATTGTAGGGGCAACCTGATTCTACAGCCTATAACAATTTCAATTTTTCATAAGCTCAAAAAAGAATAGCACAGCATTTTTTATATTTATTTTTAATCTGAAATGTCTAAAGAACAATAAATCAAACTAAACTGTGTAAAACAAAATCGTTTGAAAGGATGATTATATTGGAAAAAAATATTCTGTTTTGTTTTGATTAATATTGCCTTGATTTTTTGATTTTTTTTTTAAAGTTTCATTTATTCTAATGGATGGGGAAACTCGTCTGAAAGAATTGAAGTCTAACTTTAGTAAACTATGTAAAAGTAAAGTCAAATCTGTCCTGAGCCAATATGGTTCATCAGGCCGGTGTATGTATCCAGTTTCATTGGTATTAAAACGACTTGAGAACAATTAGGTCAACTTGCCATTGATTGTGTAGATGAATCTCTATTTGTATCCCAACAAATTCCATCAAACCAATTAGAAAACTCTTTGAATATATTCTTATCATACCCGAACATGACTCTTCTAGAGTTAATGTACTTTTATTCAAGTGTCTATCATTTTTAAACTTATTTCTTTGAGAGACATTTTACATGTTTAAAGAGAGCCATCAGTTATCGCTTCTCATTAAAAGTTAAAAATCTATACTAATAAAAAAATAAAAAAACTACCACACACAAAATGAGATATATTTTTGTGTGTGAGTTTGTCATAACAGTATACCTTTTCAAAAAGAAAATGAAAAATGCTCTTTTAACTTTTCAAAAAGAAAACTGCCACCTTTAGCTATGCCTCACTTAAACAACAAATCACTTAAACAACAAATTTTCACACACTGAAACTCTGTAATCTTTCAGTACAATGTTTGTTAAAGCAACTGCACTCTATTCGAATAAAAAGTAAAATTTGGGTTGTTATGAATATTAAATCATTTGTTATGAATATTAATTCATTTGTTATGAATATTAATTCATTCTAAGCCCTTTATGTTTCCAATGACACACTAAATTGGGCAGAATAACGACAAGTTTGATTGTGTAGAAATACCTGGGCAATATATCAATATAGATCAAATGCAGCGTTGATAACAATGCCAATCAAGCAGCTACAGGAAGGCCAATTCAAAACTCAAAAATGCCAGCTGTCAAAGTTTCCGTTCTTTTTTAGAATTACTCAAACGTAATTCGCTTAAATAATAAAAAATAATAATAATAATTTGTATTCACAATAGGAACAGCCTTATGCTGCAAACTAACGTTTTTAGGTTTTTGGTTTTTGCTTTTTAAATCATACAGTGAAAAATGCTGTCCTACATTCTTAAGTCTGGATACATTTGACTTATTAACAAGGAGAAAAAAACAAACCAAAAACCAAATCTTTTAAAACTATGAGATGCTAAGAATGATTGTTCCTAGAACCTAAGAGTTTAGGGACATAAAACGATTGCACATCATGACAATACCTGGTGAGCCATTACTTGGTGCGTGTAGAAAGGCATGGTTGCTGCTGTGGCACCCGGAGGCACAGTTGGCATCATGGGAACTGCATTGCCATGGCAACAGCACATCGTCATGGCAACAATACATCATCATGGGAGGGGAAAATCAGCCAGCCAGCCAAGCACAGAACATTTTTTTATGGACATAGGAAGAGCAGATGGGTTGGGATTTGTTTTTGTTTTTTGTCATTTTTGAAGTTTTTGGTTTGCATGCGATTTGGAGAAGCGTGCCACGTTTGTTTGTTTGTTGTTTTTTGTTTTTTGGGAGGATGCCAAGCAAGGCAGCCATGGCAGAACAATGCACGCATGTTACAGATGCAGTTTGCAAGCATCGTCAAAAATGGAAGATGGAGGAGATGGTTTAGGGAAAGAATGGGAGAAAGAGGGGGAAAAAAAAGATCACAGATTAGAAACTTTCTCCTGAATCCTGAATCCAGAAGCAATCATTTAAATAAAATAAATTGCAACAGTTGTACGATAGAAATATTTATGGTAAATAGTCACAAGAAAAAACCCCACATATAAAGGTTAGTTTGTTCAATGTCCACTTACTAGTCCATTAGCATGCTACCTGGTAAAGCATGGTCAACACAAGACTTAGAACTTACTAGTCCATTAGCATGCTACCTGGTAAAGCATGGTCAACACAGGACTTAGAACTTACTAGTCCATTGGCATGCTACCTGGTAAAGCATGGTCAACACAGGACTTAGAACTTACTAGTCCATTAGCATGCTACCTGGTAAAGCATGGTCAACACAGGACTTAGAACTTACTAGTCCATTAGCATGCTACCTGGTAAAGCATGGTCAACACAGGACTTAGAACTTACTAGTCCATTAGCATGCTACCTGGTAAAGCATGGTCAACACAAGACTTAGAACTTACTAGTCCATTAGCATGCTACCTGGTAAAGCATGGTCAACACAGGACTTAGAACTTACTAGTCCATTAGCATGCTACCTGGTAAAGCATGGTCAACACAAGACTTAGAACTTACTAGTCCATTAGCATGCTACCTGGTAAAGCATGGTCAACACAGGACTTAGAACTTACTAGTCCATTAGCATGCTACCTGGTAAAGCATGGTCAACACAGGACTTAGAACTTACTAGTCCATTAGCATGCTACCTGGTAAAGCATGGTCAACACAGGACTTAGAACTTACTAGTCCATTAGCATGCTACCTGGTAAAGCATGGTCAACACAGGACTTAGAACTTACTAGTCCATTAGCATGCTACCTGGTAAAGCATGGTCAACACAAGACTTAGAACTTACTAGTCCATTAGCATGCTACCTGGTAAAGCATGGTCAACACAGGACTTAGAACTTACTAGTCCATTAGCATGCTACCTGGTAAAGCATGGTCAACACAAGACTTAGAACTTACTAGTCCATTAGCATGCTACCTGGTAAAGCATGGTCAACACAGGACTTAGAACTTACTAGTCCATTAGCATGCTACCTGGTAAAGCATGGTCAACACAGGACTTAGAACTTACTAGTCCATTAGCATGCTACCTGGTAAAGCATGGTCAACACAAGACTTAGAACTTACTAGTCCATTAGCATGCTACCTGGTAAAGCATGGTCAACACAGGACTTAGAACTTACTAGTCCATTAGCATGCTACCTGGTAAAGCATGGTCAACACAGGACTTAGAACTTACTAGTCCATTAGCATGCTACCTGGTAAAGCATGGTCAACACAGGACTTAGAACTTACTAGTCCATTAGCATGGTACCTGGTAAAGCATGGTCAACACAGGACTTGACAAGTAAAATGTCAGTAGGCTTTGTGTTGAGCAACACTCATTAAACATGGCATAGTATTAATATATATAACGTGTTGCTCACCATTCACAACCACTGCGTCCTACTTCTTTACATACTTCACTCATGTTCACAATAGCTTGAACAAGTTTTATATTTCTTCCCTTATGTAATACACATATATATATATATATATACATTGCCTCTGACAAAGGTCCGGTTTGGATCGAAAGCTTAGGCCATCTCCCCTACTAATTTTACCTACATGTATAAAATTAGTAGAGGAGATGGCCTTAGCTTTCGATCCAAACCGGACCTTTTGTCAGAGGCATCAACATATATATATACCTTTCTTAAAATCAAGAAACAGATCAATTTTTTTCTGAAATAACTTTGATGGCTTCAGCTTCATCAAACTGTAATCTCTGTGGCAAAATCATAGCTTCAAATGGCTTACAATCTAAAGTCAAATGGATGAAGGGGACGTTTGCTGCCCTCTATTGGCTAATTACAACTTAGGGCTCTGAGGGCATGAAACAACCATAAAATCTATGATAAATATATTCATGGAAGCCACACAAGTTATTCAGACCTTTTCAATTAGAGATATTAATAGCTCTCATTTCTATAAAAACAAGAACATATTTTCTTTTTCATTCTTTAGGGGTAATATTGTGGTGGAGCATCAAGCTCTAATCATCATGCTATGTTTCCACGAAACAACACACCTCAAAAAAAGGGTTTTATTTTCTATGTAATCAAATGTTGACATAATTAATTAGCATACATGTCCATTATTTAGTGGGAACATGAAGGGGTCTCTTAACCTCAAAAGGATTTGAACTGGAGAAAACTACATAGCTGCCTCATAATGGACAACAAATCAGTTTAGAGTTTAAAACAGCTGAAAGAATAAACTAAGTTGGAAATGGGTCACGGAGGTTTAACCAAAAAGTGCAACTTCCGTCCCCACATGAACCAATTCATTGTATTGTTAAAAAACCAACACCGTACTCATGCTACATGCATCTCTATGGTTAGTATTCAAAAAATTAAAACAAGCACAAATGCCATACCAGCAAGCTCAATGGGTTTTCCCTTCACCCTTGCTTTGTGATGACTGAACATGGTTTGATTGATGGATGTGGGATGTGAGAAACAGTGAGGGTGAGTGGCTGAGTTTGGATTGTCAAGAATTGAAGGGTAGTGGCATGGAAGAAGGAGAAGAGCAGTGTGAAGGTAGGTGTGGGTGCAATGTTAGGTTGAATGAGACTATGGAAAATGAAGATGTAAGGAATCAATGTTGCTCTACACATTAGTAATGAAGTAAATGATGTCGTGAACCTGCCATACAGTCTTGGTGATTAGAGCTCCACTAGACAGTTTTAGGGACTGGTGTAAGAGAATAGAGAATGAGGAAGCTGTGTGGACTAGGGTAGGATTATGATGTTCTCTTCTTCAATAGGATATTTCAATGGAATCAAATACAGAGTGGTAGAATTTGATTTGCATTTGCTAAACTTTCTTTTCTTTGTTTCTGTTGATGTATTAAAGACAATTCTTAAAGACTGACAAACTTGAGCAACATACATTGTTCTTGACCTCCAAGGTGGCTTCTACTTCTGCATAATGTGTTGGTTAAGTGTGGAAACGTAATAATGTCATTAAGTAAGTGAGATTCTGAATTGATGGATGGAGGTTTCTGTAATGTTTCACCTGACTGTTTAAAAAGGTGGATGAAGCATGATATGACATTAAATCTAAACAGCGGAATCTACTTGACAGCAGGACTTGACTTGAAAGCATGAAGGTCTACTTTGAAGCAGAAGTGAGCGACTAAACAGGGCAAAACAGCCATCAAAACTCAGTAAGAATTCATGTCGCAAGGAATTGTTCATTCCAAAAGTGTTCGAAGTTTCAGTGATTCCTCTATTACTAAATTTCATAAAAAATGAGTCAGTGTGGTAGAATTTCATTTCAACTCAATCTCCATTGTTACATAACATATAATTTTTTAAATTTTTTCCTTCATTTTAAAGAAAAGACTAGTTTTTATAAAAAGAGTGTTTTCATAACATATACTTTCTTAGACCAAAATGATACTGTATTAGAAACATTTATCACTGTCAAGCTGTAGACAATTCGAGGGTATCTTTTGTAAATAGAACATGGTTTTGATGTGCTGTTTTAACCCTCACACAACAAGTATGAAATAACAAGACCTTCATCAATTTTGCAAAAGTGTAGAATGACTACCAAACATAAATAATATGGAAAGGATAAACTCAAAATAAGAATGAGGAAAATGTGAGCACCTTCGGGGGCTGCTTTCGGCCAAGTTTGTGCGGGTACAGCTACCCAGCTCCCTGCGCCTTGGTAGTGCCAGTTCACTGACACTTCTGGAAAAATAAGACAGTTGGGTACTTTGTCATGCTTTGTTTTGTCTTTGTTTTTAAGATGTTTGTCTCAAATTTGTTTTTTATTCTAAATAAAAAATGGAATGAAAGTGCAGAGGTTAAAGCGAAGCAGTTGCAGGGAACTGAGAGGAGTTAGACACTACTGAACAGAAATGAGAGTTCTTAAAAGAATAGAATGGGGGTAAAACTGATCTTCGTGGGGTATAATGGTTGGGTATAGGATAGAAGTTTGTTTCATAAATGGTCCACAAGTAAAATCACACTTGAAAACTTAGGCTGGCACATTGAATTCTGCAGACAGGGCAACCGATCCTTGGATGTGACATGCATTTCAATGAAAAGACCACTCCAGACGTCAGCGGGTTGAATTACCTACAAACAGTGCCACACCCATGTTTCAACAAAAATTGGAAACAACATGCAAAACAAAATGTTTCAAACTAGGAATGCTTGTCCTTGGGGCACAGGCTTCTTTTAAATGTGCAAATCGTGCAAGTGATTCAAACATTTTTTTTATTAGAAAAAAAAGAAGACAAAATGACGTACAATTGTCTGAAGTGCTTTGACCTTTGAAAAATGGTCTTATATAAAAAAAAAATGGAATGGAAAGAAATGGGATGAGGGATGGGGGATAGCCATAAACTTCAGAAATGGGAGGGGAACTGACAAAGAAATGAATCCACTGAAAATCAAGGAATGATCAGGGACAAGAGCAAGGAGTCCGAACCAGAAAAATAAGAAAGATTTCAAATAAACCAACTGAGGAGTATCCATGGACATAAATGACCATAACAACATGCCATGCAGAGCATAAGCCTTGTCAATCAAATGAAGGCATAGTTAGCCCATATCTTTTGAAAACCATTTTAAAGCAACTATATTTTGAACCTGCTGCCACAAACTTTGACTTTGCATGTCACATGTGGATTGATGGCAGCTGGGTGAACATATGTCATTAATGTCAATGGCAACTTCTATTTCACCTGTAGGAAAAGGTACAGCATTTAATTGAAACAAATACCGGCCTTTGCTAAGGCCAGGGCCTCTTTTGCCTTTCTTGGCCCAGGTGCCCCTGCAAAATATTCACATTCACTTGATGATCTCCAAAAGGAAGTGTCGTTTCAAAAGGAAGTGTCGTTTCCCACCTCGGAAATTGTGAATTTTCTTCCCCATGAAATGTAAGGGAGATGTTTAGATGCCATGAAGTAAATGGCATATTACAGAATTCATCGTTTCAGTTCTGTGTGTGTCAAACTTCCCTATCCCCCTAGCTCCTCACCCCACAGGGGAAATAAAGATGTTGTACCTTCCCTATAAGACTGCATAATGGCAGATCACACTTGTTACCATGGGAATCTTGCCCTACATTTGACACCAGCATGCCTTGTGCAACCTGAACCCCTGACAAGAAACCTTGAAATATTCATTCTATTTAGACATCTTAATTAAAAACTGATACATTTTCTGTCAAGCACTCTCCAATACACCGAAAAAACTTGTAGAGGGTTTCTGTGTTATGATCATGACAGTAATTTGAGACAGATTGGAATTTGAGTACACACTTCAAAGTTGTTAAAAAGAATGTCCATAAAACAGTTACATTCCTGAGCCATTCTGAATGGCTTAATTGTATTTCTCTGCCAGGGGTTAGTGACGAAACACACTTCCCACAGCAACAAGGCTGGAAAAAGAACATGTGATAATAGAGAATATACAGAGTCCGTACACAGGGAGGAGGTTAACAAGACCAACACAAACTTGCTATGGACAAACTGTAAACACCATTGGTAAGCAGTACGCGCATCCCAAAGCCTACTACAAGCCCCACAGAAAAAGAACCCAAAGTTCACCGCCAAAAATGATATAAATAAATAACTGGAAAACTTGAATGCTGCTTTCTATTTTCATTTCCTTGAAAACATTTTTTGTTTTCTTCAATAAACTTTAAAGTAGGGTATATGGTGAATGAGAAAAAGTGTTTAGTTGTTAAATCGAATGTGAATAAAAAGAAACCGGAACCAAATAAACAAATAAAAGTAACATAAAATTTAACAAAATAAATGAATGATTGAGAAAAAGAAAAAAAGAGAGTTACCGTTAAACCATTTAAAAAATCAGAATAATTTCCTTCTCTCAACAGCTGCAAATTATATTTCAGTAGCTATCTCTCATTTATTTCATGAAGATTCTTAATTAAGAAAACTTAAGAATGAGAAAGTAAGAAATGAGAAAATATTGAAACCTTCTTGAGCTGCTTTCGGTAATGTTTGAGCGGGAAGAGAAACCCAGCTCCCTGCGCCTTGGTAATGCCAGCTCTTTGACACTTCTGGAAAAATAAAAATTTGGGTTTGTGTTTGATTTGAGTCTCCTTTTTCCTTCGGGAAGAATAACAAGATATGTTTTACATTTGCAATGCTCACAGTGCGTCAAGTCCATAGCCTGCCAAACTTTCCAAATACCTGCCCCATCCAAATAAAAATAAACAATAAATCAGAAGTCCTGCTATATATTTGTATTAACCAGCCTTTCTGTCTTTGGAGAAACACCAATTCAATACACCCAGCTAGCGGTAAGAATACTGCACATATTCCTTGGAGTTTCAACATGATATTCTAGAACTAATGGATCTGTTCAGACCTGACATAAAGACTAGTAAACACATGGTGTGCTTTGCAAGAAGTATGCAGGACAATGAGACTGATCAAGTAAGTTTGACCAATGGTGTTTAAAGTTGCCCACTTTATGATTGGTCAACAAAATATCAAGACTGCATGCTATCTCAAAACCACAATTCCACATTGGTTGTTTAATAAAAATCATCAAAAAACAGAAAATAAAGACAGGTTTGTAGAAAGCAATGCAGAAATTTGATTATAATTCAGAGGGAGAGGGGTGTAAAGAACAAGCAAACTGAAAGGATGCAGAACACAGACATTCAAATAATATCAAAATGCATTCACAGATTGGCCTCTGAAATATGACCACAAAAACTCACTAGGTAGTGAGAGGTAAAGTCCATCAACAAGTGGCCAAAGAGTATTTACCCTTAAAGAGTGGTCACTAGAAATGGCCCATTACTACTTTCCTTAAAGGCTGCCATTAGAAAGTAACCACTAACAACTGTATTTAAATACCTTCTCTTCAAAAAGGTGCCACTTTCAAACAGCCTTTAAAAACTTGGCTCTTCAATTAAAATGTAACAAAACAAAAAAACAAAAAAACCACACACACAAAACCTGCCCACCACACCCCGATTTGAACACTCACTTGGCGGTGGTATATAATGAGAGGGTTGACTATTCATTTGCATGGTCGCTGCCAGTGCTTGTTGATACATTGCTGGATGATGTTGAAACATGCCTTGATGAGCTACGTGTGTTGCAGCTGCAACACCCTTCTTTGCTGGTGGTAAGAGTCCCGGCAAGGCAGCGTTCTGGAAGAGCGGTGTTGGAAGCATAAGATGAGAGACAGTTGAAGCAAGAGAGACAGAGAAAGAGAGAGAGAGAGAGAGAGAGAGAGATGGGGGGAAAGAGAACAAAAAACAAAAGACAAGGTTCACGAGAACTGGAATGATTCATGCATAACTTCAAAGTAAACTATAAAACTCACTCTGGTAATTCTAAACTATCTGTAAAAGCTGGTCTGAAAATTGTATACTGTTGCCGCCACAGAGTGGTGTAACGTGTTGGGTTCACTAGTTGCCTAGTAACGTAGCAATTTTCACGATTTACTTCACTATAAAGAGTTGGTTAAGATCACCATAAAATTGTGGCCACCATTTGCATATTTCAAACAATTTTTATTTATTTTTTTTCCCCTCCTTTTTTTTCCAATTTAAAGATTAAATGAATAATCATTCAAGATAAATTTTCCCATTTATGAAATTTTCACTAAAAAAACAAGCAACACCTGGCATATTTTGTTGACAGGGTAGGTCATTATGCAACCCATTTCCAAATAAAGGCAATCTGAATTTGTTTCAGAACTTTTGTTTTACAGTATACAATTTACAGCAGGTAATGAAAAAAAGTAAAAAAATAAAAATTAACCTAACCTAATTCTACCTCACTACTTTACGGTCTAAACAAATTATTCAATCTAAATTTACATATTATCTTATACTATATTATGAAGAGTGAGAAATTATTCAGATTTTAGTAGTTTATAGGGGTTTCCCTTCAATAATAAGAAAACATATGTTTAGGTTTTGTGTCAATGTGCAAATAAAGGCTCGGACCTAGACACAGCGGTTTCTAGAACTTTTTGGAATGCCATTTTTACTTATAGGTAAAGAAATTCTTTCCACAGGACAAAGACAATGCAAAGCCAAGGCACTAACAACAACTAAAAAATAGCAGAGAACAATTTGTGATTTGATTTTTGCACTTTTAGTTGGGCACACAAAATGTACACACTATGCTATCCCTAAAAATGCATACAAATATTGGCGTTAAGAACATTGAGGTCTAGGTAAGAAGCTGCCTACAGTAATTCATGCCGAGCTGACAACAAGGAAATGTTGGTCTATTAGAAGCTGCAAGTTGTCTTCTTTTAGACGTTTGAACATTAAGTTTTGAAAATGTAAGAACACAAAGGTTGGCTTCTTTTTTCTTTATGAAGGAATTTGTAAAAAGTTGAAATTTTGAAGGACATGCATGAATCATATTCAATGGTTGTTTTTATACTAAAAAATCATTAGTTAAATTTTTGTTAAATTCCAACACTCAAATAACTTATAACGATCTATTTTAGTTCCATCGTCATCCATTAATTTTTAAAAATATATCCTTGACGACTTTTAGAGTCATGACAAATCAAAATTATTCTTGTGTTTTCTGTACTCATTTCCTTTTCTAAAAGGAACAATTTCCTTTCAATAAATATTTTAGTGATATTGGGCGTGGTGTCACTAACATTTCCATGTTTGATCAGATTAGCATAAAACAAATAAAAATAAAACAAATAGAAAAACAGATGTAAAATGGACTGCCAGCTCACTTGATTACTGAATTTTTAATAAAGGCAGTTTGCATTATATTAGAAAGCTTGATGTAAAGTCCTTGTAGAATTGGTTTTGAACTTTTAAAAATTCTTATTAGAGTTTTGATAGTATTGAAGTAAAACGATATTACATTGCAATTTTTAGTTATTTTCTTTTCCTTGAGAACTTTCATTCCCGTAGAATGAAAGCAAGAGTAGTTTCACAAAGAAATTGAAATGTATCAACACACACTAAGTATTCTACATTTGTGTTGATCTTCTTTTTTTTTCATTAAAGACATTTTAAGAAAGTAAGATGTCTGCCTAATGCCCTTGTGCTTATTTTTCAATTCATCCAAATTTTAGATGCAATTAAAAAGCTACAAGTTTGTCATTGAGGAAACATTGAGTTGAACAAAAATGCTGTTGTATTGTAACATGTGTCCTGCTTTCTTTAGGAATCTTTTCAGAAGAAAAGTTAACAGTTATGCAGACATAAAGTTAGTTTCATTTGGTTTGGAAGTTTCCCAATTGTTTTTTAGAGGAAAACCATTCTGTTATTAAAATATGCTTTAAACCTAACAATAAAAAGATGCATGTAGAAACATTTTAGGAATAAAAATAATTAAGTGAGATGTACATACAATCGGTTTCTTGAGCTAGACATGGGAATTCATCCAGTTTCACTTAGTAATTTAGCAAATTAATTGTATGATAAACTGTTTTGTTTGTTTATCAAACTACAAGAAAGTTGAAACAATTTTCTTTTCTTTTTAACAAAACATTTGTTTTCCTTTTTAAATACACATGTGAGGAAAAAAATCTAAGAAAGTAAATTTTGTTCAGATTTGGTTTCATTGAAGCCATCTATCTGGAAAGGAAAAAGAACAAGGTGAAAAATCTTTACAGCAAGCTGACATTCCATATAACCCTAATAAAACTATTACCAAAAACTTGACACAGTACTCTATTGTTATTAACTGTCCAGTGTGCATGAGTGATTAATGTTTGGCTGCAGTCAAAAGTGTATAAATGATTGACTGACCAGAAAGGGCTGAAGTTAGCTAACCATCAAACCATGTTTCTGCATTAAAAAAGTCCCAACAATAATTGGTTTTTCAGAAAGAAATTCTCCACTTTCTTTTGGCATAGTATTCAAATATCATACCAACAAAGTGAAATGTGAAAAAAATGTGCCAATATAAAAATTCAAATTTCGTTAATTTTATTTTCATTTCCCATATTTGATTTTTCAAAAGGGTATTTTATATAATAAATATGCGATTCCAATTGATTTTCTGCAACAAGAACTTAAGAAATTTGTGCAAAAACTAATCCAAAATGCAGTACGAAAATATTAGGACTTGCTTAATATTTTTGGGTTAGAAAATGTTTAAAACATTCAGATGGAGATTGCAAATTAAGACAGATACAAAATTACAACCAATTTGTGTTTTGCTGTTTGTTTTTCTTGTAAAAGTGCTGGACATTCAAACATTGCCACCATTTCATTTTTTTAAAAATAAGGATGCATGTGTGCCATCACCACATGCACTGATTGGCCAGTTAACTACTTTAAATAAATCTACATCAAATCAGAATACATTTACATAAATGAATAATAAAAAATGCAAAGCATAAGACAAGACTATTTTTCCAGTACCAGAATGATGTCATCTGCAGGCTCCCGGGCTCGTTTCTTGCTGATTGTTTCAGGCGTGGTCTGAAGCTTATTAGTATGCGCAGCCATGATGGATTTTGGCCAATGGGATTGCAGCATGGGACAGGCAGAGTCATTAACATAAACCAGCAAGCAGAGCGGCAATGCATTGTGGGTGGAAAAACAAAAGAAGCAAAGGGTGGATGTCAGTGACCTCATGCATAAATAATGAATCAAGAGAAGAGAGATAGAAAAACACACACAGAGGACTCTTCAACCCTGGTTGCACTTGCCTTCTTACCATTCTTAAACCAGTTTAGTTTTTGAAAGATTGAAAGTGTTTTTTTTTTATTATTGGTTTAGTCAAATTAGGATTCTACATTAAAATCTTTCAAGTCAATTTAGGAATCTGTCAAACCAGCTCAGTGTTTAAATTTTTTAATAAATTTTAGATTTTTGTCAAAATTGATCTAAGTGGAGTTTCTAAACCGGATTAATCAATTAATCCTTATTAACAGGCATGAGAATATACGATGATAAAAAATCCGGAAAAATTTAACGCTACAAATTGCATGTCCGGATTTTGGGCAAATGCGGAATTTTTGCGTGTCCGGAATTTGGGCAACTTTACCCAGGCGTCAGCGTCGCACTCAGTGAGCCCCTCTGCATTAGGGACCATGTGTAGGATCGAGGATATATTAATAGGAGGAAAATACTTTTAAAAACGATGAAATCATAACAATGCTAGGCGTACTTTGTCTTAAAAGGCTCAAAATAAAATGATATTCGGAACTTACTTCACGAAAATAAATGATTACGAACGGAGCAGTCATAGTTTTGACAAAAGTTTTATTATACAAATTTTGGGGTCTTTTTACCTGTGATAGTGAATAATTGTGTTAAGTGTTCTCCCCCTTTGGCCATTGAAACTTGTTCTTCAAACACCTTTTAGTATCTCCAAGATCCCGACAGTTTAAAAACCATAGCATTTTGGAAAAATAATGTGAGACGTCAAACGTCAACGAGAACGAATCTCCACACGTGTGTCGCACACTCGCACCCATTTTGTCTCGAAGTTTCTTCCAGGTCATAGTTCAACGCATAAAAATATCTCCAGCCGTAAAACACATTAAACGTATCGAAGAAACGGCACTTAAGCCTATGAAGGTGCGTACTGACGACTGGTGAAAAAAGTCTAACGATGCGCGCGCATCCAAAACACTGCGAGTTGTTGTCAGTAGACTTTTTAATGTCTCCACACATGTTCATTTGCTGCAACAGTAAACAATTGCATAACATGTACGGTCAAACCGTACCATGAATAAAGCGGGGATCGGGAAAGACTGAAAGAAGTCTACACATATCAACTGAACGCGCTGCACATGGAAGAAACAAATCAACGCATATTGGGCCGGCCGCTGCCGGGCGGCAATTTGTTACGAAGAAGCGTGTAAAGGTAATGAGTAAACTCTACAAGAAGAGGGATTAGCGAGATCCAAATGTATACCCCAACAACTCACCCCCCGATTTTTATATCAAATTCACATTGAACTCGGAGACCACATATTTTGAAGTGAAAAATCCGGAAATCCGGAAAAATCCGGAAGATTCTCATGCCTGTATTAATCAATTAATCCTTAATCCAGTTTCAATTGAAACATGACAACTATGAACACTTCAACCAGAACTTAATGGTCTCAAATAATAGTTTGATAATTTCAACCATACTACCCAATTTGAAATACAACAGTTTTTTTCTGAAAGTGTTGTTGCAGTGATAAAAGAGAATTCTGCTCAAACAAAACAGAAACAGCATTCAAGAGTCCCCTGAATTGTGTTTTTGTTGGTTTGTTTTTTTTATATATTGCTGGTTCATACACAATTAAAAAGTCATTCTACAATCAAGACAAGAACTTCAGTTAACTAAGATATGTCACTTCAATGCTAGCCAGAAAACAAGAACCAATAAACCCCCATACTGCAGTAGAGGAATACAACAAATACAATAGACTGGCTTATTTGGTGCAACCGACACTCACCGAGTACCATTTAGAGTGTTTAGTTTGTTTGTTTATTTGTTTGCTTGGTCTTTTTTTTTCTCTGGGACATAAATGGTTTATATCAAACTTGGGCGAAAAACAAACACGTATTTTAAAGTGTTATTAGAAAATATGAGTTGTATCGTCATACACATGATAGGAAATCATAACAATTGGTTTCGTCAATCCAGTGAACATGCAATACATCTACAAGTCCCAATTTTTCCTGAGTAAGAAGAAGGGGAATATATAAATATATATTACTTGCTGTACGTTTAAAACCTGTCGGGGGAATAATCAAATGATCAAATTATGACAAATTAATCACTGAAGTTGAGATATTATACTGGTGTATCTTGTTATGACTGACAGATTGACAATTTGGATGGAAGAGAGTCTACAGAATGGTCAAACAACTACCAAGAGATCAAATAATCAAACATCATGCAAATTAGACTACGAATGATCAATGTGTAAGAACATACAGTGATGTTATGAAGTCAACGATGCCAACAGAAAATAAATTGACAATATTGGCTTTCGTTAAATTTTATGTCTCTTTTTTTTTTTTTTTTTTTTTTTAAATGAAGTAGACGGTTTAGGGGGAAATTTGAAAAGATTGGGTAGAGCAAGCTAGGTGTCTACTACAGTCAACTAAAATGGAGCGCCCAAAAACAACATTTCAAGAAGGTGTTTTGCATAGCTTTTGGAAGTGCTGTAAGCTTTCTAGATCTTCTTGGACAAGACAATAAACATGGATGTTTTTGTTTATAGGTTTACTTGTTCAGGCTGAGTAAGCTATGTTGAAGCAGATGCTATTGCATGTTCACTCTTTGATTACCAAACCTATGTGTGACTCAGTTTACTTCCTTCAACTAAACTAATCCTATACTAGTTATTTAGATTAAAATTAACCAATCTTTCTTTTTAATTTTCTTAGGGTAAAGGTAAACTATGTACTAATCTGTAAACTAAAATGTTTCTGAAAATGTTATTTTTGTTGTAGGCCCCTATTAGTAGTTCACCTATTATAATAACATTAAATCTTAATTGACTGTATTTTGTGTGTGTGAGGTTGTATACAAACTAAAGCATTTAGTGCTGATTTAAAAAATAGGCATTGTGCAGTAAAGAAAAAACATGACTATACAAATAAACCAAATGATAGGAACAAATTACATTTTTCATTTTCATAAGCCATGGCAAGATTTCAAAGCATTTTTTCTTCTCTGCCTAAAAAGTATGAACAAATCTTGTAAATTGCCGTGCATTGTGCCAAGAGTTCACAGCACATTGAAAAAACAAGTCTGTTTACACAACTTCAAATTCTTTGACTAAAGTAAAATAGCCACCAACTAAATTGAAAAAGAACTTAACTACACATACGTATACGATTTTATGAAATCGTATAATGTGATTTAACTACGGGGAAGGTGCAACATTTTCATTGAAGGAAGCAAAAATAAACACAGGTTTTATAGAATAAAATGGATTATTATTATTAAAATCTAACATTCCCAAGAATCCCTGTCCGTGTCGAATTTGTAATGCCATGTTGTGACCAATCAACAATATTGGATGAAGTTTATAACTACTTTCAATTATATATTTCTACTTTGGAATGTATATATACTTTTTTGATAATAAAAAATAATAAAAATAAATAAATAGATAAATAAATAGATAAAAAAAAAAATAAAAAAAAATAATAATAATAAAAAAAATAAAATAAATAAATAAATAAATAAATAATTAATTAAATAAATAAATAAATAAATAAATAAATAAACAATATCAAAAGAATGCTTCATCTAAGTAATCCCTAGTGAATTACACAAAAGACCAATTTCTTCACATGTTTGCCATTTCAAAAACAATTAGCGCCTTAACATGTGGCCAGCATTTCCTTATTGCACCTTCCCCAATGGAACCTACTTGATGGACATAAAAAACATCACAATAATAAAATTACAAAATTTTAAATAATAACATACTAATTTACTGGTGTAATCAGTGCACCAAGTAGCCATTTAAATATTTGTTTTGTGTCATTCCCATTTTTGTTTTGTTTTGTTTGTTTGTTTGTTTGTTTATCTAAACTCGCAATTATATAAGTCAAATAACTCAGTGCCTGCCCTATGCTGCATCCAATCTCTGTGAACAGCAAAATAGTGTGTTAACAATAACAACATACATAAACAATATGAAAAGAATCTTGCAATTATACAATCATCCTAAATGGGCTTTGATTTCACACCAGGATAGTCAAAACAGTTTTTAAAAAACCTTCTTTCTGGGGCCAATTACATATCAATATCAAAATTCACTTACAGAACTTATGGAGCTTTCACACACAAAATAGTGTTAAAAATGATAGACAACTGCTATTAGACACGTGTGCATTTGACTTGACAAAGTAATTACACAAATGAAAATGGGTTCTCTATTTTAAAAATACAATGAACAACTTTTCTTGCAATTGGTTAATACCAAACACATTTTTCCCCTCTTCCAAGCTGTGAGAAGATTATGCATAACCAAAGATTCCCATCAATCCTGCCCAATTATGACGCCACTTAAAAGCAAATTACTGTCAACTCTGCCTGTTTTTTCCCATGCACTGATTGGCTAGAAATAGTTCTAGGACTCTTCCATTATGCCAAGGAGGGGAGGGCAATAGTGGTGCAAAATGATACTATGTCTAGAGTGGTGAGATGGAGAGGTTACGTTTATGTGAGACTAGGGGAAGGAATAAAGGGAGTGGCTGTATGGGACAAGGAGGGGAGGGAGGGGGTGGGGAGGTTTAATTCATACATTGAAAAGTTATTCAGTTTATTATCAAAGAGTTGACAAAGTTAATAGATTGGAGAGAAGTACTAGGTACAACTAAGCTGAATGAACCAACAATTGAAGAGAGATGGAATCCACAATGACATTATTTCTGAGATTTCTTCATATGGATTTAGCTTCTACTATTGTTTTTGTTCTTTAAAGTGCACAAAATATTAGGTCAAATTGAGTAAAACTTCATTCAATGCAAGTCGTTTAGCTCCACCCTTTCAAGTGAAAACTAAACAGAGAAATGCTTACAAAATGCTCTCGAAGGTTAAATAATTGTAAGCAAAAACATTGCAACTGTATTGTACTGGAATGGGTGAAAGATAAAGTATTAAAGTGAGAGGGAAGGGCAGGATGCAGGTGTGTGGAAGATAGAAACATTGGGGTAGATGGGGCAATGACAAGTTTCAAAGTTCCTCAACTCCTCACACAACTGTTAAAATATCTTTTCTAAAGAGAAAAGAGGAGTGATTTCCGTGGAAAAGGAAGCCCAGCTTCTTCTAGTTAAACTGTTCCTTAATTTATTTTTCTTTAGTAAAACTTTAACAAGGACTCTCTGACAAGATTCTCAAGGGTGATGGGAGGGACGGGGTATGTAGGAAGGATGTAATGGTAAGGAGGTTGGTCATTAACATCTTTAAGCTACATTTGCTTTCACAACCACAAGCTACAAAAAACAAAATAGGGATTGGAGAGGTTTAAACACTGTCAACAGCCCCCAACAAAAGACTGACTCACATACATCTAAACTCTACAACAGAGGGAGGGTTAGACATGTAAAACGGCTAAATCAAATTGGGAAAGGGTTTGTAAAAAGCAAGACATGGGGGGGTTTGAGACTCACCACTGCGGCTACGCTAGCTTGGTTGGCTTGGTGTTGGGCAGCCTTAATTTTGGTCTGTAGGTGAGCAGGCGGGTGGAAATATTTGCATTTGTCTCGACTGCACCGCCCCTTGATATAATCCATGCAGACGGTAACAGTGTTGTCTAGCTGATCGATGGCAGCACCCTCTGCCGGGTGGGCAAACTTGCACTCCGCCCGGGAACAATTGCCCCTCTGGAACTCTCGACAGACCTGAGGGAAAGGGGTGGGGGTGGGGTGAGGTTTGATGAAAGACATTGCGAGGAGGAAGCAGGCAATGAAACAATTAACCCTTAAATCAAATAATGCACAAGTTATTTTGATGGCGCAATCACAAATTAGCTTATAGGAAAAGTTATAGCAGAGCATTGAGGAACATAGGATGATGGCAGCAGGTATTATTTCAGTAAAAGAGCCAAGAAAAAGCAAACTTTCATTCGCTTTTGGTCTTTTAAAAAAGTTTCAAAGGCTTTGAAAAAAGTGTTCCCACAGCTATCTTTAGGATTTCATGCTGCTTTCCCAAATTGTATAAAGTTTGAAAGTTATCTCAAAGGGTATAATCAACCAATGACAAGAGCTATCCTAAAAATCATTATGAAGTTTCTTATTTTCTGCAAATGTTCTCAAATGTTCTCCAATAATACCGTTGCCGTAGGCACAGCCATAGCCAAAGCAAGGGTCTCTAGACTAGGTTTTGACCAAACTGAAGGAAAAAAAAGCCCCAAATAAACCAAAAGTGCAGTACATAAAAAACAAACACAAAATCTCTAAAAACTCACTTCAAGTTTGTCATTCTTTGGGCGAGGCTGTACAAAAGGTATAACTGCCCCGTTTGCTGTCATAAACTGTCCTGGTGCAGGAAAATCTTGCAGTTGATTAGGGGCTACTGCAGTCGTCGGCGTTAGGTACTGGGAGTACATGTTGATTTGATTTGGCACTTGGTTTGCCGGCGGCTTCATTGGGAGAGAAATAAAGAAAGCAGGAAAGAAATAGGAAAACTTATTCACTGGAAATTTGTCATTTTCTACTTAAATCTGCATAGTAGGTTTAAACAATAAACGATATTTCATTTAATAAGCAATAAAATAAAGATTGGCCAGATAAAGTGTCAACACATCAGGTGCTTAGGACCAATGGTTTCATGTTAAATTTGCATAAAAAGTAATAGTCTCAGGGTGGTGGCACAGCTTAACTTGATCCAATGCTTTGATTAAGCATTTTGCCTCTTGTTGCATGGAATCTATGTATTCCTATCAAACTACACTCCCTCTGAGCATTTCACAGTCATCTTGGAGGATGCAACACCATTCCTACACTCTCGGCATCAGCTTCCAACAAACTCTGTACTTCTGATGCATCTTGGTGCAATGACCAAGATTAGGCTTGTAAGAATTTGATCAAAGAAAAACTGGTTTGATACCAGTGCATGTGACATTGCATTGGTGTAGGGATCTTGTTGTGAATGAATAGTGGAGTGAAGGAGACAATCAAACTGGCCATTTATAATGCAGTTTAACATTCTTACAAACAAAGAGCATACAAAATAAGTTAATCTGTACACTTGTGGAATGCACATGCATGTCCATATAAAGTAAAACAATGCTTTTAAAAGCTGCATTTTTCATTTGATAAGGCAAGCAACATACCTACACATTTATATGTTGTAACTTGTGCACAATGAAAGCAATATCACAATGCAAAATGCAATTTACTGGCTCAGGAGGGCGCCCTTTAGCAAACACAAAACAGTTCAAAGTATGTCCATTCATAGGAACACCTACTGATGGTAATATTTGTATTTGTCGGCAACATTCATCACAGAATGTCAATTTCGATGAAAAATGAGAAAGTGTCTCATGTTGTAATTGGCTGATGGGTTCTATTAAAAGGAACAGTAAACTTCAGTAGGATGAAAAGAAAGCTAAACCCAAGCAGAGCTTTCTTTCCCTCGTTATTAATCTTCACATTTCACCTCTGATTTCATTCAGTCAGTGTCTCTATACTCTGCTACTGTCATTATTGTAATGATTGATCAGCTTCATGAGCTGGGCTGCTTACACCAGCAGTTTAAATGTCAACTGTACTGGGAAAACCCCAAACTTCATGGATAATGCATACCAGCCATAAAAAGGTCAATATGATAGAATAAACTCCTTTTTGAAAATTTGATCGAAGCTAAGGGTTTTGCAAATAGTTTCAGAGATGCCTTTGGTACAATGACCGGGGGGCACTGAACGCTTAAGGAAAGGTGCTTTGCTGCCAGATAAACAGTTCCTAATCAATGCCTTTTATTACGATGCTAGCAGTATTTTTATAGCTTCAGAATGCTCAACATGCTGCTCAGCTGAGAAGAGACTAGTACAAGTCAGAAAACCATTGCACCTAAAACTGGTACCCAAAAGGACTCCCTCAGGGAAACACTCACTGGGAATCACTCTCAGGGAATCACCAATGGAAACATGTCTTGCTGAAATCCCAGGCATGAATTCCATCTTACATGGGATGACTTCAGGGATAAGGTAGAAGGGGAATTGCCCATAAGATCCCTTTTCATCTGCTCTTGAGTCCTGGGGATTACCCTGCAGCACCCTGCTTAATATAAACCTTAAGACAGAAACTTTGTTTTCACTTGGCTTTCTTGGTTGTCAATTCTCCCTAAATACACTGGAGGCAACCTTTCTCGCAGACATTTTTTCAAGGAGCAGTCAAAGAGGGGGTTGCCAACATTGAGCTTCTTGTCAGTAAAGGGAAAAGACCATGGGGATCCCCTCAGACGAGAGTCCTTGTCAGTGGCTGTTTCTCCAAGAGAGAGAGAGAGAGAGAGAGAGAGAGAGAGAGAGAGAGAGAGACACAGAGAGCCAGAGAGAACGAACATGTTTTCCATTTGGATCTATGAGTATCATCTGCCACACCCTGTGGGCAGACAGATGGCCAACTCTCCTGCCAGGAGAAAGAGGTGGTTACCACAGGCTCTTAATCTAAGTAGACTGAACCCAGGAGATCACTTTGTGGTGTCAACATTGCTTCATTTAACAGACAGATGAGACATCATCATTGCTTGGATGTTAGAAGTTCACGCTTTAATCTTCCATCCTTTGAGATGTAGACAGTGGACCAAGGGGGTGTAAAATGGGTTACATAACTGACCCTATATCTTGTCCATGCTAAGATCAAGTGTTTTCATTGTTTGATAGTCAGGGAGCATCTCTGAGTTCTAAACACCAAGTAGATGTGATGAAGTCACTGTTTACGCTAGTGGAGGGGAAGAGAGGATGCGGTTACTTCACTGCACAATCCCTCCCTGAAATCATACTGCTTTATTGGAGATCATTCCTCAGTGCACACACAAAATACCACAAAGAACATTTTCCCCTTTTCAATGTTTTCCTACAAACTTTTCAGACAACGCTGTACCCAATCCCCAATTAATATAATCATGCTTTCAATTTCAAATTAAGCATGATTAATCTATTATTTAATTGCACAAAACCAAACGAGCATCTTTGAGATGGATCCAAATCATGTCCTTGAGCTGCTGATAAAACTTGAAAATCCAACTTCTGATTGACAATATCATCCAAGCTTAAGCCTCGTTATTTAATTGCTCCAAACTTCAAGACCACTTTTTCAAATTATTGCCGTTCTCAAAGCCCTTTGGATCAAGGCAGCTAAGAAGCTACGTTTCATGGCGGTGTCTCAGAGCATCTCAACTGTCTCAGCAACAGAAGTCTTGTAGCCCAGCCAATAATTTTACCCTTATGATTCACTTTGTGCTAATGTACTTATTCATATTCATAAGTCTCTTTCTTCTTGGAATGTAACCAGCTCACAATAATTCATAATCCCCTGTCCTATTCAAGAGCCTTATCCTTATAATATTCATAAATATACTTGTAGCTCCTTTTTTATACATATTGATAGGGACGGTATTTTGACATCAGTGTTCTTGTTATGATTTATGATTTCTTTTTAAGGATGAGTGTCTCATTCTGAGATTTACCATTGGGGCCTAATGATTAGAAAAAGAAACTAAACTGAAGTAGTAAAGACTCATTTTCCAAGGTTTTAGAATTTCAGACTGTGTAAATACGGATCTTTCATTTTCAGTCTCTTTCACCATTCAAAGTGCTTTTAGTTTCAAATTAACAAAACCAAATCTTTTTAAATTCAGGTTTCGAAAGTAAAAAAGTCTTTGAATTTCACATTTAAAAGCTTCTCGGCCATAGAGTTATACCTTGGGGGTTAAAGAACAGCAATTAACCAAAAAATCAAAAATGAGGAAAAACTAACCATGGAAACAGGCATGGGGTACAAGTAGGTACTGTAGAAGGAAGATTCTGACACAGCGGGTGATGTACTGTGGGCTGGTGATGTACTCAAACCAGGGGACGGCGCCTACAGGTGCAACAAACAAACACACAAAAGGAGGGAAAAACAAGGCTCAATCATTGGTGGGTTTCAGGAGAGTGGAACTGAATATTCATAAGGAAGGGGCGGCGCTATAGGAAGGTTACTAAATTGCTCAGTTGGAATGACTGTGATTAAAGGGAAGACAGCTGAAAATGAATAATCATTAGGAGAATTTGCACCTAGAGTGCTAACTGCCTTCAGTAAGCACTGGAGCTAAAGTTACAAATACTAAATTGCATAATCATATTAAGTACTGAATATATAATTGAATATATATTGATGAATGTTAGGAGTACAATCTCTCTTTGGATGACATGATGGATCTGAAAATGAGGCTCTATTTTTATCAATGTTAAGAGTTGCACGCTGTGGTCGCTGCCATATAAACGCATATATTTATAAACAAGAATTATCTTTGAGATTTCAAAGCTTTATTATTTAGCACCAGTAATTGATAGTAATTGATAGAGTGTAAAAATAAATAAATAATGCAAATTTACACCATAAAGTCTACAGTTACTTAAAAAGGTAGAAACTGCAATAGCTTTCAATTTTAGCTACATTGTCAAGTGTAAACAAATATGTATAGCGTTACTAAAACAAAAATACAATAAAAAAAATAAAAAATGAATAAATAACACATTTTGTAAGGTCACATGAATGGAAACTAACAGAATGGAAACTACTTCCCCTGGTTTCAGTAAAGTGAAACTCCTCAGTAGAAAAAGAAACTTAAATAAAAATCAAAGAAACGAGAAAGGTCAACTTGTTTCTTTGTTTGTTACAAATTGCTATGAGATCGAGCCAGGGCCTTTGGAGTATTTAACGTTACCAATAGATACAGCCAAAGATTCAAACTGTCTTTGTCACAAATGACCACAGTCTTGCACTTTGTCACACACTGAGTCTGGCAGTTTTGTAATTGTGATTAAAAAAATGAATAAATAAACAAATACAAATTAAATAAGAGGCATAGCTGACCACAATTGACTTTGTACAGTGTTTTTCAGTTTTCCATGGCGCTATTATTACAGACAAAAGAGGAAATCAACTGATGATCAGCTGAAAAGAGGCTTTACTTATTTAAGCATTTCAGAATCACCAGTTTGTTTAAAAAGTACTGACTGAAAGCCCCAGAACAATGTTCTCATTTACAACTCCATCCCTGTGCATAGCAGTTAAATTAGTAAAGATCAGTGATGAACCAAATATGACATTCTAGTGAACGATATCCCTTAAAAGGTGTCTGATGACCTTCTGACCTTTAGCACCTTTACCTGGTTACATTGCATCAAACAGGATGTGCTAGACAGCTAGATACACAAACGAGACACAAGCTGATGAGAGTGAAGGGCAGTGGACTAACGAGCTGAAGACAACCATGGCAAGACTGCACATAGATGTAAATGACTCTGTGAATCACAGAACTGGTCCCATTGCATCCAGCGTTGCCTAAGATACAATCAACAGCCTCTAGGGAGTAGCTTCCACAGCCTGGGCATCATCCGACCTCACCCCAGGGGAGAGTCTACCTCACTGACAGAAACAAGATATCCCTAGAGGCATGCAGGGTAACGCAAGCACCCCCTCAAGGTGCTGCTGCTAAGACAGACATCTGACAACAAGGGGTTAACAACGAAAACAAAAGCGACCGGGGAGGCCGAGTGGATGTGATGGAAGTTTCTTAAGAAGGAAATGAGGACCAGAGTGCAACAACATCTGGAGGGGAGAACGGGATGCTTGTCTAAATACTCCAGACAGGGGGATGTGTCAGAATCTTTAATGCCATCAAAAAGGGGTTAAGTGACTTAGTGGGGTATGCGCTGGCAGAGGGCACTGAATATAAAACATTGTAATTCTGTTTATTTTAATCAATCATCAACTTTTAAATAGCTGCTAAGCATGTAAATTTTCCAAGCACAAAGTTAAGTAACCAGAAAATGCAAAACAGCGTTCAGCGTATACCACTTGTTCCCCGGTACTCTTAGCAATGCCAATAATCTTTCTTGAGCAATATTTCATGCTAAGGCAGCTGTATTTAAAATTACAGTGCCCAACAGAGCATTATTGAATTGTCTGACTCTCTGTTATCTAGTACTCAGTGACAAAGTGGACCGGCTTCCTTTATGCTAAGATTCTGTTTGGCTACATGGATTGAATTTGTTTAAAAGATAACCAAAATAGTCAGAGAAAGATGTGATACATTGAACAGGTTACCTAATCAACTCTCAATTACATAGTGCCACAATCCAATACAAATGAAAAACCCTGGCTTCTAGAAGGTACACTCCATACAAAGGCACATGCCTGTCAGTTGAAGCCATCAACAAACAAATACTAACCATTGTGGATCCTGTATTTCATTTCTCTATTTAATACACACCCAATAACAGGATGTATAGGAAACAGGGAAAAATGGTCAGTTTCAGATGTGGGAGGAAAACCTTACAGGGGAAAACCCAGGCAATCAGGTAGGGACTGACAAACCAGTCCACAATGCAAGGCTCTAGCAATCAGGTAGGGACTGACAAACCAGTCCACAATGCAAGGCTCTAGCAATCAGGTAGGGACTGACAAACCAGTCCACAATGCAAGGCTCTAACAATCAGGTAGGGACTGACAAACCAGTCCACAATGCAAGGCTCTAGCAATCAGGTAGGGACTGACAAACCAGTCCACATTGCAAGGCTCTAGCAATCAGGTAGGGACTGACAAACCAGTCCACAATGCAAGGCTCTAGCAATCAGGTAGGGACTGACAAACCAGTCCACAATGCAAGGCTCTAGCAATCAGGTAGGGACTGACAAACCAGTCCACATTGCAAGGCTCTAGCAATCAGGTAGGGACTGACAAACCAGTCCACAATGCAAGGCTCTAGCAATCAGGTAGGGACTGACAAACCAGTCCACAATGCAAGGCTCTAGCAATCAGGTAGGGACTGACAAACCAGTCCACAATGCAAGGCTCTAGCAATCAGGTAGGGACTGACAAACCAGTCCACAATGCAGGGCTCTAGCAATCAGGTAGGGACTGACAAACCAGTCCACATTGCAAGGCTCTAGCAATCAGGTAGGGACTGACAAACCAGTCCACAATGCAAGGCTCTAGCAATCAGGTAGGGACTGACAAACCAGTCCACAATGCAAGGCTCTAGCAATCAGGTAGGGACTGACAAACCAGTCCACATTGCAAGGCTCTAGCAATCAGGTAGGGACTGACAAACCAGTCCACAATGCAAGGCTCTAGTAATCAGGTAGGGACTGACAAACCAGTCCACAATGCAAGGCTCTAGCAATCAGGTAGGGACTGACAAACCAGTCCACAATGCAAGGCTCTAGCAATCAGGTAGGGACTGAAAAACCAGTCCACATTGCAAGGCTCTAGCAATCAGGTAGGGACTGACAAACCAGTCCACAATGCAAGGCTCTAGCAATCAGGTAGGGACTGACAAACCAGTCCACAATGCAAGGCTCTAGCAATCAGGTAGGGACTGACAAACCAGTCCACATTGCAAGGCTCTAGCAATCAGGTAGGGACTGACAAACCAGTCCACAATGCAAGGCTCTAGTCTAAGGTGGGGTTTGAACTGAGTTGGAAGGCAGGGAAAGAAACCACTCAGCCAACACAATCTCCTTATCAAAATCAGACATATTTCAATTCTATGGTAAAACAAAAGGTGAGTCTTCATTCAAAATTAAAAGAAACACACAGCACCTAACCTAGGTTGGCATCATTTTTATTTTTTATTGTTTTTTTTTTTTTTGGGGGGGGACACACAACGACTGCAGCATCCCCTGGCCTCTCACCGGAGGGGGAGGGGAGGGGGGGGGGTGATGGGTTGGTATTACATTTTCATTATCTGCTCTAGAATACAGGTTCAGTTCTCTTCAAAGTTGTTTGTGGATAGCTTTCTGTAGGACCAGAAATCTCTTAGTTTACGATGCTTTCTCTAAAAGTAATATTGGTGTAGGGCAAAACCAAACTTAATATTGTTTTCTATCCAACATGGAAGAATCCCATAATTTCAATCCGTGTTAGGAACCATAGCGCTCTGTAATTCATATACCCAAGTACATGTGCCTTTTGGTAATGATTTTTAAAGCTTATGACCACAATGCCCAGACAGTCTACTGTCAGGACCTTAACGCTTCCATATCGATTGCGAGTGAACTCTTGCAGTGCAGACACACAGAATTCTAGACCTTATTTTTTCTTAGACCACGCATCTCACAGCCCCCAACATCTGCAAGTCTCCCATGCATACGCAGCAGGGAATTATGTAAAGCGAACTCGTGCCAGTTTTGTTATTCCCCTGCTCAGACTGAGAGTAAACACTTCTAGACCCACTACGAGAGCACGGGAAGGAGAGAAAGAGAGATGGGGGAAGAGAGGTATACCACGAAAGCAGCGTCCATTTGTGGAAATAAACCCAGGACGACCGCAATAAACTGCCAGGTCTTGAAGGAAAAAAGAGAAGCAGGCGAGTCTCCAAAGTGGAACGCTGAAGTGCGGGGCATTTAGTTCTGTAAATGATGAAAGATGTATACTTGACACACAGTCTGTAGTGCTATGACTCAGGCCCCTAACCACAAGTAAATTCTCATTGAGAAAAAGAAAGACAAGGCAAAGCAAAAACCAGGGTTCACCACGTGATTGATTGCACCCCGGCAAGTCTGCAGGGTTATCGGAGTTCAATGGCTGCAATGGGATTCCACGTTGCCGTCATAATTAATTCAGCTTTCTTTTGTCTGCAGGTGAAGGAAAGGCAATTTTGTGTATCGTAGCAGAGAAAATTACACTTTTTTCTTTTCTCTACTCTCCTTCTCTCACTCACTCACTAGCAGCGTCGGGTAATGATATCGGCCTTTTGTCGTTAAGTGGATCAAGCTTGGAAATTAACTCTATAATAAGATGGGCTCTTATCTCGCCGGTGTTCTGACCGAGACTTTGAGTGTCTGGGCTCGCTGATGCAAATGTTTTAACCTGTGCATAGTCTCTCCATACCATCAGAGTGGTCGTTGCCTCTGATGGCAGAAATACAACCACTTGTGATGAATGCTGCTCTGCATTCAGGACTCGTTTCCTTTCTCAGTGAAATTTACTACCCATGAGAGGAAAAAAAAGAGAGAACTATCGAACAATTTGTAGTTTATATGCTCTCGTTGCTGCCGGCATTCTCCACCACTCTCCATAAAAGGATACGTTGATAAATATGTGCAGATTCAGTCAACTACTACGACAGTGCAATACAAATGGACACATGGATAAGCACATGCATAAATTCACCATGCCAAGCAAACAAAAACAAATAAACAGAAAGAATCTAAATGTTATTGATCACTGGTAGAAAATAAAACCTGTATGTAAATGAGTGTGTTGCCTTGTCATTTAGCATTTGAGAAAGACTCTGTCAGGGTTGAAATGTCACGTCATTAACAGTTCGGATATTTATACCACGCCATTTGGGTTGGTAACCAGTTTGAAATCAGTTAATTTTAATTTTTTTCCCCTGAACATTAATAAAGAGGAAATAACATACAGTTTACTGACCAGGAAACAGGAAATGGTTCGATGAAAATAAAAAAGTCCAGCATTTAACTAGGCCAAACTGAAACTGTTCTCACTGAAATTTAGAACACTAACAAAAGGACAAATATTTTGATAGTGAAACAAAGACCAACAAAGATCAACATTGGATTGTTGCTTTTGAATGAACTATCAATCTTTGACCCTACCCATATGACCTTGCTTATCTAGTTAAAATGACGCTTTCATTTAAGACTGTTGTCATAGTACAACCATCATGTTTTTCTCAAATAAAATCAAGGTAACTTAACAGCCTGGAATAGAACAAGTCTAACTTCTTCTTGGTATAACAGAAATCATTAACTAATTATTTGGTTGTGAATATATTGGGAATGAGACCAGCGTGATGGCCTATTCTAAATGGATTTTTCCAGAGATCAAATGGTACGCTTCCCGTTTTTTACAGAACAACATTTTTAAAAACATGTTGTTGCTGATGTTGTCCATCCCTCCAAACCATTGGGTTTTGCTTGAAAAAAAAAAGATTAAAGGAAGTTTGCCAGTACAGCACAAATACTTTGTCAGCAAAGTGAAGAAAAAAAAACAGTTCTTTCTACATGGACATAATAGCTGGTTGACAGCTCCTAGCTTGCATTTATTTGCATGTATAGGCAACATTCAAGTGCCTGCTATTTTTGTTTTCCTTTTTAGAATAACATCCAATGCTCAGTTGGTGAATATGATTACTGAGAGGACGTACCGCTCTTATTACCTCAACGGTCAAGAAACGTCCCTTTTATATATTTTATTCTGGACATTGCACTTTCTAGATGGCTTTAGACAGGCAGTCACTTAAACTAAACAATCCTTTTAAACATTGTAGAACAATTTATCTTGTTGGTTGCAGTACCTAAATGAGACTCACATTTCCCCCTTCTTTCAAGTCTTGATTTATATGTGTTTGTATTGAACAAAAACAAAATGGCTGCCCAAAGAGAAAGATCTACAGTGATTAAAGCATCTAAAGTATTTACAGACTCTGTTCAACCTTGTAAGTTAAACTAAAACAACTTCATGAAAAAAAACAATAAAAACCTCCCAACTTCCGAATGCTGTTCTCTCTCATTTTCCCCCGAAAATAATTGCGGGTCACAGAGGACTGGAAAAAACCTACACCCCAACTCCAAAAAAAAACCCAAAACAAACGGAGAGAACAATAATTGTAAAAATATTGAAAACCTTTTGAGATGTTGCAAGCCTATCGAAGGAGAGAACAAATAGCACAGGATTGAGCGTAAGAACAAAGACAATTTTTGTTAAAACTGCACTGACACTTACAAATCATCACACCTATTTAGTTACAATAAAATGTTACATGAAAAGCCATGCAGTTTCAAATCAAACATTTAATAATAACAATAATAGTTTGGAAGGCTAATCATCCTGGTGCGATCTGAGAAGCTGAATTGCCAAGGCTGCGACTACAAAGTGTTTGAGCCGTAGGCATGCAAGGGCACCTTGGGCAGTCAGCGCATCGACCCATATATGACTACAGAGCACAGTCTGCTACTGAAAGTGTTAGATTTTTCCAGAGGGAGGAAAACCGGAGGGCCTGGATAAAAACCCTTGTGGCATAGGAGAGAACCAACACACAACTCTACTCACATATGGCCTTTGCTGGGAATCGAACCAGAGCCACAGTAGTGAGAGGCGAGAGATTTAAACACAAGCCACCCGTGCCACTTGGCTCTTTTTAATCTTTTGGGTTATATGTGGGAATCTCACAGGTACTGATTTTAAATCAGTCAAGGAATACAGTTCCAATCCCACAACAGGTGGTTTCAATCAATGATTCCAGATTGTTTAAAAACCATACACAAGCTTACTGCCTTTCAACAGGATTGTATATGTGAGTGGTCAGTCCACAGAAAAGGGGAACATCTAAAAAGACATGACAATACTTTGGCTTTGAGCAAATAATGCAGTCAATGTCTGTGATGCAATGTCCCAACTATTTAGAAATCTTTTAGATGAACACTGAAATATAATTTCAGCTTGATCTATATTATATATCAATGAGGCAATTCAGGAAAATCATAAAATAAAATAAAGCTGGTGACTGGTTTAAATTTTCATACAAATCAGGCAGTTTGGTTCTTGTCTGAATAAGCTTAGCTTAGCAACAATTATTAGCTTGCAATATTTTCAGATTAGCAGCTATCTACAATTTTTGTTAAGGTTTTCAACAACATAATTTCTTATCCTTTTTATAAACAAAACACTTTTGGGTGACAGGGAAGGAGGAGTGGGGGAGGGGTTGGGGTTAGAGGGACCAAGGTGGGATCAGCTTTCTCAAGCTCGGAGCATTTTCACAGCAAAATTACACTGCAATAAATAAGGGCAATATCTCTCGGCTGCACAGAATAAATTTGATTAAGAGTCAGAATAAGAGTATAAAAAAATTCAAAATAAACGAAACACAACAAAAACTTACATTATTATGCTATAGGAATCAAAGAACAATTAAGTGTACAGAACACTTCTTTCTTGTCACAACAAATGAAAGAAATATGTCCTAATTTTTTCATTTGAACAAACACTTTTTTGTCTTTGGCTTTTCTGTTAGTCTAAATTCAGACGAAATTAAAAGTAGAAAATATTTAATCAGTTTCAGAAAGAACCATTTATGAAGTTCGATTTTTAAACTTTACATGATGAACTACATCAAATGAAAATTTGTTGTGGTACCATGGAAATATTGCTTGAAAGTTTTGTATCCTTTGAAAAGAGCAAGAGTAATACTAAAACTTTGGAACAATACTTCCTACAGATAACAAGTAAAACCAAGAGATATCCCCAGCTCTTACAGCAGCTCAGCCTGGACACAAAACTTGTAAGAAATGCCGAGTGGCACAACAGGCTCAGTGTTTTGATTGTTCCTACCTCTGACTGTAGGCATCTAGTACAGCTGGCGTTGTAGCGTCCCATGTCGTACGGGTATGATGGACAACCCCCAACCAACTCCTATGCCGAGAAAGACAGAGGGTTGTCGGGTGTCAATAGGGGGAGAATGGAATACCACACAGGGCAACGTCTTTAAAGCGGGGAGGGGGTTTGTTTGTATAGCAGAAATGCAACACAAGATTCAGACCTTGCTGATCAAAATGTATGGTTTGCTTTGAATTAGCTTTTATTAGTAATTACACAAAAACAAACACAAACAGACTCTGTCAACATTTTGTTCCCTAAAATAAACACTCTAAAAAACAAAACCCATCAATTGAAAAGTGTCCACTTACTTTGGTGGACCTTTACTAAATTCTTCCCCACGACTTGCCTTTACATTGATCAACACATGTTTGTTTATTATCTGTTAAAACTAAATAGTTTTCCTTATTGGAGATAACATATGTTTGGTCCATCTTTTTAGTGATTGAGATGCAATTTGGCGAATAGTCAGGTCATTTTTCATTGCTCCACTAATTTCTAATTAGAGTTTATCTAAATCAAGGCCCTTAATCTTTAAGGCCATGTAAGCACTGCTCACAGTTTCACAAAATGTTGTTTTTCATTGAGTAAATTTGCACTCGGATGAAAATTTGCATTGATGTGAAAGCATTTTAATAAAGCAGTGATTTGCAGTAAGTTAAGTACACTACCATATTTGCAGCACTCTTTGCATCCAGTTTGAAGGTGTTTTAAAAATTGCTTGGATTAGTAGAAACTTGTGTAGTCAGCAGTTCTACATGATACATATATCTATTTTTATTTTGAAATGTGCTCCTATTGTCAGTTAAAGTGACTGTAACTCAAGGATCCCCCAACCACTGGACTCTGAGCCAGCAGGTTAATAACTACACATGGATTTCCATTGGGTTTTTTTTTACTGCAAGACTCAAAAGCACCGGGCATTCACCTCTTTTAACTTACATCAACTAACAAAAATGATGAAGAATTGTTTATCCTAGCTTTGTGCAAAGCATCATTGCTTGGCTAAATTCAACACTAGCCAACAGTAGACTTTGACCGATCTTAGATGACCAGGTTTTATCCAACTTCTACAAATAGCCAGGTATTGTGTTAAGCATGCTTTGCCGGAAACAAGCTTGTGAATGAGTTTGCCACTAAATTCATGTTTCAAATGCAGTGCTTAAAATCTAAATAACTTTTCAATTTATCAGACTTTGTAATCGTTAATTTGAACAAAATATAAACTGCACCAACAGCATTTGTGATTAAGTCGCCAAAATGTTTAGAAGATAATGCAACACAAATAACTGTTAAATTTTCAAGGTGTGGCTTGTTTGGATAAAGAGATTGATGAAAAGACATAATACACAACTTGAAAGACTTTGCATAATCTCTTACCATCAGGATTTCATGTTGAAAGTAATAATGATACATTTAATGACATGAGGCATGATTCAAGTCATTCCTTATAATACATTTCAGAGTCATAGTTTATTTGGTTCTAACGTATACTCATTGCAAATCTATTTGAATTTACACAACAAGATGTTTAGGCCCTCTCTACACCATGGGAGTAGATTATTTTAAGTACAATATTTCATGGAAGCTTTCCACTCTGTTAGAATAGCAAAAAGTCCACAGGGGATTGCAAGGAGCAAAAAGCACTGACATTAAAGTACTTTGATTTTAACATCACAAAACAAAATCCAATTTGGGAAAAGTGGCTGTTTTGAAGACTTATTTGATCCAGATACTTTATTATCAACTGTATTGGAAACCCCTGGGTGGTTCAAATGTCAGCAAAGTCAGTTTATCAAATATATATTCAGTACATTCAACCACACTTAATTTTTGCATGAACAAAGCTGGAGCTACAGTGTAATGTAGTACTGAAGTGATTGAAAGAAAAGGGTAGTATATGAGTTCTTAAGAGAAAGTTTTAGATGAGAGGAAATTGTCCAAAGTGCAATCTTACCAGTGAGTTTGACAACGCCTGGTGTGTCGGCAAGATAGTGGCGCCAGGTTGATGTAACTGCATGCTGGCTGCAGCTGCTGCTTGCAACTGCAGCTGCTGATTATGAAAGTTTTGCAGCATCTTCTGGGCTGCGATGCTGTGCTTGCCGTTAATCTCGAGTTGCGTTTTGAGGTGGGGCGGCGGATGAAGGTATTTGCAATCTTCTCTAGTGCAGCGACCCTGTGTAAAACAAGAGGGGAAAAACAAGGCGACATGAAAATATTGCAACTATCCATTACACCAATGTTAATAATCAGATTCCTTTTTCACCTGCTGAAATAAAGAAAGAAGTGGCTAGGATTTCCTTTCATGGATGGATAAGACATTGGGCCTGGAATTTCACTCCCAGAGGGGCCGGGCCTTTTTCCTGAGGAAAAAGCACTTCCATTAGAAACTCAGAAGTCCAGCCAGAAAACTTCAACAGCAAAAAGGCAAAGTCAAAGGCAATATAGACCATATATGACATACAAGGACTTTTAGAATTGCAGATCTGAGCTATGATTCCACCAACTTCTTGTACGGGCCTTCACATTCATACATGGAAACAGAGGCAACACGTTCCAGTCATCTAAGTTCAAGTTGCCTTTGTGCCCCAGTACAGACAATTTTACACTCATCTCATGAATTTTACCTTATAGAAGTTGACTCTATTCTGAATATCCTTTGGGGCCCAATGGCTTATTATAACAAGACAATACTTTCCAGCAACAAATTAATCAGCATCTCCTTAACTTCAAACCAAACAGACGATCCTATGCATGATTATTCTTTGAAATTCTTGGCTTTCTGCCCTCATTAAATTCCATGAGCTGAGAGAAATATGGTCAGTTATTTCTTGCATTCGGTGAGCTGCATAGCGAATGGTAAATGAAGTACTACTTGATTACATCTGGATCAGTCAGGTCTTTAAACGGCAAAGCTTGGAAATAGTTGAAATTTGACAAATGTTTGGTATATCTTGAGCAGTCTGAAGATATTCAGAGTACAGGATGTCAGGGTAGAGTTGCAGCTCAGGTCTATGGCAGACAAGAATGTCTCCTAATAGAATGATCAAATGATGGGACTTTTTCTTAGTGAGCACAAAAACAAAAACAAAGCTGTATACAAAATAGGTTTGCAACCAAGTGTTGCAATTAAGATTTTCACAATGAATGTCTAAGAATAAATCAATAGACTGGGGGAAACTATATTGTTGTAGCACACCAGACTTCAGCCATGATGGTGGTGTCTTGTGGGTGACTATGAGACTTACAGCTGTCTCCTCTCAGTCTCCTTGGACAAGGAAAGTTGGCCAACATCGTTTCTCTTTTTAAACCTAGGTGAGAGAGGGTTGAAATGGTAATATTTGTGTGTAACCCATGAGAGCTCAGGACATGTGTGTGCATGCTCCCTAGGAATTATGGAAGTTCAAGAAATGTTTCAAGTATGTTTGATGACCAGAGATAATGGTAAGTGTAGAATCTTATGATGAAATGCAATATTAAGAAATGCACTTATTAATACAGATGAATTTCAATGCAATGTAAACATATAATCCAACTGGCAAATCTAAACACTGAAATTATTTTCTTGAAAAAAATGCTTGAACTATATGGATTACAAAATGTGGGCAGAATTTCTTTTGCATGCAAATAGCGGAAATAGCTTTACTGAGTGGAATCATGCTCAATACAACACTGATGAAAAGTCAAACTTGTCAAGATCAGAATGAAAAGATTTCCATCGCAAAACACTTGAGAATCATGAGCCTGTTTGACTTTCCCATGCATGTGCACCGCTGTACCCAAATCAAACTTGCAAATTACACACACTCCCTTCCAGACTAATTATGATGAATGTAAACGGGCCAGTCCAAGAAGTCTTGATTGCAGGACTTCAATGTAGAATAGTACCCTTCAAAACTGTTTATTTACAACACTCACTGTACTTAGTAAATCACTGCCTGATCTCACAGCACACTGACCAACAACATTCCCATGTTCCCAAACAATTTATGATGCGCGGTGGTACTCGATGGTGCAGGTACTTTGCGAATTAGAAGTCCAGGCATCAAGTCCGAGGCTGCATTACTTTCTTCTGTTGGCAAATCTCAAACGAACCGGGATGGATGGAACCTTCCTCGTTATGTGTATACAGACTAAGTGATTTACAAGCCATTGATTCAAAAAAGTATTGGTTATTAGAGACCGTTGATGACGAAGTACCAGTGACTCAATGAGGGTGATTCTTCATTATATCAGCTCTGATTCATGTTTGTGGAAGTGCAGTGACTAATCCTTGAAAGGATACTAGAGAATTCAAACATTGGCTACAAATGTTTCCTATACACCTTTGAGAGTTATATCTAGATTCTCCTATCAAAACAAAAGTATGTGCCTCCAAACACAGGTGCCCACAAAATTAACACAAAGTCAATTTTGACGCTCTGTATATATTTTAATACAATTTTTAAAGGTGAATTTCCACTAGTGGTTGTCTTAGAAAAGAAAAAAAAAAACATTCATACTTCCAGCTTTGTCTGTACAAAATATGTCCACATAGTTTAATGAAATTAAACCACATTACTTTTTTTTACCACATAGAAAATATATTTCTTGCTAGAATGAACAGACATTACTCATGTGTGTTAAAAGGTTTTAGTTGTTACGATATTATTCATTATACTTTTTAAAGGTGGGTGTTTTTTTTTATTATGTATGAATAAACATGTTCATGAATTTTTAATGAGACAAGGATTTTAACAACTTAATCGCACAAATGGAAGTAAAGGTGTATCTTAATCCAAAGTCAAATAAGGTTTTAAGTCATGGAATAATTTTTTTTTTAATCTAAAAATAATAACTATTTCATCAAATTTGAAACCATCATGTACGAGAAAATCATTAATAAATCTCTCAGGTGGGAGTAGGCCTTAGTGATTGATCAATCATCTCAAGCTCCAAAACGAAACGTGAAACGAAAAAAACCTGACACTAGTCACGAACGCCAGCACTCCTGAATCGCAGACTGACCATGCACTACACACCTACACACCTTGCAGCCTTCCTCATTAACAACACAGCTGCCAATTCCAATTTAGTTAATAAACGCTTTTTGTGTTCTGCAAAGTATCCTTTTTTGCCAGGTACCTGAGGTGACTGACCGAAGCCTCTTCACCACACTAACATCATTGGGGGCTAAGGGAAAGAGAGATGAAGATGACGGGGGGAAAAAGAAGAAGAGTTCGCTCAATGTTTTGTATGACGTGGCAGGAAGAAGCGATCGCTCACAGCCGTCACAAAATATCGCAAATGAGAAATCGAGTCAGGAATTTGATGGGCCGTTCAATTCCAAAGGGTGGTTGCATCAACGCCGTTTTTTATCATCGGTTGAAATAGAGGAAAGCAAGAAAAAGAGAAGAGGAGACGAAAGGAAAAACAAAAACCAGTAGGGGAAAAAATAAAAATAAAAAAATGTATAGAAAATAAAGAGAGACGTGTCGGACCCGTTTTGTACCCCGCGGGGCCTCAGCTGCCAGGCAACAATAACTAGCACTTACCATGTAGGAATTGGATACCAATGACTTAATTTGATTTCAAGTAGTTTTTAGACAGGGTATACATAGACAACATGTTACCCACGTACATCGTCTTGCCCCCTCACTGCATACATGCATTGATTTGTCTTAACTCTATCATTTCATCATAATTTTATTCAAAGTTTTAACATGAAATTCCTTATTTTAGATTCCAAGATTCTACTGGTTTTTCTCATATTGAGCCACTTTTCAAATGCAAGGAGCGATTGCCTCCTGAGTACGAGTTGCTTGAATTCTGTACCTCATTCCCCCGCACCGTCATCTCATCCGCCAATCCCCCCGAAGGAACAAAGACATTTGCATACATATAACGATCTCGATCATTGGATACATTTCTCAGCATTTAGCACTAAGCTTTCTTAGGAAACACAATATTATGGAGTAGTTAGAGCCACAGTGCTAGTCTAGCGTCGTCTCTGCGCCACAGTTTCTCTGATCAAATTAAGCTGAATGGCTCAACTAGTGTTTCGTTTCAACCCCCGTGTGTTCTTAAACACACAACAAGTAATGTGACAGGCCAATTAAGCAATTAACAAAACAGACAGAACATGTCATTTTCATTGACAGTCGATGATAAAACTACAAAAGTGTTCACCAATGATGCTCGGTTTTCTCCTTTAGGTGTTCAGGATTCATCAATAAATTGATTCAAGGAATGAACAAACAACTGGACGTATCTCATAGATACTTTCTAGGGTTATTCCACTATGCGCCCTCTTGAATTGTCTTCAAATGTCTGGAGGGGGAATGGACATGAGCTATCAATCTTGAGAATGTACATCAACACCTAATATAGACGCCTTCATAGACAAGTGATTGTTACCAATTCATAACTAATAATTCAAAAATAATGACATACTAAGTTGTCCCACAGATTTCAAAAGCAGAAATATTAACATTTCTTTGTAACCTGATAAATTTTCAGTATTAAAAAACGACATAAAAGAAATATTTGTTGAGGGTTCCAAGTCTGCCAAGACCCACTGGCAAGCTTAACGTACCAATTGTGTCAACTGAAACGTGAAATTAAAATTGGGAAAACTCGAGCCATGTCCAGATTGTCTTCTGGAATACTATTACCACCACAAAAAACCAGTTACACCTTGGAATTTATCAGGAGAAAGAAACCATTGTAGTGTACCATTGGGCATACGGTAACATCATGTAAGTTTGTTGAAGACTCTCTTTTAAGGGTTAAAGTATAATCAGCAAACTATAGAACTACGAAACAACCTAGACAAACAACATTCATGCCTACACATAAAAGGCCGCTCAAATGAACACATACATGTACCAGCAACAATAATTCACCCTTCATCATAACAATGGCCAGCAAACATAAGCCCAACCCTGTGCAATATTTCAAGTTTCAATCCCTTTTGAATAGAATCTGGTTTGTATGTGCCCCCCCCCCCCAGAACAACGAGCTATACCATTTATTAACTAATAAGCACATTTTTCACGACCCACTTCTTTCAGCGACCCATTTTTTTGCACAGCCCAGGATACCTTTTCTGTTTCTTCACACCCACTTCTCCACTTTTGTCACCAGAGAAAGGGGCAGGGGTGTGAGAATGGTGTGATTTTGTACCCCTTGGTTAACCCCCTAGGGGTCTGAGGTGTCCCAACAGCCAATTGACAACCCAGTTCTGTCATCGGGCTAGGAGCAAAAAGAAAAGCCAGCGTGTGGTTTGTGTGCGTACCTCTGGTAGTAACAGGATTAATGGAACAGACCCAGACGGAATTACTGATGGGAATTAACTACATATTATACACACCGGAGCGAGTACAGGTCGCCCTCTAGTAACATTGATGGTGACTAACCGTGTGTGAGCAATGCGAATTCCCGTAGGTTGTGTTATGAGGGGATGCATGCGCAACCGTACCCACAGCAGGGGGAAAATCCCGGGAAATTTCATGCAGCATTGCCCATTACTACTGTTTCCCCTGCCACTAACAGAAAAAGCAAAACAATGTTTCCAAGTATTTAAACATTGTCAAGAGTTTATGTTTAACCTTGAAGGTGTCTGAAATTCAGCAATAATGGGCCATGTGTTTAATCTAGAGTTGAACAAGTCTGACCTGATTATGTTCATTTTAATGTGTATAAGCACAAGAAAGGCAATGTCCCATACTTTCTAAACAAACCAAAAAACTGACTGAAAAGTTATTCTATTGAAAAATTAACCATCAATGTGAAAGGTCCAAAAAGTACAAAATATTTTCAAGAAAATAAACAAAAAAGTTAAGTGCAATCAGATCCACATGAACATGTACACAACTACTGATTTTCAAATTTGGCTGGCAAACTATGGAGACACACTTGCAGAGAACTACTTTGCAGAATTTGTTTTACCAATTTGATGGGCGATTCATAATATGGTAAATTTGCAGTAAGTTATTCACAAGCAATGAAACATTATGGCATAGCATTTGCAACAGCTTTATGAAAAATAGAACAATTGGTCACCGATGCCACAAATTGACAGACACACCTACCATACTAATAAAAGCTAACAACATGTACTTTCGGTCAAGTAAGTTATTTTGTAGTAACTTGGAAGAGAATTTGTTTATGTATGCAAAATGATGTAATTGACCTTTAAAAAAAACCCACAAAAAACATTGCCTAAAACCAATTTTGAAATTTTTACTATTATTTCAAAACTTTCACAATGAAAGTTTTACCAAACATTGCACATACTTTTGGTTGTACTTGTGTTCTAATGTAAAGTTAATAAAGTCAAGGACTGAACAACTCGAATTGTTGACAAGCAACTTTTTCAAAAGTGTTGAATATCACCAGAAAGCAAATCGATCTCTCCGCATTGAATTCACTTGATCTGTAAGATAAATGCTGGATAAATCTCCCTCTTTTTATGTGTGTCTTATTGACATCTGGAATATTTAAAATAAAAAAACCATCACCAAGGGTTTCTTATTAAGTGTTTTTATCCTGAAGAGCTACAAATTGAAACATTGTAAAATGTCAGGTTTGTGTTGGTTCCCTCTGCTGCCTCACTAATAACCAACAATACTACCTTGTAATGTCAGGTTTGTGTTGGTTCCCTCTGCTGCCTCACTAATAACCAACAATACTACCTTGTAATGTCAGGTTTGTGTTGGTTCCCTCTGCTGCCTCACTAATAACCAACAATACTACCTTGTAATGTCAGGTTTGTGTTGGTTCCCTCTGCTGCCTCACTAATAACCAACAATACTACCTTGTAATGTCAGGTTTGTGTTGGTTCCCTCTGCTGCCTCACTAATAACCAACAATACTACCTTGTAATGTCAGGTTTGTGTTGGTTCCCTCTGCTGCCTCACTAATAACCAACAATACTACCTTGTAAGTCACGCTCTGTGCAGCAATCATAAAGACATCTGCAATAATTCATTTCAAAGCTCATCATGTGGAGTTTACCCTTTCACTTAATGATCATACCATCAGGCGCTCTCTGCATGGCATCAGGCAACTAACAAGAACACCTCGTTGTGTTGAATTTCATAGTTTCAAACAAAACTATTTTGATTCAGGTAATTCTTAAGGGTCTAGCATGTAAACATCTCATTTGAGAAGACAAGTGTCTTTCACAAACCTGGGGGTGATTCTCAATGTTTCGACTAGTCATTCAACATCGGAATACTATTCTAATGTTATATGTGTGCCCTACAAATGATTTGTTATATTTTTTTGTTTCACGATTACTTTCCCAATTAAATTGTGTTTTTTAAAGAAACATTGACTGAGTTTGGTCAGGAAAATGTGGTAACAAGGTGGAGCATCGACGCACGAGGAACAAAGAAGAAGAAAAAAGTAAAAATTGTAGGCGCATTGGTTAATAAAACAACGCGCTATTAACATGAACCATTGTCAAAATAGTTTCATTTCGATCTACCATGAAAGACAGAGACAGGTCATCAAATAGTTTCTATAAGGGAGGTAGATTCAGAAGTTTAGACGGTTAGCTGATGGCAACTTAGATTTTGGACTGTCCCCCCACCAAGATTTTATCCATATAAATTTATCATAAGCAATAAATATTTTGACAATATATGGACCCAAATATCACCCATATATCACAAAATCTCCTTGATACTGATATATTTATTTGCAGCACAGTAAAGCAAACGACATAGCTGGCTCATAGACAAGCAAACTATATAGCTTGTTTTTTAGTCCAAACTGCAACACAAATGTTTTTCAATATTAAAGGGCATAGCTGAGAAATCAAAACAAACATTGCATGCCTATTTCTATTGGTTTTGCTTTTATAACAATACATTCAGAAATTTAAAACAGATACTGATCGAACTTGTTGCACTGAAATGATTACAATGTAAAAGAATCTGAAATGGATTTTTAAAATGGTAAAAATTATAATGTGATTTCCCTACCTCCAATGCAAAGCCATCTAGACAGAGAGACCAACCAGAATCAAAATGGCTGGTCAATATAAAGCCACCGACTAAGAAAAAAACAGATATTTTTTGTTGGATCTTTTGGCAAGCCACATCACGGCAAGTACACAGGTAACTCAAGAATGTCCAGGAATACAAATCCCAAATCTACAAACCTCAGTGTAGCAGTTTAGTCAACATCTTAGTCTAGCCTGAACAAGGTTATCAAAATACCTTGGCATCCCTCTAATTCAACGATCCATTGCATCTTCACAGCTTCCAACAAGTACACCTACATGTTAATTGAGACACTACCAAATTGTGCACAAACCTAAAACCACACAAGTGATGTCTACCAAGACCCCAGTACCTAATGGTAAAGCACATAACCGGCTGTCATGGAAACTTGAACGCTGCCTTGTCGTTGTGAAGGCACTGCACGTGCCTCATACCGACCCCATTCCTGCATGCCTGAGCCAGCCCTACCTAATGGAACAAGGAGTACGGGAGAAGGCTGTGTCAGACAGCACGCAAGCCGGTAGTTGTATGCAGTGGAGAACGGGAGAGTAAAAGCGGCGGGAAGAGAACTCGAACACCGGGGCCTGGCAGCTTTATTCATGTGGAACGGGGGTCCCTGTTGAATGAGAGATTTGATTCCCACACCAATGTGACGTCTATACATCACTCTATGCTTCCATGCATCTTGCATGCCACATTAGATTGACCCAGATAGGTTTTTTCCCCCTCTCTCTTTCTATCACTGCCCCTAACAGCTTTGTCTTGGCAGCTCAATTTACTCCGGCTGATGGTTAAGGGGTTAGACTCGGCCGTGTGTGAATGCCCGAACGAAGCACACAAGCGTAGAGTGTCTACAAGTGATGGCTTCAGTTTATTTGGTCAGTTAATTCACGTACGCATAATTTGGTTTGTGTTGTAAAAAAACAGGATGTTAGGTCTAATATTTGGATTATTATGGATCATCTGTTTGAATTGTTTAAAAAACTGAATTTATCCTTGGAATCTACCAAACAAAATGTCTGAAGATATTACAACATTAAACAACATCCACTGGTTAACAAAGTCATTCTTTCAATTGTTGTTCTGTCAAGGTTCTGTCTAAAATCATGTAAAAAATTGCTGAGAAAGAATCTAAATTATTCATTTTTTTAGGGATCCAGAAGTATGAACAACCCTCTTTTCATCTTACTTGAAATTTATGTTTGTAAGAAGAAGCTGAGGAGATCAAATTTTCTTAGAGAAATACCAAGTTTACTTTTCCTTCTATGGAACTTTAGAAAGCAATCGACAGTTTGTAATCACACTCTGCAATATTGGCATCACTTGAACATTTTCATTCACTTTGGGGTTTTGGCAGGTAAGACATCTGTTGCAGAATGTGAAAGAGTCAAAGACTCAGAAAGCATAAACAATGCAGTGCCTCATAACCACTAAATGAAGGAACTTTATTTACAAGACCAGGATTTACTGGACATTCAGTAGTACTGGAGATACATGTAAAGACCTTAACACCAATACAGATATCTCATTTATCCCCCACTGAAACCAATGTAACACTGAGGCTGAGAGAGGCAATAGTTTGGACCCTGTGTACATGATGGGATCAGCACTGAAGTTTGCTTTTGCAAATGAGGAGCATGACCAAGATGATTGAAGCATGTTATTGCTGCCTTTATTTTATCAACATAAAGCACTTTGAACAAAGCCTACTGTAATAATGACGGCAAATCCTTCCGATAATTGATTGTTGCTTTCTATATGGATACACCTTCTACCTGACAAGTTTCAAATTGAATGTGTGAGCCTTCAACGATTAGAATTGTTTCTTTCTTTGTTTTCCCTGTTTCCCTGTTTCTCTCTAAATATCTCCTAATTTTGAACCTGTTTTGAGTTTCTTGATGCGGTATCTCAAAGCTGCATTAAACCACAGGGATTCAGTAAGTTCAATAATTCAACCATCTAAGCGTGTTCTTCAAGCATGCTGGATTTGGTTTCAAAGAATATAAATATCATTTTGACAGCACATGCACAAAATGTTTCCAAAATGATAATAACTTTGAAAGGTATTTTACAGTTCCAAAGACCCCTTTCAACAACTGGATTTGCATCAACACAAGACTAAAATTAACTCCAGAAATGAAAACCAATCACAAAAACATGTGCCAGAGAATATGCCAGTTTTAAGGGTTTGTTGGAATACAATCTCTGTCACTTTTTCCTGTCAAAAACCCCAAATGACATTGATAATATGATGGAATATATGTAAGTAGAACAGTAGTGGAATTCAGCTGCAACTGAACTGACCTGCATGCCCATCTGACTAAGCACAGAGATGTTCAAACACCTTATATGATATGCTGAAACTGAACTATGTCCCAATACATCAGACCTGTGACATTAAGCACTCACAATAAATTCATTAAAACTTGGGACCAATGATGTGAAACGATTCCCTTTCCTGTTAAGTTGACAGAGAGTAGAGAGGAATGGAAGGTTGCTCTGCTAGGGATGAGACTTAGCCATTGCTACCACAGCAAACTGGGAAAAGACAAACACACACACATGGAAAGCATTAACTGAGCCACTTTGAGTATTGTTGATCCACCAGTCATAATGAGGCGATTAGCCTGCCAGTTCCAATGATCATCTTCTCCTAAGAAATTCTGGAAAAGACTTCATTTATGATTGACGGTGAAGGATCCCTACCGCCTGACCTCAACTGAATTTCACAGTAGCGCTGAAAAGACAATCTTAGAAAATGAAATTGTTCACAACTTAATTGTTTGCCTTTAAATGGTTTCTTTCAACAGAAAAATATGACTAATTTTAGTTAATGATAGTTTGTTACCAGGGTGATACACCATTTAGCTTTTTAACTGATCCTCCATTTTCCAAGACAGCTACTTAAAAAGTGCTCATGTATTTGAGAGAATGCTCTAAAGTTTAGGCATTTTGAATTTATTTTTGTAAACGTTTACTGCCTATCTAGACTGACAACCAGGCAATCCTATGTAAGAAAGGATTTCAAACACATCTCTCTTTAGAATATCTTATGAAAATAAAAGCCTTACAGACTGAAAGATTTCTCAGATTTACACAACAAACAATAAATCACCTATTTTGAGAAACTGCAAGTCTTTTTAATCTGCTAAAAATTATGGATAGTCTTCAAGCATCGGTCAAAAACCTTATAGGTCCAAACAATGGTTTTAAAAACTATTTTCTGTTGATACAGAGTTGGTCAGAGGACAATGTATGGCGACAATATATGGCCACGATGTGATATTTTGAGAGCTTTTGGTTACCTTAAATTAAGAAGATAAAAAAAATTCCAACATGTATGCCAGTAATCCATCCAGACCTTCTAAGTTAAGAGCTTAGCTTTAATACAAGCAAAGATCATCCACTAAGGTCCAGGGGGTCAACTATTCAACACCTCAAACTCCTGAAAAGGTTGAATTGCTACAACCATTACCAAGATGATTATTGCTCAACCTTCTTCCCATACCTTAGGTTTAAGGTGACTGGTGAGTCGTCAATCACATCAAGTAACAGATGTCCCCTTCCAGCGGCCCTCTTTAAGGTGTTAATGGGCCGTTAGGAAATATGAAACGAAACATGAATTTACAACTGTGGCTGCTCATCCACCAACCCACTTGAGAAGTGAGAGATTGACATTATGGCCGGGTCTTATTTCTAAAAGATATAGAACCTGACTTTAAGAGGGAATTTAGGATCACATCAGGTGAGATGAAAAAATTAGCAAATCACATTCTGTAACACGGTTATAAGATATCCCGCCTGGTTCTGTTATGTTGACATTTCCAAGAAACCATTACAAATACACAGACTGTAAAAAATAAGTTGCACACTGACTACAATCAGGACTAAATCAACTGCAATGGGGGCCATGTTAAATAAGCTGGTATCTAAAATAGTCATTAATGTTAATACTGGTATTTCATGTTTGTGGTTTGAATGTGCGTGTGAGCATGTCTACCCGTTGAAACCGAGGACTTTAACAAAAGGGATCCGGGCGTTTGACAGAGCGAGGACTTCCTCGCTTTGCTTTTGTGTACAAAACCAATGGGGACGTCGCTAAAAAAACTCCAAACAATGGGAGAACAAAGAGAAGTCCTCGATTTACGGGACTCACAAACATGTGTGAGTCGGGGGAGGGGAGAATCCCTAACAGTACGGGTCAACAATAAGCATTGTAGTCAATTAACGTATTTTCAAAAATTGAACAGGATATTGGCAAAGCTTTCTCCCAACCAAGCACACACAAGCAATTTGAATCAGGAGAGTATGCCTATAATTACATACTGGTCATCTTCTCGTCATAATGTCAAGGAAGTACTCCAAATAAATAACTGTAAACAGATATTTCATATCACCACCTTTTACAACAAGTATACCCATTCAGATAATATTTCCATCATTGCAAATGGAAGTAATTACAAGTTGAAGTAACTTAATACTCTAGCAAGGTGAGAGTGATATACAAGTATTTAAATAAATCAATGTTTTGATAGTATCTGATGTAATATTGCTAATGCTATTAGAAAATAAGATTACCCAGGATTAAACACAACAGTTATTGGAAAATGAAGTATGATGAATGAAGATTGAAGACTGGCAATTTCAGCTACCATGAAGTTAGTTATTTTGTTGATTCAAGATTTCTTTACCTATTCATCTGAAAATGGTAATGGTCAGATTGAAGAATTTGCTTTCATGCTTAATGTGAAAATTTGGAAGATTGTAAGAAGAGATGGGATGTAAAGGATAAGCAGAAGGTAGAGTCTAGGCAAGGTGAAGAACAGGTAGACCATTGACCTAATCATTTGATGCAAAGAAATGAACACGTTCAAGCAGTAATTTAGCTGCTTATGGCATTGAGCAACAGCCAAAGGCTGTGGCTGAAGGGCAGTTTTGGCTGCAGCTATGACTAAAGTAGAGCTGTTCTGATGTCGAGATGCTAGATAGCAATAAACATATATACCAGGTAAATTTCCATTGTTAACGCAATACCGGGCATTTCAGAGAACAATGGATTTTACCCAGTTTGTCCCAGTTTACCCAGTTTGCGCCATCTAGATGCTAAATAGAGATGCAGTGGTTAACAGTTACATGTATACCAGCAGTTGAAACACTGTAAATCCCTGCCTCATGTTGAGCCCCACATCATCAGCTATGAGCATGGTGTGAGTGTGGCACCTCTGTACATCTAGCCACAACAAGGGCAGCCAGATAATGCCCTCAAATACTAGGATTATTGCTAGATTATCACACATCACAACCCACCATCAATGACTAACAACAACACACTGTCTAATGCTATTATCTCTGTATTAACCCATTTAAGCTCTCTAACCCACTTAAAGGTGCAGTGGAACTTATTCAGGGGAAATAGGGTAGGGTGACTCAGCTGGTAGAGTACTGGTAAAAATTAACCAAAGATAGCAGGTTTAAATTTCCTTCCAAATTAAAAGCAAAAATATCTTTTGTTCGGCATATTGTTTGAAAAAGAACTGTTAAGTTTAAAGTACTGTGCCACAACTACTATTTACTCTACAGTACATAGATAGGAACTTTGCAACAGCTTTTCTGAACTATTTGTTTAGCTAATGGTGGTATAAATATTGTCCAGTCCTTGGGCTAATTCAGCCATTTTACTAAATTAAACCCGGTTTAATCTTTCACTTGTTCACAAATGCACCAAAATGATTGATCCTGTATCCTTGTACATTTAAATGACATTTCTGAAGGTTATTCATTTTGTAAAAGAAGTAAAATAATAAAATTCTTTTTGAAAATCCCTTTTTTAATACCAGATCCTAATATCTCCTTAATTTTTCTTCATTCCTCAGAGTGTAAAATCTTTAACGATGGTAAAAAAAAGTTTCAAATTTAGATTGAAGTATGCATATTAGAAAATCAAATGAGAAACTGTAATTTGCAAGTAAAACAAAACAAAATCCACACAGCTCTGAAAATCACCAAGCGTATCATGTTTTAATTTTAAGCTGATCACGATTACAAAGTATTTTAGTTAAAATTGTCTAACAATCCTTTGTTAAGTTTCCAGACCAATAACTGGGTTGTGTGATTGTCTATTGGGAACTAATTGATTGTTGGCCAACTCTGTACTTGAATTCCATGAATTCCCTAAAAGAATCCCCAATAAATGATATAAATAATCATGAATTGAATACTGTATTCAGTGGAGTAGATATAATCATAGAGTAAACACCAGCTGTTCTATATAGCATGAATTGTTGTTTGTTGTTTGGAATTCTATTTCCAAATGGGCATTGATTATTAACTAAAATATGTTTGTAATTTCTTTTGAATAATGCAGCCCTTCTGCATGTTTCCTTGTACAGATAGGCTATGTAAAATAGTTTAATAACAATTTATACCATATTAGAAATTCTAACTAAAATTCAGCGGTTATTATTATATTTATCATCTTTGTTGAAGATTGTCAAAGACAGTGAGTACACGATAAAACAGAAATAAGCTTTTATTTATAAAGAAGTGTTTATTTAGAGTAACATTTATCAAATAAATTGCAGAATATGTTTCTCAATTGTGAAACCTCATCAGTAAGGTAAAATGAGCCAACAGCAAACAGCATCTGGCTTATTACAAAAACCATGAACAGACTGGTATTAACACAACCAAATATAGAATCTTTTAAAATTTAATCAACTTTAAAATTTTCAAATACTAACAAATTTATGACTAGATTGTAAAAGCCAAAATCAAACTAACTCAATCCCCCCTTGTTTCTATAAACACTGTCCTCCTCTTGTTTGATTGTGTGTATCATACTGTTCTCAATATTGTCCTTAGTGCTAGGAATACTGTCACAATTGCAAACATTCTAGCAAATATTGAGCATCATAAGTTGTGGTCAAAAGAAGACAAGTCAATGTAGAAATCAAACTGACCACATCCAGTTTTAGTTAAACCGAACAAGGTCAAGACTAGCAGCGCACTATTACAACAATAACCAGAATCCAACTACAGGCCACAGTCCATGCTCAAACATACATCAACAAGCAACTTCAAAGTGAACCACATACCTACAAAATCATGTCCCCCTAGCTAGTAAATCATACATCAGAGATAAAGTCCTCACTAAATAGACCGCACCCAAAGAATTATTTTCCAAAACCATTGTTCCAGACAAATGTTTGTCAAAAAAGTAAACACGAATGCTAGTTGTTCTTACCTAGTAAGCATCTGTGACTGTGGAGCTGAGCATCTGTCTTCCATTTGACAACTGGCTGATGAGATTCACCCAGCCTTTGCCTCAGCTTTAATGCCCGCCTTGTTCAACCAGCAATACAGCGCTTAGTAACCATACACCAACGACCGCATTCCCTTCATAACGGCATTCTTTATGGTCTACATAATGTTATGACTCACATTTTTTACCCCTTTCTTTCGTCACATTCTTTGAAAATTCAATTTTTTTCCCCCTCCAGTTTGGGGTGGAAGTGATCACGTCCACAATGTCTACCTGATTATCCTTAAAGGAACTACCTACATTGATAAAGTAAAGTACCTTGATTCGTTCACAGAGCTAATGGTGACCAGCACTAACATTATGATTGGTGCAAAGTCTTGCACTTTAAAACCAGACTACAATTTTTAAAACATTTTGCGGCTACGACACTTTCTATATTGGTTCTTGACAAGCAAACAAGGAACGCATTTTTTGCCATTTTTAAATCCACACTGAACTAAAACAACCTGAAGTTCCACTTGATTTAGGGTTCACAGCTAATTCAAAACAAATTGAATGACAATGCATTATCAGGGAACACTGCTTCAGTTTGGTTCCCTAGATGTGCACCATACTTTCCTCAGAGCTTGTTAGATGGTCTATCTTCTGCAATGGGTCTAAAATCCTCAGTTAAATATATTGACCTATCCGTTGGAACTAAACTACCGAAGATTATTGTGCCGTTCTCAGCAGGACAAAAGCCAATCACGATAGGCCCCTTCAAAGCTGTTTTATTTTTCAGGCGTCAAAATATTATAGTTTAATTTGTTGACCATGTAACATTTTCAGGGAAGAAAGATATCGGCCAAATCAAATTCATTAGTTTTTCCCCTTCTCTTGAAATGATTCACCAACCCATGATGCATTTCAGATTCAACTGACATTGCACAGTTTCTAGAAAATGATGACGTGTCGGGACATACAAACTTTCCTGTTTGGTTTATCATTACTGGTGATTCTTCAGCTGAGTTAGATTTCCTTACAGTTGACCATTCTGAAGAAAAGCAATTAGTTTAAGTATTTCTGCTACACTCAAATGAAAAAGTACTTCAAGTGGGAACTATTTCAAGACTGATTACCAATCTCCTCACAACAAGACAATCTTCAGATGCTGACGTGATGTCAGAGTAATGCCTTCCTGGTAGGTTTGTTTTTTGAACAAAATACTTCTACTCATGACAATATACTTGATTGCAACTCAGGCTTTTAATAACACTCTTTATGATTCTCATACCTGTCTTCAGAGTCAGTACTCATCAGAGTGTCCAGGTACTCATTCTCCTGTAGTGTTTCAATAATCACAACAGTGTACTCAACCCTACATTGTGCTAGTCACACAGTAATCACAACAGCGTACTCAACCCTACATTGTGCTACTCACACAGTAATCACAACAGCGTACTCAACCCTACATTGTGCTACTCACACAGTAATCACAACAGCGTACTCAACCCTACATTGTGCTACTCACACAGTAATCACAACAGCGTACTCAACCCTACATTGTGCTACTCACACAGTAATCACAACAGCGTACTCAACCCTACATTGTGCTACTCACACAGTAATCACAACAGCGTACTCAACCCTACATTGTGCTACTCACACAGTAATCACAACAGCGTACTCAACCCTACATTGTGCTACTCACACAGTCAACCTTTTACTCAAACCTGCACCCATGCTTTTAGAAAGAACTTATTTCAGCCTTTGAGAAAAGCTTCGCTAGATTCATAACAGAAGGCTACTTTACCAGTGTTTGCATTTGTACCACAGGTCATTGGATGGAAAGCAGTTAACAACAGCTAATTCTTTCTTTTTTTGGAAAGTGTTAACTTTCATATCCAGGCTGTACTTGTGTCTATTTGAACTCATGATTGAGTAATTTCTTCTGTGTTACTGACACTCACAACTAGGCCTACTCATGACTTTCAGCAACACCTCTTGTACCTTGCCTTTAACATCAAAATAAATCTTGAAACCAATCACTAAACAACATGTTTTATTCATTTATATCACAGTACTATACTGTTATAGAGGCCCTATAAGACTCATTGCTTGTCTGCAACATTCTAGGAAAAGTCTAGAGGGGTATAAGTTTGACAAGCGAGCCGGGGCATCACAGAACAGTTTTCGACAAAGAAATTAAGTTCTGAACAATGATTTGGCGGCTATGGGAATTCAGTTGCAGATGTAATTCCAAACTTCAGGGCTTACACACAGGTCGACCCCAAACGAAGGAACTATTTCTTTGACAATCTGGTTTGTTTTTTGCTTCTTTTTTTTATAGCAAATCTTATGAGCCTCTGGAGAATTAGCATTATGACACAGGCTGATACAAATGCTGGAAAAAAAGAAGATAAAAACACCCTTTTGTTTATTAGAGCCATGTTTTCAAACAATAGTTACATTGAGACCAAATTCAAATATTCTGTCATTAGGCCCCAAAAGATTTGAAGCCCACACAGTGCCGAAGATCAGGCACTCTCATGAGAAAGTTGTTCAAATACATTTTTTTCCCAGCAGCAACAAAAAGGATATAAATGCCCCCAGTCTGTCTGCAGTAAGGGACGATCTCTTAAAAACTTTGGCATTGTATCAGGGATTTGGGGAAACAAATGTTGTGAAGTGTCAAATGCCATTTGACTGCACTTCCAGCTTAGTATTGATCTGATGCATTCAAAGTAATGGAATTTAACTGCAGGGCACAAATGTAAAATGAATGATCAAGTAATGTAAACCATTGTAAAGGTTATGATGGATATATGTACAAACTTTTAATAAGCTATTACCTTCCTGAAGGTGTTTTGAAAAAAAAGAAGACCCAATCCCAAGAGAATTTGTGTGTAATTTTTATAAGTAAGAAGAAGTTAATTGCGTACACATTATGGGGGTTGTTTTGTTCTTATCAAATCCATACTTTACATAAAGTATAATAATAATGAGCATTTAAGCATCGTTTGAAGCAGCTCTAAGCTGAGCGTGATTGCAGAACCTGTTCTAGGATGAACTATGAATAGTTGTGCAGAAACCGACGCACTCAAACTGTGTACATAAAACCTTTACAACAATCAAACTAAGTGAAATGACCCAGCCAGGGTATATAAGACCATCTACAGTTACCAAAAAACTACAACCATTAAACAATAGTTTAACTAAAGAAAACTTGCCCAGGGGATCAACCAAACCCCAAACTGCAATGCTCAGACGCTTTTCAGAAGTTGGTATACAATGCCAGTAAAATCCACATGGTAATGGTGCGTCATGCATTCCGACCATGGAACACAATACTTCAGGTATTGAATAGCTACACGTTTTGACACCTGAAAGGTCTTGTGTATAAAGCTACCTCCGCACCGTCCGGCCAAATTAAGTAATAATGAGTGACATTCGGGAACAATTGCAGCTTATTTTCCTTGTCATCCAAAGCGTGGGAAGTGAAACAAATTTAAGCCGTCTCTCCATCTACTCTCAAAGTGAAGTTGTTCACCTCAACTGTCCCCAAAAACATCAAGTGTTACAGTTTCCAGTTGTCAGATTATACTACAGAAAGGATTGCATTGAGCAATGCATTGACTTCATCATTTTATTCACCAGCTTGTGTTTCAAACTATTCATTAACTAAATATAATAAAATCTTACTGATCAAGATTTCACAGTTTTCAATCAACAGACAATTGGTCCTCGTTTATTGCTTTTTACTACACTCTCATGAATAGACACTCTATACATAATTTCGACTCAAAGTGAAGTTGGTTGCATATCTAATTTTCATAAAGTGTTAATAACAATAGAAACAATAATAATGAAGTACATAGTTCAAATGAAGAGCCAATATCTCACAAACAAGATCACTGTTGAAGCACACCCACACACAACAATTTAAAAATGTCTCTAAAAGGTGTCCAGTTTTGTTTTTTAACTAGTCTTGGAGGTTAATAAGACAGAGAGCAAGTTGGGTAGACCTCAAATTGTGGGCAACTGAAAAAGAAGGCAACATGACCAACCATCTGGAGTAAGGTTAAAGGTAAGTTTCACTTCTTTCAACAGTGAAACTGATTTTAATAGAACAGTTATTTCCCTATAAACCAGTTCCAGCATATGAACCGAAACTATACAGTAACAATTTAAACATAAAACAAAACTTCTAACCAGTCCTTCATTTATTTAGTTAAATATTTAGTGGCAACAACACCATGCGAAAGGTTTGTAGAACAGAAACCATTTCACAGCTGCATTCCAGTTTTCCATCTTAAGTGGGGGAACTGGTTGAGCAATGTGACAGGTCACTAGTTGACCGTGTTCTCAGAGAGGTGCTGTCACTACCGGTAAACCTCAAACTGAGAGCTGTGCGCGACCGCTCATGTAACCCGAACATTACCGTGATGCTTACAAGCAGTCTCGCTGCCTCCTGAATCTGAGCAAGTGTTCCCCCAATGGAACAGCTTCGTCACCCCCTTCAAACAATCCCACTCATCCACAAAGAGAAGGGGGCAGAGCGCAGAGTAGTGTTAGCAAAATACACATCAACGGCCATCCTGGCCCCCCATAATAACAATATCCCTCTCACCAACAACAATGTTGTTCTACAACATGTTTTTCTTTTTGCCAAAGTTTTCTTTTCATTTACATTTTGTTCCCCTCAATAAACAAAACTGTGAAAACAACAACACAAAATTCAGAGAAGTATTTGCATTGGAGAGCACCCTGTCCTTTGTGTCGTTTCCATCGAGAAAATGATCCTCTCAGGATCCAAGGGGGTAATTTGGGTGACAGAGACAAGAATCTTGAGTTTATAAATCTCAACAAGTGTGTGACTCTGCCCTGCAGCTTCACATACATTGTTAACCATATAGATCTCAGGGAATGGACAAAAGGTTCATCTTAAAAACAGTTTTCAAGTTATCTTCATTTTTATGCAGGAAGCAGAGCTCAAAATAATGTAGCCAGATTTAGCCAGTGTTTGAACACAAAACAACTCGTCTGGAAATGTGCTACTTACTCAATGTTATCTTCTGCCAGTAGGCAAACTATTAGCTTGATTTCATGCCTTAATCATTCTAAAGAGAAATTACTGAAAACATGAATAGTGCAAAACATTCTGTACTCATTACTAACTTTCATTCAAGAAAGGTTGTACATGGTTCTTTAGCAATAGAGCTAATTCATGTAACTATTACTAGGTCATTTAAACCATTACATAAAAGCAAAACTTGTTCCCAACCAACCGCCCCTCCGGACAGATGATAATGATGTCGGTCACGAGGGGCAGAAACCAGGCCATTTTATCCAGCTGACCCACTTTGCCAGACAGTTAAAGCTGTCAAGTGCTACATAATCCACCTACCCTTCTAACAATGTCCAGGACAAAGAGACAGAGTGAGAGAACTTTAAAAAAAAAAAATTGAATGATGTAAAATAAAACTGGGCTTAATCCCTGGTGCAGAATATTCATGAAGTGAGAACATAATCTGGAACACCTGCCATGTGCTACTGTGGGTCTGCCATGCTACTGTGGGTTGCAGACAAACCACCGATCATGGCAAACAGTGAGTGAGTCCCCCCCCCCCCCCCCCCAACCAAGGGTGACTTGCATCTCAGTTTGTTATTTGTTAAGTTTGGTGAGACCAGGGTCTTTGACAATCTTTCTATAATATTGTGTAGTCTTTTTGTGTTTTATCGAGTCGTTGCAAACACAATTACTGCAGAGTGCACCTTACTACTTAATGAACTATAACTACTTAAATACTTTCTCCCTGGGAAGTTCAAAATGTTACAACTGAAACGAGTTTCACAGGGTCTATTGTCATTAACCACTTCATGTTAGATGGTGTGTGTACGTACAAAATGGCTACGCAGATGGTTTTTAACACCCAGAACAACTTCGGAGCAGCCTCAATTGTTTGCACTTAGTTGGACGGCTGACATAAATATCCACCCAGGCGTGTAGCAAGTACATGCATGCACCTACCGTGATACGGTTCATTTTAACCATACAAAGAAGGGGAAAAGGTACTGGAATTCATGCTCGCAATATCCCTTTTTCTAGGGGTTATTGCATAGGCCTAATCCAAGATTCCTCACCTTTGTCCTTTTGTTATACAAATATGGCAAACAAGAATGAACAGGCTGCCACCATTGTTTATCATTGCATTCAGCTCAATGGCAGGTGAGTGCGAGAGTTTCGAGATTCCAGCACACCATGGCAGATTATCAGCCATGACTAATGGCCGAGGTTCTGTGATTCACGGTGAGAGCCTACTCATATTTTCTCACATGACAACATCAAATCCCAGTGCTAACTAAAAGAACCGTTATTGTCTTTCCTTTGTCAAGTCAGGGTTTCACCCTGGCAACAATATTTTCAACACAAAAAAGAACAAAAGATTACTCCAAAAGCTCCAAAAAGTTCCAATAAATAATACCTTGAATGGGCACAGGCTTTTTTCAGAATACCGACGTGAATTGGTACCACACCACTGCATGAATATCATGTTATTCAATGCAAAGTCATATTGCAATGCAAAGGCTGGCTCGAAAACAAGTCTGGTACCCGAATCAGTTAGCACAAGAAATATGTTGACAACTGTTTAATAGGGGTGACTTAAACCATAATATCTAGACAGTGGTAATTGTCCAGCAGATTTAGGTTTATAGCTGACACCACATCAATCCTATCACTTTTCAACATCAAGTTTTCTAACAAATTTTTGTCAAGAAAGAAAGGTGTTTTGTTGTCTGGTACGAAAGTACTAGACTAAGACATTGTTCTGATTTATTGCAAATACCGTCTCAATAATGCCCAAGTGAATCAATCAATCTATAAAGTGAAATTAATGGTTTGGCAATACCTCTGCACACTTTACTCAAAATACAATCAAATTAACAGCCTGTAGTCAATTACAGTGAATTGATCTTTAATGCTTTCAAAGTTTGAGGAATTCTTTCTGGGTAAAATCCAACTTGTTATTGGTATTGTGCAAGTAGGAAGTACCACATGGAAAAACATAGGTCTGAAGTTAGCTCTTGTACAATGTACCTTTGTTGAGACTATCTTATACATAGCTAAATAAAAGGCATCATTACAGTTTTACACTAAGCCTCATTGTGGACAAGTTCAGAAGTGTGGATTGTGGATGACTTTTACCTAGACCAAAGATGTGTAATGAGAAAATAAACATAGAACTAATATCATCCTTAAAAAGAAATCAAACAATACAAAGATTTGCATGGCAGAAAAATGAAAGGCTAAATGTTTGTGTCTGGTAGGCCTATGGGATGTATAACCAAGCCCAACAATTATCATAGAATTATGAAAACATGAGTTATTGATCTATTTTTGTGCTGGCTGAGTTGTCATCTGGTATCAAAACATCTCAAAATAACCATGTCAGGCCAATTACCACCAACAGTCTCCAAGGTCAACCAATGTCAATCACTACAAACTACTTTTGGAAGAAACAGTAAAAACCTGAAAACTCATTTATGAGGTGTCTCCGGGCGGACAAGAGGACATCTGTAAGCTTTCGCTCAGGACCAAGGAACAAACAAATTCAACAATTACCTTTACATCACACACACATCCAACTCTCTCATTAAAACCCACAGACTGCTCTGTGCTTTTCTAATTTTTATTTTTTTATTTTTTTTATTTTTTTTTGGGGGGGAGGGGGCCTACATCCTTGATAACCCCTGTGACCACAAGTATTTTTAGAGGAGGAAAATAAAGATGGCTTCCACCCTTCACCTTGTCCTTTCAAGCAGATGTCCCAGGCTCACAAAAAAACATGATTTAAATCTCTACACCCAAGGAAACACCTTGACCTTGGGTAGAAATATTGCCTCCTTGTCTAGACAGATTATTAGTGACTACGTCCTGGGGGAACTCAGCAACAGGGCTTCTTGGGTCCCAAACAGGAACCCTGGGGGTTAAGGGGGTCAAGAGAAACAACAAGTGAGAAATTGGGAATGGGGAACAACTATACTGGATGTCTAGTCAAACAATTCAAATGGCAAATTGGGAATGGGGAACAACTATACTGGATGTCTACTCAAACAATTCAAATGGCAAATCTGTAGGTTGGTAGTCATGTGACTTGACAACAATAGAATTATCCCCTGTTTTACAAACAACTGAAAATGTTATGAAAAACAAGCAAGGACAGTAAACATTGAGTAATTATCATGTTATAAAGTGACTTGTGATAACAAGTAGGCAAAATGTGTTTACCTTATTGTTAGGGCATTCCTGGATGGAAAATTAAAACATGATTAAATATCCAAAGCGGCTGTGCTCCAGCTCAAACATTTGTTTATTTCAAAGAATCCAGGAGTCCTAAAGTAAAGGTTTGGTGCACTAAAAAGAACTAAAGTATTCACGTGACAGTCTCAATCCTGAGCCTTCCTTGACTGAACAATCTTACGAGTACCAACAATCTTACAGAAAATGTGCCCTTTTAAAAAAAATGCTGTAACAGTTTACCAGACAGATTTCACTTCCAGCAATTAACTGTACAAAAAGGTATTGTTGTTTGCTGTTTGTGGAACAACAAAAAACATTTTAAAAATTGTCCACTCTTTTTTAAAACTATTTTTGGTTCTGACAGTGTAGTGACAAAATATAGCTTACAGACGCAATTTACTCCAGTTAAACACTACTTTAAAAATATATGGCCAGTTAGTTTTCTGCAAAAAGTGGTGATCTGCACATTGTGCAATGCATGTTACACTCCATTTTAGTGAACTCAGCTTCCAAATTTTACCACTGAAAATTTCTGCCCTACCATCCACAAATTTGAAATAATGTTTTAAAATAACACAATTTGATTTCCATGATTAATCAATACAAGGATCTGCTTCAAAACCAAATTGTAAATGGCATTGGTTTTGAACCCTAAGCAGAAAAGTTACAACTCTGAAAAAAAGGAACAATTCTTTCATGATCTTCTAATATTTGACCAAATCCCTGGACTAAAAATAAAACTGCATTCCCCTGATGGTAAATCAGTTCCTGATACATGTCACTAAGCAAATCCTTGATCTCTGTCTATAACAGTACAGCGACAGAAAAAAACCTACCCATCTACTTTGAGTAAGTCATTCACCTATGGTATTTACGTCAGCACAATGATTAATCTCTGAGACATATTTGTTATTGTACGCAATTTAGGACGATCTTAGACACCTGTGAATGTATCTTCAAAGCATAGCGTAAAAACAAATTCTGTACCGTCGAATCCCCCCCCCCCCCCTCTCGTTTTCGTCATCATCCCCAGTACGCTGTTTAGCACCAACGGACGATATCAAACCAAAGTGTTCGCTCACTCAACCAGACAACGCTCGCTTGGACCCGGCACGGCGAGAAGGCCCAGGGGCAATCAGCGACAGTTGTGTCCGCTCCGATACTTTCCGCAACTTCCCCCCTACCTCTAAGCTCAGGTTGCTTAACGCTCCAGATGACTCCAGACTAAAGATATCTAAAACAAATGAGGCATGCGGAAACTGCACAATTAAGTTGCCTGATCAGTCTCAAATGTGAGATTTCCTTCTCTCTTCTCATCTACTCCCATCCTCCCTTCCGAAAAAAACAAATCTTGTAATTCAGGGAGGGGGACCATCATGACTGCAAGCTGCAGTAGCAATGCCAAGACAGCAGGGAGGGACTTTGTCACTGCGGTTATTTACCCAGGCCAATGGGGAATTTTGTTTGTAGCAAACTGCACAGATTACAAAATGACAATTGGTGTTGGGTCAGTTGTTTGCCTCTCTGCTATCGTCCCCAGGAGCTAGAGTTCTCATTCTGATTAATGCTTTTTATTCATGAGTCAGTGAAGATCAGAGCTTGTGCCATAGTGAATATTGTTCAATTAACATCATCATACCGAATTTGTCCTTTCTGTTCTCAGAGTTCACAAAGTAAAACCACAATTACCAACCAAAAACAAAGGAAAAAACAGGGTTAAATCTTGAATTCTTATGAGACATCAAAACCACTGAAGAAAAAATTGGTTGAAATGAGTAATGTGATATTTTAGCTGTCATACCCAAGTTTTCATAGTGAATCATCACCAACATAAACCCTATTTGAAACTTATTTCAAGAAGAGCTCCTTAAGAGTGAAACTGATAATTGTCTCCTATTTCTGCAGTAAGTGATTTGATTGTTTAGAAAGATGCTGGTTTAGGAAAACTGTCAAAAAATTCACTGTCAACTGTTGAAAGTTGACTGAAGTCACATCCCAGATCATGCATTACTTGACTCTAAGGTATTATCTGCTGGAAAAGCATCTTTAACCAAGCTGTGTCCTGAAAGATATTTACCTGAAAATTCTGGGAGAACTCCGGACATAATGGAACATGATGGAAGTTATAAGCGACTCTTGAAGGCACGGGCTGCAAGCCTGACATTTTGAAAAAAATTGTCCAACAATTTGAACAAATTTCCTTGACTAGCTTCTGATGAACACTAGGCTCCTATGTATAAATCCAGTGTGGCACAGACTGAAGTTCATGCACAAATGATCCATTGTTATCATACCAGTTTAAATCATCTCTAAACAAAAAAACAATATTCTATTGATGAGAAGGGTGAGTCAATTATTTTAAATATGGACAGGTTCATTTACACCTTGTCTTCCTGACGCAACAGTTACACAAGTCTCTACTACTGCAAGATGTCACAATAACACAGACATGGTGTTTTCCTTAATTTAACTTGTTGCCCTCTTTGTAGGCTTTTATGATGAAATCTTCCCCCCACTGTAGATCATAACCCCCTAAAATATCATGGTTTGGAAGGTCCCACACCAGGAAATATAATCAGCTAATGGACTGCAATGAACAGAAACTAAAAGTATCTCAATTTACATTACAGCTCCATTCAGGATGGTTAGAACTGATACTAGGCCGATGGCCTGTTGACACTAGTTCATTTGGTAGTTATTATAAAGGCCAGTTCCTCAAAAAATATAACTAAACCAAGACAAAAACTAGTACTGAAATTAAATTCACACTTCCTGTTTCCTGTTTGAAAGGGGGAAAATATAAATAGGAGAGAACTATATTGGGGGGGGGGTATATAAAATCAATAGTGATTTATGAAATAGCCCACAGGTTTGATTATAATTTTCATTTATTAATTGATTATTTTGAGTTTTATCATAATGATAATACAGCCAATAAATCTTGTATCTTTCAGGCAATAAGACCAATGAATCCTCTGGAGTATTTATTGCTGATAGCCAGAGGGGCATGATCAAACCCACACAAACATTGAATGATCGGTCAGTTTTATGAAAACACACCTACAGCAAACTTATTTTAAGGAAAATGAAGAAGGAAATAGGTAACAAAAATACAAAACATTCTAATTCAAGAAACCTTTTCAATTTGAGTCTCTGACAGTAGAAATCCATTAAAAAAAAAATTAAGCCTTTGGAATGCCCAAATTCCAATATCACAAACACACTACCATCAGTTTCCAGGTAATGTATTTGAAGCATCACAATTGAGAGTAAAAACAAGCAGTCAAAATGTACTCATGATACATTGAAGAAACAGCTTCTCTGTGAAAGCATATACTTTCTTTAAAATTGATATCTGCAATCAAACATTACATAAACTTATCACCCTCAATATGTATTCAATTCCAAGTATCACAAAACAACTAATAGGGTCTAACAGTTGTTTGTATGGGTTAAAAAAGAAATAAAAAAGAAAGAAAGAGATAAATGAAGCAGTGTTCTTGTATTTCACATTCACTCATTTATTCAGACCATTACCTCTCCATTACAAAGCACTTGATTGGATAATGACATCGCTCCGTTAAAAATGTCCAGTATACAGGGTTCACTTCAGGACACCCGGCAACAGTGGAAAAGAAGAAGAAAAGAAAGCGGGGGAAAAAAAAGAAAGAAAAAAAAGAAGAAGAGGAAAAAAAAGAAGTCTTAAGGTGAACTCCCAATCAAAGTGACAGGTTTCTGAGCTCAGGGGAGAGCGCTGGTAATTCCCCAATGACTCTACTCCGATATTCCCACAGGGGTTGTCCGGACAAATCAGTTACATTTTAGTCCTTTTTCTCTTTGCCTTACTTGCAGTGGATTGGACATCAGGTTTCTTATTAATATTTCAAGATTAGCGGAGATGGGACGATGAACAGACTAAACCAGGTGGGAACAGAATCATGAGGACATTCGCCACCGAAAAATACAGAGAAAATTGTTAAGAAAATCAGGGCAAATGTACAAAAATATCCCCAAGGAGTTCTCAGTCGATTGAAAATCCCTCTTGTCAGCGTAGGACCTGAAATTACAGTTGAAAAACTTACACAAAAAGCTTGACAGTACTAACGTCATCCAATGTTGAAAGTCATTTCATTAAATGAGTTTCATGATTTCAAAGAAATACCAAATAAGTTTGAAATCAAAATCATTCATTTATGCAGACAACTATTCTCAAATCTGGAAGAAATTCTAATTTCAATGGACTTAATAAAAAAACAAATTTTTTTAAAGCCTGACAAAATATTCATTAACTTGTCACAGCCTTTGAATATCGCATCAATATTCGTAGTATCCTGAATGATCCAATTCAATTCAGAAATCTAGCAATAATATTCCAAATCTAGCAATAGTTATAAAGCAACCTTTATTCACTTAAAGTCTGCAGTTTCCTGCCATGTCAATGCTAACCAAGATAGCCAGTGTAATTTAAATGTGTCTTTTTCAGGCTTTTCCCCCTGTATTTAACCAAGTGATATAAACAGGTTGGAAGGAATGCTGATCACCAGACCATAAAATCAATTCCAATACACCAATCATCTGTTTGTGTCAATCACTAGTGATATTTACTCCACCAGATATTCATCTCTATCCAAAATGAAAATGTCTCAATTTATGTTTTCACAAAATCCCTTTTACTTGTCATCTTCTTTTTGTAAATCAAAGTTGTAGTCCTTTGGAAATTCTGAAAAGTTCTACATAAGATTTATTTTCTTTGCGTGTGGGAGATTAGAAAACCATATCAGTATCAATAATTAAAATTACCTCACATCATTTCAAATTTATCAATTTATACTTTTGTTCAATCAGAATTTGTGTGTGTGAACACACCCACCGATCCTTGTGGGGTCCAAAACACAACAGAACAATGGACCCCACAAGGAATTCTTTGTGGAACCTGGACCCCACAGGAGAATTCTTTAGAAAAGGGAATAATAGAACAACAATAGCAGTACCCCACAAACCGGATCCGTAAGGCTGGGTGTGTGTGTGAGTTTGTTTTCACATTCAAACCGGGGACCTATAACAAAAGAGGACAATAGGGTCCCCGGTTGGGTAAAGGTCCCCAGTTGGAAATTGTGTACAAAACCAATGGGAGCTGTTGCCAAAAAGTTAGAGTCCAAACAAAAGAGGGACAATAGGAGGTCCCCGATTGGAGGTGTTTACACACTTGTGTGTGTGTGTGTGTTTAATGGCTTTCTTATTAAATAATAGATCTCAAATTTTTCAAATGCTGTATCACTTGAACAATATTTTCCACCAAAACAAATTTCCAATTTCTACTTTTCTTATTTCTGGATGAATATTTACTGATTGCATTCTCCTAGTTTTTCCTTTTGACATTTTGATGTATCACAGCAATTCTTTCCAGCAAGTTTTGAGATGTTCTTACTCTGTTGCAAGCACAGACTGATGAATTTATGCATGCAATCACTTCTGTCAACTGAATTCACCTTTCTATTCTGATGACAGGTAAATATTATTATGCACATTTTTAAAATGATACTGTTGAATTATTCATCAAGTAATCACAGTCCCTAGAAACAAAAATAGGAAGATTTGATGTACTCACACTGAAAAGAGAAAACCAGGTTAAAGACCCCCACCCTTTGTGCCGTTTGACGCGAGCAATGGGGGCACAGCAATGTGATGTCAAGCGTCAAATTGCGAATCATGCATACATGCAGAGGTGATTCAATCACCAATGAGTTTACTGCCCCAGTTTACATGTGGGGCATTGCCCCTGCAAGAACTTGTCATCATTAGTTGTTTAAAAGACACCAGGGCAGAAATGTGTTAAGCGCAAAAACATTTTGCTTAGCAAAGTTAAGTTACCGGCCAATATGCCACACAAAAAGCATTGTTTGTGACTGACTCTCAGCCAAGTTTTGCATTCTGAAAACCTAGTGCTTGCTCAAAACCTCTAAAAAATTAGGCCTGTGGCTAGAATTCATTGGCACTGCCATTGGAAATAGAATTTTCTGTAGGGATGTTTTTAATGGAATATAAAGAAGAGTGCAATGGATGCCACAGAAGACAAACGGAAAGTTTGACAGTGCTGTCTGTTACCCTATTCCCCATTGGATACAAGACATATCAATGCTACTTTTACTTTGAGATATTTCCAAGGGATACCAAAAGGTGACTTAAAGTCTGTATTTTAAGCAAATGTTTGACATTAAGTCTGGTGTCCTGAACACCACTTAGAACATTTCTTAGGCATATTGGTTGGCAAAACTGTGACCTTAAATCTTTTAAATCCCCATAAATCTGTGTATCCCCCCCCCTGAAAACGTGTGTCTTGACTGAGGCTTTTTTGTCATGTGCTAAGAAGTCAAGAACATTTTGAATGGGTACACCTAGATGGAATCAATGCTCCATCCTGCGTAAATATTGGTCCAATCACCAAGTTTGCTCACATATTCAGCTAAAGGGAACACAGACTGAAGATACCACTCTACCTCAACTTGAAGTATATCCTTCCCTAATCCAAGGCTGCAATGATAGGGTAAGGGAGGTTTAATAAGGACGAAGTGTTGATGAAACATTCCATTAAAGATGCTAGTGTCAACCATCTCATCCTCCTATGTTAGACATTCCTCCTTGAGATGGACACAACAACTGCTGACCAAAGTTCAACATTAGTTCATCATCTTACAGTTCAAAAGGTCTACAGAGTGTTCAAGTCACAGTATCTGCCGTGTGACCTGACACAAAGCCTCCATGTTGAAAGTTTCTGTTGAAAAGGCAACCTTCAAAGGTAAACTTCCAATTCATTCTTGAATGACTTTGTGTTTAGGGAGATGGCATATAAAAAAAAAATATACTTACAAAGATTTCACAAACATCCAATTTCAGAAGCATGCAGCAATACAAGTCAAATTTTCTTCTAAAGACACCTGGTGCACACTGACTGAAATCGGGCCCGTATTGGGGGAAAATCCACAAGACCACAGGACTTGCAAATGAAGAAAAAAAAGTTGAGTAAGTGTACTTCAAAACTCAAAAGAATTTAAAAATAAGTCTCATAGTCAACATCTGAACAACACAATGAGACATTATTAGCCAATTGAAAAACAAAAGACTGTAGGAACGTGAGTCTACTGGTTTGATGCTAAAATCACTGGTCTGCAGTCCACTGTTAATTTTGAGCCCTGTATAAGTCAGTAAACTCCCCAGTTCTTTTCCATCTATCAACACAACCTGTACAACAACCAAGAGGCGTTTCCACATCTAAATATCCAAACCACCCTTATGCAACTGAGAAAATAGATCAACGTCGTGTCTCTTTGTGACATCCAGGCTAATTTAGACAAGTATATGAAATATTGATAACTACTCATCCAGAATACTGGTCTCATAAATTATACAGTCATTTACACAAATATTCCTGACGCCAAATTATGTTATGTTTGTTCTGCTCACGTACACGAGAGTTATGTTTGTAATTAGTTAGCTTTACTGACATTTAAAATAAACAGTTGTCAACACAGGAAATTCCTAAATAAAACATTACATCACCAATTTTGTAAAATACAATATTTCAATTAGAGAGTTATTCAAGTGTAATGGGTTGATAAGTCAATTGTTTGAAGAGTGAATAAAGAGATTTTGAATCTTTTCTAATGTTCACCTCTGTGGACCCCAGTTTAATTCCAACCTACAATAAGAAATTCACCTTCTCGTTTGGTATTTTTCATGTGATGTTTCAAACACTTAATGCTTCAGGGTTTGGAATCAAGAGAAAGGAATCAGAAAAATTTATGTTTTGCATTTAGGAGCAAAACTAAAGTTACAATTTCACTGTAAGTTTAAATCTCCATTCCCGAATAAAAAACATGAAAACATGAATTTGTGCACTTTTTACAATCATTTTTTATTTATTTTTTGTAGGTTGCATGTTTGAAAATACCCTGGTTTAATTCTAATGCAACAAAAGTTTTACCACTTTCCAAAACAATTCAATCACTCAGAATCATTTCAAATGAATGACATCCAGTGGATATCCTGACTGGAAAGCCTTCAACCATTGCTTGTGAGTAAGCTGACCACAGCCCATCATGAGACTGTCAGAAACTATTCTCTTCAACAAAGCTCACACTGAGACAAGAGCAGAAATACCCCCCCCCCCCTGTCAGAATGACCTAAATCCCTGCTCCAGATTCCCTCTCTCCAACACAGTACCTGATCCAACAGCTGGATGCACCAGCCCATTATGTGCTTTATGAATGGGTGGCTACTGGTGTACACAATTTTGAAAACAAAACAATTTCAGGAGTCCCGGACAAGTGTTGATCACACGCAAAGCCGATGATTGGTGTAAACAGTGCCTCACAAGGGTGCTGTAAACGTTGCTCGACCCATGCCCGAAAGAGTTAAGGAGACCCCCTGCTGTTTCTATGACAACTGTTATGAAACAATATTTAAACCGACCTGGGAGAGTGGACAAGATGAAGAAGCTGTTAGGAGAGAGGTGGGAGGTCCGCGATCCGATTGCACAAATCAACACCTCAGCATTTCAAACCTGATATATGCAGGTCTTTAAGTGAACTATCTTATATACCTGAACCATGATGGCACAGTTGGATGGCTAAACTAAAGGCCTTGTATCTTGTTAGAATTAAGGCAGTAAAACATACAGTGTGTCTACTTTCTGCTCTGTTTATTGGATATCATTGTTGTTATTCTTTCATCATCATGGTTTAGCTAGTTCGTCGTGGTCTGTCTTGTGGTTTTTGTCTAAGTTTGTTTGTTTGTTTGTTTGTTTGTTTGTTTGTCTGTTTGGTTTGTGCGCTTGTTTACCCGTCTCGTTTTGATCCTTGTATGATCTGTTGTAAATATGAATTGTTTTATTATATCATTATGATATTATATAATTACCTTTGGTTTGGTTTGTACAAGGCATCCCAGCATCCCAAACAAGTTTTTGTTTTTATGGGTCATGCCTCCTTACAGTCTCAGTCTCTGTTAACTAATCAAGTTGTTTATTTATGTATGGAAATAAATGTTTATTAAATGAAGGAATGAAGAAAAAATGCTGACAATTGTTAAATACAAGGTTACAGTATGGGTTACCTCCAGGGGCACTACAAAATGGTCAAACTGTCAACACCAGCTCACTTAATGACAGCTTGACAGAGCAACAAACTACCTTGATGAAAATTACATGTATCTCCCATGTTATGTTTTTTTGTTTTTTGTTAAAGAAATAATAAACTGATCTACTGTTTGGGGGAAAACTAAGAAATATCCCATAACAGATAAATCTTGCTCTGAAAAAGCAAGACAGAGAGTACTATAAGGCAGGGGGCAAATGATTTGATCATCTTTAAATATGTTGAGTTGAACATGAGGATATGTAAGTCTGTTTAGTGATAGGCAGAGAGAGGGTTGGTTTCTTATTTAAAAAGATGTACCCTTTGACCCCTTGAAATAATGTTGGAAACTTTGGGAAACTCCTAAAGAAATTACAGTGAAAAAGACCCCACAAAAATGACCATGTAAAATATGACAGTAAGCCACTTCTGATGTGCCCAACCCTTTAAATATTTTCCCTAAACTGGACTCCTTGGTCTGACAAAAGCTCAGAATGATTTCCCTGGGAAGTAATGCTACACACATAACAAACAACTAGAAACCTGACAGATTGCTGTTTTGAGCAGTATCCACTGAAAACTGTTGATGATGACGTCGGTTTAAATTAAAGCTAGTCCTGTATCCCCATTTGGGAGAGCAAAATCCAAAACAGACTGTGGACCTTTTTGAAAGAACTTCTGTTTTGACCAGCACATTGGATGTTTTTGATGAAGACGTCATTACAATGCTAGTTCTGTTTCCTCCATCGTGAGCACAAAGTTAGGAGCTCTAGAGAGACATTTACAAGAATATTGTTGTTGCAGGTTTGTGTTCTCAATGTAAGTCAATGAAGACATCATTACACGGCACTACCATCCTGATTCCCACTGCAGGGCCTGGTAACAATGCTTGGAAAGGGAGATGGAGATGTGAGTTTCTCTCTCTACATGTACAAGTACACCTCAGAGAACTATGACTATTATGAGATGTCAGATGCTGTATGTAGTCTGTGACATGTCAAATTTTGTGAACAGACCTTGTATTAAATCAATGTTAATGCCTGCGCACTCAAAATCTCCACCATGTAGAAAGACACTTGAGTTTAAATCTTGAGTTTTACCTACAACACTTTGCTTAACTCATAAAGTCAGAGGATATACATTGCTTTCAAAAATGGATTATGAATCAACATGTATTTATGAATTAAAACAACAACGGCAGCAGCAACAAGAACAACAAACAAACAAATGACAAGCCCAAAGTTTGATAGTTTTTCAAAGTCTAGTACAAACAGTAAACAGTCAGGACCCCTCAGTTGAATAATTTCAAGTATTTTCAAATGTCTGCATTTTTTTACTGCATGTGCAAAAACCACATTTTCAAAGTTGTACAACTCATCAAAGCCAACCATTCATAGACGGTCTTCCAGAAAGCATCTCACAAATAGAAGTAGAGTTTTTATGCCAACAAAGCAGCTCTCACCACCCGTACAAGGAACATTCCGCCACTATAGGCCCCTAAAGTACAATAATGTCTGAAACAACATTGATATAATGTAGAATGTCACACTCCACTTTGCAAAAGGTCAAAACAAAAATCCTTCTAAACCTTATCTCTGTTATCTCTGATGAAATTCTATGGTCAACATGCAATTCCATTTGAGTTGTTTTCAACAGAAGTTTGCAAATAAAGACACTATAGGGTACAAATACACAAAGGACAAAGTAAATGATCTCAGTAAATACAGTACTTAGGGCAGGGCACTTTTTCCCATAGCCAAACTTCCGGCCTATCAAGTACATTTTTGTATTATGAATCAAATCACTTGAACAAACAACGTAATACAAAGGCTAAGGATAATTAAAGGGAAGGTGACACTATTAGACAAAAAATACATTCATTTCAATCCTCTACAGTTAACAAGAAACAACAGGATCTTACATCAATATTTGTTTGCAGGAGTCCTTCATTCCAATATTCAACAGTCTTCCAGAATAATGCCATTGAGGGATGGTAAATTATTAGTTTTGAAAGAATCAAACACACATGTCCATGAGATAAAAACAAACCAGACAAGTAGGTAGTGCAAGTTTTATTTGAAATTGCACAACATAAAAAAATGAGTTCATGTTCAAAAGCTGATTTAAGATGTCTGACTATAGACACATGTAGGCTAGACAGTTTTTCTTGAAACTGATTTTAATATTTAAGAAAGGTTAATTAGTACAAATACCATCTTTATGCAAAGGAAGTTTTTACATCAAGAAGCTTCTGATAAATCTTCTGAATGTTAATAAAGGAAGAAAACAAAAAGTTCAAGATACATTGAATTTGTTGTTGTTGATTTGGATGTTGCTGAAGTTGTCATAAACAGGCCTCTCTATGATGTTCTTGTTTATTAAATTGCCTATTTCAGATACATGTAATAACCTGGATTACTCAATAGATTTATAGATGCAATTCACTGATTCTTAACATGTCCTCTTGGAAGTCTTGGTAATAAGAAGTGTTCTTTTTTTTAAGGGAACTAATGATCATGTTGAAAATGTATCTTTTTTTCTTGTTGTTAAATAATTGTCAAAAACAATGTGGTACATTTCTTGAAAGCAAAAGCAATTATTGAGACATCCCACCGTTTTGGAACATTTTTTAACAAAACTGTGGCCTGGCACAGCATCACAGGTGACTTGGGTTGGATACAGCAGTTTGCAACCGCTATTTCTTGTTTTTTGTTATCTTGATTAACAATTAGTTTTAGGAATAACTTGACTGATGAAATATAATTTGTACAAAACACTCACCAAAAAGACGAAATAAATGGCAAGCATTCAAGACCTGCGAACCTCTCATCTTTAAGTTTGTTACGCTCAGTGATATCATCTGTTTTTAATTTGCCACCTATGTCTGCCTGCATTAGTCTAGGGAATTACATGACATATTCATAGACTAATCAGCTCAACCATACAGTACTTTATCCCATTTTCGTAGTTAAAGGCATAGTGCAACATTGGTTTTTCAGACGAGTAGCTTCGATCTGAAATAACTGGGTATTAAGACAAGTTAACAAGGAAAGGTTACTTTACACCGGCTGCACATGTTTAGTGTGCACCTATTTGGTTGAAATGTACACTTCTGTGCATGAAGATATCACCAAAATGACACTCAGGTCAGCTGTATGTGGGCAGTTCAACAGAGCTATTATGATTTTATAGACTTTTGAAATCTGCTCCAGAGAGCTGCAATTAAAATGGCTTTTAGAAGCTTTCAATAAACAGGGATCACCATACAATCAACCTGTGAGATATTCTTGTTAGGAATTTTGTGCATTGATCTTATTGGGCTTATTTAGATTGCGGCTATTCAAATAAAGCAAAGTAAGATTTGTGGATCTTCCCACGACTTATGACATTATGTGAGACAGAAATATTGCTCTAGTGGATTTCTGCTGAGTGTTAACTTTCTGTTAACCCTTTCGTTACCAAATTGTTTGGACATAAACAACCGCTGGTGACCGCATTGTTTGACCACTCATGCGTGAAGCACACATTCTTACACAACAGAAAGCTTTCGTTCAAAGACCATTTTTACAAACTCCATTATCTCCTTGAAGATATTGTTTTACAGCAAAATTAGTAATAAAAAAGTTCTTTCTTATTGAATTCCCTTTCATATAATCTAAAATTCATTGAGATTGGTCCAACAAATGTCAAAGTTCTTGGTCTTTCTTTCCTCAGTGCAATCTGTAATCTCAAACACTTTTTTGTACACAACCATATGGCACTCCATAGGTGTTTGGCATTTCGGATCTTCCTACTCCGATTTGAAGAGATTGCATAATAGCAACCTTATTTTATTTTACCACCATTGGAAAGATCCGATCTCTCTCTTTCCAATGATGGTAAGCTTGGGTATGGAGGGTGAACATGGACAAAACTACAACTTGATTACAAATGGCCTTTGTGCTCAGGCTTGAGTGCTTTTTTGTGTGCAAGCTTGGTCGACTAAAGTCGCCAATGGTAAGGAAGAGGGGGTATGAGTGCAGTCGACTAAAGTCGCCTATGGTAAGGAAAGGGTTAAATGGCTTTAAAACATCAACGTTACGAACATGAAACTTTAACACCAGCCTCTTCTTCCCATACCAGAATCCAAATTAACAATATCAAACAAAACAAACAATATCAAATAATTGTGTCCTTTGTATGTTCAGGCCTTATACTTCAAGGGCAAAGGCACCATGGCGTTGCCTCCTTGGTAAAGGGCAACTCCAGGAAGAAATTGTAAGCTTCTATTGGACCAGGGGCAGCGAAGGCAATTGCCTCTGTGCAGTGTCAGGCTCGTATACTATTTTTTCAATGTATTTTCTTCCCCTTTGCACATTTTGAGCCCTTATATGTTCAAATGCCTTAAGAAATAAGTGTTTGCTCTACCATTGAATGAATGTACCATGTAAAAGACCAAATGCTGAACAGGTTTTCTAAAATGTTGATAGATAGAACAAAAGGTTAATGGTTGGTCGTTAAGTTGAAATAATATCTGAAATCAACAACACTGGGACTTGCTTCAAAACTGCTTAAAAACTGCTTCAAATCAAGGAAAAATCATCATTGGACACAACGTCAAAAACCTTTCCTTCACTGTTGTTTTTTCTAATTTTTCTTCTTTTTTCTCTCAGACGAACAGAAAAAAAGAAGCAATCATGATGAAATATGAAAGGATATTTGTCTAACATCTTCCTTTAGCATGAAACTGCAAAATAGTGCATCATGTAAGCAGATATGCACTCCTAAACTGTTGTGTCAACAGCTAGCAAACAACTACATGCAGAGTTTCTGACTGCTAGAAGGGAGGGTCAAATATCAATGCTTGGGCATGTAAGTGGCTCACTTTTAAAGCCATGAAGCTCAACATATTTCTGGCAATTACACATGTATACCCTGAAACTAACCATCACAGCTGGGACAGATGTACATCTATGCCTACGATCCCTAAGAAGGGGGAAACGAAGAGGGGGGGGGTCCGAGAAACCAAAAACAACATACAGATTGAGGATTTTTGATATTTTTATTTTGTTAAGGGGATCTGGGTATGTCTTGCTGTAGATAGTACGTGATGGAATGCCATTAATTTGGCTTCATCTTTGTTTGTCTGGATGTTGAAAATGGCTGCCGTGGGCCCCAAGTTTGCTTTGAAGCATGTTGTACAAGGTTTTTGAGTTGTTATGAATTCAGTGATAGATATTTCCTAGTTTGACAAGTAATTAGCCACACAGCATATGCTATGAAAACATTTCAATCATAAATTTCTAAAAAGCCATTATGAACAGCTGTTTGGTAGAAAATAATACTGAATGGAATTATTTGTTTAAAAAACCATGAGGGAACCAGTCACCCAAAATATATAAGACTCAATTGTGACTCTTAACCTGTTGTTGCAAAGCAAACATTTTCTGTGACTACAGGACAGTTTTAAAGAAATGCCCTGACAAATTTAAAACCTGAACTCAATATTTTACAGATTCAAGGAATATTTGCAACTAAAAGAGTTGGGATGTCATTTTCGGGGGGAAAAAAAATAAATAAAATGGTATAGAAACGTTCCTGTGACAAATGTTCTTGTTAAATGACTAAAACATGCATAGACAGATGGATATCCAGCTACTTCCTCATTGTAAGAGATTAAATGGCAAAGTGCTTTCTGGTTTGCATTTGTAATGGTGCATTTTAAGTGCTTTTAATTGTCATTATTCCCAGCGCACAAGCCGAGCTGCCCATGTTGATTTTCATCACTGGTCCACACCATGGTGGCAGCACACACAGTTTGTCTGGCTCAAATTATTACTGCATAAACAACATCACTTAACTTACCAGATGTTTTCCACAACACAATGTACACTGTACGGGAATCCAAGTTGCCGCTTAAAAATGTACGCCACACTCAGATAAACCAGTTCTACACATTATGTGCATAATGACCTCCAAGCAGAATGACACCAACACAATGTTCTTTTTTTTCCCATTCAGGAGAGATGGAGCTCTAAATACAGGCCGGCTATCTTATGGCCCCGATCTAATCAGCCGACAATCAGTGGGCGGAATAGACCATTCATCAGCAGGCAGTGCTGACCCAGATCCATACTAATAAACTCTCTGTCAAATAAGGATGACAGGGGGGGAGGGGGAGGAGGGAGTCGTCTGATACTGACACAGATGACAGTGGTTATGGGCCAAAGTACTTGGTAACCATACAGGGTATAGGCAAGAGCTCAGCACTCTGCAATAACAAACGGCAGTGATGTTTGTGAATGAAATGTGAATTTGATTTGATTTGTCTTGGGCACAAGGAGTGTAAGAACTTGTTACCATGCCTTTAGGGGAAATTTCAAACCCCCTGGTGTATGTAGTGTTAAAGCTTAATTCATTCTCCTTGTGAAGCCGCTGGACTAAAAGGTTAATTTGCGACAGCATTTTCATAACTTGAATGGAAGGAGAAAAATCTAATCTGAAAAATATTCGCAAACTACAGGGCATGAAGGCGATTGCAATCCTACACACGACAGACAGAAAAACAAAACCAAAAACCTGTTACCAAACAGCATCTAAGCAATATTTACCCTCCTTTATTAAAAAATGAAAAAACCAAAACCAAAACGCTCTGCTTTCACTGATTTTCAAATGAAAATTTTTGTTTTATAAAAAACAAATGTACTCGTAATTTGAACACCAGCATTGATATTCTCTTGTTCGTCTAAAATGAAAATGTTGAAATTTTGTTTCCAACAATAATTTGGTAAGACCGCTGCTGACAGTTCAGAGGAAAGGTCTTTGAATCATGCAAATGACTTGGTGTGCTAGGATGCCGGTAAATGGAATATACTTCTTACTGTAGACATGCAACCGACTTGCATGGTCAGTGGATAAACAGCCTCCAAAAGGGCACAATAGGTATTGTTATTCAAGGCATTTCACTTTTACCATTTTCTCCTGTTCTATATTTTTACAATACTGGAGGACAGGTCTGTTGAGCACAACAAAATGAAATAGACAGGTTCCATTCAGGGAAAATGAGACTTTCATTCAACTTTGTTTTGAATGGCCTAGGAGCCAGACACTTTGGCTGTACACTGGACATTATGTTGTTATTATGACACACTATGGCAACTGCAATTTTAAAAATTATCATGTATAGTACACACGTAGCTAAATTAAAAAAGCTATATTGGGAGATGCAAAATATTTATAATCAAGGTCAGACAGGGCCTTGCCTCTACAACCTCATTGCTGTAAATCATGAATTCTATTGTAAGGGAGGTTGCTCCCATTTTAAAGTCTATTTCAAAAGAGAAATTCCTGTGCTCATTTTCTGTGTCTCTAATGGTTTAAAGTACAATATTGCAACTTTCCATACAAAATATTGGGTTTAGCATGTGATGTGGAACGTGAACAAATTCTAACAATGAATTTTGCTTACTCCAGTCAAGTTGGCACCTTCTTCCAACTGATTAACAATGATTTCTACAATAGATGTCAAAGCAAGTCCAACTGGTGACTGATCCTCCTAAAACACCATAACGGGACTGTTCAGTCATGAAAAAAGGTGTGAGCACACCATCCATTAAAAAAGGGGAAAAAAATACATTTACATCAAGAGAAACAAATCCCTAGACTTTTAAAGCGGAATGTGATTGATGGGTATTTGTGTTTTGTGAAGAATAGGAGTGTGTGGGAGAGTAACAAAAACTGAAGTGATTGTTAAAAATCTGGCAGTTGTTGGAGAGTCAGTTTATCAGTTGTGTGAAAAGCAGCGCATTAAGCCAGAGTCACCAAAAGGAAGGACCATGGACGTTATACAGCAATTTTGTGTTTTAGTTCAATTACTGCCTTCAATTTATAAATGACAGTTAAAGCTTTCCCTCAAATTGAAAAAAAACCCCAACCAAACAAACAAACAAACACTTTCAATTCCAGCAAACCAAGAGAAAATGGTGAAGGTTTCACAGACATGAGGCAAAGCTATTGGTTTGTGACAAAGTGTGTGAGATTCACACAAATTAGGCCGATGTCCTGGTTTGTTAAAAAGGCTGTAAGGTTCACACACATCAAGCCACACATTCTATCTTGGACTGTACATCCCTGTGGAGACATCTTTTGTTCTTTCCTTTGTCCCTGTACCTAATATCCTCCCACATATTGTGTACACAAAATTCCTTGTGGAGCGCCCCAGTCTTTAGAAATCCCCTGAGGAGACCTTTTGTTTATCTGTTTTTGTTTTGTTCTCGGTCTCCATAAGATAGCGATTATTAAAACAATGTCCTGGTTTGTTAAAAAGTGTGTGAGATTCACAGACATTAGGCCAAACATTGAACATCATTATAAACAGGGACACTGGATTCTTTCTATGAACAGACACACAAATCTTAGAAAACAGAAACCACTTTGGCAGAGTTTCCTTGTCATGTAGCTCTGTGACATTTCCCAATTTTTTCCAAACACAAGTTATCAGAACATTTATTACAATTTTCTAAACTTGCGCAAAATCTCTGAAACTACATCATGTGTGATCATCATTGAACACAGAAATCTCTCGTAGTTTGAAAGAAATACTCACCTGCTCTGAGTAACTCATTGGTGCCTCGTTCATATCCTGAACGAGTGGTGCCGATGACTGATGTTGAGTATAGTCCGAAGGCATAGTATACATGATGCTTGTTATAAGTTTGTTTGTTTTTAAATTTAAAACCAATTGTTCCTTAGTGGAGTCTAGATGTCCACATTGGGATTTGTTCTTTTCCAGCAATCAAAGAAGTGATCCTAAGGATGGCAGTGTGTACTCTTGAGTTGCTATGATGTGGAGCTACCACCATGCGCTACTGTACAATCAAACAGTATGCTGTGTCAGCCTCGTGGAGTTAACGAGCGACTGGCTCTTTGAACACGCATGAAACCCCTGTTCAATGTAGACTTCACGTCTGGTCTTGCTGACAACAATACCCAACAAACCCACTCACTAGGTCTCGCGGTAAGGTCTGGCTCTGACACAAACACACACACACACACACCTATCGCACGTCCCTGTATTCTTTCACACAACTCTTCCCATAAACAACAAAAAAGGCAGAGTTGGCTTTTCTACACTCCCAACCCTTTTGATGGATGGTGAAGACTAACGTATACATGAAATCTCTTTGTTATCAGTTGGACTGTCTCATCGACCATTGCTGAGAGGTGGCGACTCCACACACCAATATGGAAATAGACAATAGGGCTACCACTAAATAGAAAATAAAAAATTCATAGCAATCCTTTTCAAGTTTATTATCTGTTTCCCAATACAACTAGGTCAGGGTATCCGTGGTGAATAATCAGTGCCTGTGAGTGCTGTCTGTCTCCCTCATGCATATCAAGACAAATTATCCATGGTTGATCAAGGTTAGTTATCAATCTACCCAACCTCAACCCTTCTCTGCTGCTGCCAATCACACAGACTAAATTAACAATCCAAGGTAAACAAGGTAGAAATCATTGTGACAATGGGCAGTGATACACAGTGTTTTGTTCTTCATCCATGGCATGCCCAATCATGGCACAGCAATCATCAAGTGTCCAGATTAAGCACTGTCTACCATGACAAGGGAGCTGTTTGCTGATGGGCGGAGAGAGGGAGGGGTGATTTGATGGATACAAGACTTTTAACTGGTGCCATCATCAGTGGTTGACAATTCAGTAGTGAAGTAGTGTCATTTGTAGACAGCATGTAAACACAACCTCAATGATTAACTATAATTGAAGGTCCATGGTCAACACTTTACATTATGTAAGTAGGGCAATATGAATTCCAACTGGGGCTTTTAACTCTAATGCTTTTGGCTCTGTTGCAGCCCTTAAAGTAACACGCACAAGAAGACAAGCAGTGGTGGATTGAATTTATGATAAGAACAAACTGATGGCTGGCTTCAAACTAACCCTAGGAACCAGTGACAACTGTTGCGAGAGTCTCTTGCTTTGGTTGTTGAGCCATCTGTACAGTAAGGATTCAAACTTACACTTTCCTCATCAAAGTGTCATTTGCATTGCCCTTCAAGAACAGAGATCAAGGCAGATGATGCACCCTCTAACAATTTATCAAATAATTACTGTTGTCATGGTTGCAAAAATCTTGCACACAACCATGGCAACACGTTAACAATAGTTTGACATTTCAACAAGGCCTCTGTGAACTTGTTTCATGTGAGGTTTTTATACTGCAACTATACATTGGATACCAACGGTTTGATACAGGGATCCGTTAGTGGTACAGGTTGGTGGTGCACTCTAAAAATTGACCGGGTTCCCGGGACCCAGGGGGACGGACCCATTTCTGTGTCAGGCTGACCAGGAAACTGCTTGGAATGGGATTTGAGCTCAGATTCTGCATCAGTTTGACCCATTTCTGTGTCAGGCTGACCAGGAAACTGCTTGGAATGGGATTTGAGCTCAGATTCTGCATCAATTTGACCCATTTCTGTGTCAGGCTGACCAGGAAACTGCTTGGAATGGGATTTGAGCTCAGATTCTGCATCAGTTTGACCCATTTCTGGGTAATTTGACACAGATTCCTGTTCACAATGACCAGACATGGGTTAGGCCACCTGGGACATGAAACCGGTGACCTGGCAGTTTTTAGATTATAGTACACAATAACAAGATTGTTCCTTTTGATTGGATTATATATAGAGCTTTTCATGCTGATGCAATAGCAATGAACTAATACCCTCATATAACAACACAAAGTCCTGACCATTTTTACTGCCAGTCTCTAGTTGGTTGGAAGTGTACAAACAAGATGGTTACCAGTACAAGAGGGTTACCGGTACATCATAGTTCTATTTTACTCATATATTGTTTAGCAAAGCGAGTTGAACAATCATTTTAACACTGTCATAACTTGGAGAAAAACTAACAACCATAAAGCAGCACCCTATATCTAACTTCTCTTTTTCCACTTCGGCTGAATCTCTGCCGAATTCCCTGCTTGGTTTATTTTTCACTCTAAGCTTCATTTTTATGTCTGAACATTATTGAAAGGTCAGAGACATTAGCACAAAAACAACTTTCAATTATGACCTTTAAATTTTTGAAGTATGTCCTCTTTCCAAAACACATGTCTGTTTAGTAGCCCAGTACCATGCATGGTTATAACAAGATGGTTGTTTGTGTCTGTGCTTGTGTTTTGTTAAAGCTGGGATGTGAAAGAATTGTTTGTGTGCAATTTGTAAATCTCACTTTTTATTCACTATTTAAAAAGAAACATTGGGTTTTGTGTCAAAAAAATTAGTCACTGGAGTTACTTTTAATCTTTTTAGTATTACTCTAAAGCAACGCATTGCAAACAACTTTTGGGTCCTGAACAATTTAGGTGGGATGCCAAACTTTGTCAGAAGCAGTGAAATTTATTGTTACTTTTTTCATCATTCCGTCAGTAAGATCTATAATCCAAAACTTGGTATTGTTGGTATCAGTTCCAGGCAATTTTTTTTAAGTGTTTGTAATAAAAACAAACCTGCTTCAATGAATAATTTACTCCTGTTAACTTAAGCCTGTTTTCCTGACATTACTTCTACAGCAGAAGGTTCAATCTGCTGGCGATTGTAGGTTGGGCCGCAGTCGTGTGCCTAAAATTTCACTGGGTTGCCAGCCTAAAAGTTCACAGATTGCTACTCAATAGCATCTTATACAAGGATTGTTATTTAAAAGAAATTAACAATCTCTTGACTGAAGGTCTTTGACCTTTTGACAATTTTCAGACATGAGATATATTTCTTCCACTTTACCAGACAACCACAAGGCAGTCTAGGGGGCCCCAAGAGTTATAAATATCTTCCCAATCAATCTGGCCTGACATGGCTTAGCTTCTCCTTTTATTGTTTCCATATGCACTGCAATGATAAACATGGCAACCTCACATTATGCTTAATTAATTTGACATGACCAAGTTTTCGTACACAACAGAGTTACAATGGGTATAATATTTGAGCTCACAAGTTATTTCAGTCAGCTCTGAATTTTGTTTGCATTAACGATCATTATTTTTCACCTTTAGAACTCCTACGGTAGAATTTGTGTTGGTCTTTGTGAATAATTATTTTCTCATCATAGGAGCTTGGCAGAGTTCTCCCAAATAAACAATAAACTTTCTGTCATCATTCTGTGTATATCCACATCAAATTTTGACAATACACCAAGTACATTCATGAACACAAACGTTCAAAGTAAACAATATGACATAAATCCTGTCAAATTGAAGTAGGTATTTCAAAGAACTTTAGTAACAGCAAAGGTTCAACTGCTTTAACCATTCTAGAGATTACAGAGAACTGTTTTGATGTAGGCATTTCACCACTTCCTATATGTCACAGGCCCGCCTACATTCCCAGAAAAACACCACTTGATCTTTTGATGCCTGGTCCTATTTTAGAACAAACCATAAATTCCGGCGTACACACATTTAGGACTACAGATTCCACAAATTGTTATTGGTAATGCATATAGGTCTGTAACACAAATCAGTTACATCAGTGACTATAGACTTACAGCAAGCAAAGCCATAAGTCAAGTTTGGATGTTATTGCATAAATCATTTTCTAAGCTAATAACAGTTCTACAAGTAAGAAGGTCACTTAGGGTCTTCTAATTATTGAAATGTGGGAAATGTTTTCTTGTCACAAAAAATACCTTGTTAGGGTTATCATTATGTCAGCTTAAGCCTACCTGCATGGAAATATGTCTTTATTTTTAGATCTAATGTTCTTGTTATGTCTCCCACAGCAATTTGCTCCCCTAAAAATTTGCTTGTTAGAAAAAGTGTGTTAAAATGGTATTGGAGTAACATTTCTCCATGATGTAGTCATTCCTTCATACTGTAATCATTCCTCAATGGTATAATTATTAATAAAAACAAAAACCCTTTCAACATACAACCACTTTCTTCGTCTAATTCCTTGTTTGTAATCATACTTACCCCAATCACACAGTAATTGAATCACCCCCAAAGCCTCAACTATAACATACATGGTAACTACAACAACTTAATTCTGTTGGTGTGCCATTTTGTTTCCATTAGATAAAGTAGGGATTTTGTGATTGTCTTTTAAGACTCCATTTCTACATTAAGAGAAAAGAAGTCGTCCCCATATCATTTGAAGATTCTAGCTTCCAATATTCATTGAGACTACTTCTAAGAGAAGGCTAAGGACACAACTCATGGGAGTATTTCTTCAGGATGCCAGGCGATGAATGATTCCATGCTGGGCAATATTGATACAGAGTTTAGCCACAGTCAAATGATTGCTAAACTGGGCTGATTCATTGTTTGGAATGATGCCAAATGTTCCATTGGCCCATATTTGGTCTGAACTACAATGTCATACAACATTTGGGATAATCATAAACTGGAAGCCAGTCTGCTTTATGCATGTTAACAAAAGACAAAAATCCTTGAAGTTTTGAAGAAATAACTGATCCAGATCTGGGGGAATTCCTTTAAAAGAAATGCGCTCATACCTACCTAACTAGTTCCTTATTACCTTGGTAAACCAAGACATGTGTCTCAAAAACATATAGAACATGAGCAAATCACAAGTGTGTTCTTGTCAACTTGAAAAGAAGGTGTCTATACAAGTAGTAGGCCTATATCTCACATTCACAAACTTTCTCAAAGTAGAAAATGGTAGGAATGTTCTGGAAATTCAGATTGAAAAAAAAAGAAGAGATGTATAATAGCATGTGTACCACAGAGAGATAGCAATAATATGACTCAAAACAAGTCAGCAAAGCAAAGGAGCGGGGGGGGGGGGGGGGGGGGGGGACACACAACTCAGAATGAAAGATTGTCAATGTCAGATGAGAATTAAGGTCTGGGTAAAGCAATTTCATTCTGCATTATCTCATATACACCAATACCAATTACCTGTTAACCAGCTGTGTACCTTAAAACATATGTATAGCCTAACTTACCGACCTCTGACTTCTGACCTCCAGGGGTCGTACCCAAGGATGACAAGGTTGAGGTTAACATAACAAGGTCACTGACACCCAACAGAGATATGTTCCTGGAGCAGATGTTTACAGGGTCTCTAACTATCTCTACCCATACAAACAACATGTTTGGTCTTATTTATTATTAAAAAGAGTCTGAAATTACACAGGTGGAAGTCCAATAGTAAAACTCACTCCCCTCAACAGTGGGGGTTCAAATAATCATATCAACTCCTTTATTAGCTGGAAAGAATCGAAATGCTTTTTGGCAATAGATTATCAGTAATTTTTTGCGAATGAAACAATTCCAAAGTGAAAGTCCTAATTGTGTCAAATAGTGCCATCATCAAAACAGAACGAGAGTGCCTTCTCAGATGAATGTTGATTTCTTACATCAATGGATCTCAATCAAATGATATCCATTATTTTGTAAAATATCCGTCTCTTGCTTTCTACTCACCAGCAATCAATTCACTTGTGCACTGGCCTCCCCACAATTAAGAAACATTGTTTGCTTCTCTCAATTTCGTCAGCCAAGCTTCTGAAATGGATTTGACAATCTTCAGCAACTATGAAACATAATATTGCCACCAAGACCAAAACAGTTCTCACAGTACAGAAATGGTCACAAGGATAATCATTACAGCCTCACCAGCAGATCCATGCCCTTGAGCATTCACAAGCAACTAGGCACTAACACGTGGGAAGGGCTTTTACTTCATTTTAAGGCAATATAACATCACAGACTGGGACAAAAGGCAGTCACAGACCAGCCACAGAGGGATAAAGAAAGAAAGAAATCCTTTGCTTTTTCACAGGAACTACAAAGGAACGTTGTTGCTTCTTTTGAAATGGCTAGGCACTCCCCTGGGACAATTAACAGGGTATATCTTTTTTTGTGTCTGGGCCAAGTCTTGGACAGCCAGGCCGTGGGGTTTCTCTAACAGAAACAGGATAGGTCTAACAGGTTTTTTGTACTTTTTCTTAAATCAAATTCTCACTCATTCGTTTTCTCTTTATGAAAGTTCTTTCATCGTTTGCCAGTCCCTCGCTTAAGAGGTAACACTCTTGGCGATTAGCTGACCCGAGATTCAAAAACCTGTCAAATAGCATTTCACTGGTGCATCAATATTCAAACTTTGTTCTTCTCAATGAAAAAGCTTTGGGTTTGTATCTGACGTCTTGGTTACCCTGAAGCTTACAAAGCAGGAATAACAAGATTTGCTGTTGAAATTCCTGCATGTGGGGGCCGTATAAAAACAACCACAATAAAAAAAAGGAGAAAGGCATTGTGCAGTTATGGTAAACTTCTTTTTCTTTTTAAAGAGATTTAGAGCTTTCACTTTTGGCAGTGAACCCTGAAAGTTTTCCCACATTTATTTGTATACCATGAAAATAATGTTTGAGTGCTGGATAAGTTTGTTTTCAAAATCATAAAGAAATTTCAGAATCTAGGCGAGTAGATTCTGATCCAGGATTACTTTAGCTAACTAAGCTAACCCAAAATTGTTTCTACAAAAGCAAAGAAAATGTTACTTAAAAACTCACACATACCCAATTGATTTCTAGGACCACCAAGACATATATATATACTTGTTTCATGTTCGATGTTTGACTTTTGGCAATTTTTGTCTCCAAATTCTGATCAACAAAGGCCAGAGGGCAGAAAAAAAACCCCAAAAAACCTTTCCAATTAATAAAACAAGCTGGTTACGCTTTGCTGAGAACAATCCTTTTAAATAAGCTATAAATTGGAGGACCCAAAATCCCTTTCGCTCAGGCGAGCAGCTCACAGCGACTTGGAAAACTTCCTCAAGATGGGCAGCCGCTGTCAGTGGTTCAATGTAAGCACAAATAAGAAGACTTTGCATTGGTCTTCTGTGCAGTAATAAGACGTCAACAGCCAATGAAATAAGTTGTTACTGCTTAGTGATTGGCTAAAAGCTGCTGTCAACAAGGATAACAAGCAAAAACCACTTAATCTTTGTGAACTTTATTAGCTTTTCTGCATGTGGAATGTCCATGAGTTTTGTGCTTGTGTGTGGCTCCAAAATGGCCGATGACGGAAAACTACCCTTCCTCGAGTCACATTCAGAGAATTTCCCCAAAACAACTTGTGAATTTGTTCTGCAATTTTGTAGACAATGAATATTCTACTGATTCTGAATGTTAACAACATTTATAAAGATTTCTGTGACATCATGACCACCACTCTGCAGTAACCCTAACTTTAAAAAGCCCAAAGGACTTCCGTTGCATTGTACTATCATCTCTGTAGTATTAAAGATCATTTACATCTTATCACTTTGAGTTGTCTTGATAAAAGACTGGTTCTGTTTGCCATTTACAGTAATGCTGTTTATGGGTTATCTATGGGCTGAAATGTCCATGCAGGGGTATATCCTACAATGTAAGGACTCATTATAAACAATGTCTGATTGTTATATCAACTAGTCCATGAGACCTGCAGTGAAGAATAGACACATAACTCCTACTTTGTTTCCAACATGTAAGTTATGGTAGCACATTTGCTTATTAGCTATCAATTGTTATTTATTGTTAGAAAATATGTAAGTAAATTTGATACAAGTTGAGAAATTTTGGGATTAAGTGAACATTTTGCATGATTACAATATAATTTGTCATCATTGTGTCAAACAAATATTTATATCAAAGCTTGCATACAAATTTTGTAGCCAAAAAGCTGCATAAGAATTTAGCTAACTAAAACAACTAAATAGTTGTTCAAACATTTCACTGCGTTTCCCCAACATTTCATACTGAAACAAGCTGAAAATGTACCACTTGTTGTTTGCAGTGGGTGTGATTTACATGTACAGTGCTATTTACATCAATGGGCACATCATGTACAATAGCAGAAAATACAGCAACAACCTAGGGTAGCAATTAAAAATTGCCTTGCATGTGCATACTTTGTGAAACCACGTGTTTTTTTTCTGTGAGTAGACATTGTAATGTAGTGCCAAAAATGCGGGCAGTTTAAGTTATATACTGACAACTATTTCACAGCTTTCTATTCAAAACTCAGTAATATCAAGCCCTCTGTCACACCCAACCTGCCTGTACCTGGATGATTGACTAGGGCCCAATTTCATAGCGTAAGCATAATTTCACAGGTTAGCAAGAAAATTAGGCAGCCATCTTGCGCGTTCACCATGGATTGGCATTTTTACGTCATTCATTCTCATACAATAAGCACCCGAAGGTTAGCAAACCTTTTCGTGTGCTTACGGTAATAGCAGCACTGTGAAATGGAAATCGCTCAGTAAGCACAAAATCGGCCGTTAAGCAGCTCTATGAAATTGGGCCCTGGTCATTCACTATCTAATAAAATTGCCTACACAATTCTAAAAATAGAGAAATAAGGAAAGAAAGAAAAAATGTCACCAAAGTTTCCTAATCTATGACATTAGCATGTCTAGCCATGTATCACGGTTTCACACATTTGGTTTCTTTGTTCTGTATGCAAGAAGAAACACACACAAAAAGTCTAAGCACCTGTACAAAGGGAAATCCCAAAACATTGTTGTAATCAGGCCCATCTTGTGAAGCGTCAATATCTGTTGACCTTAACTATTGTAATTTGTGGAGGTTAGACATGAGTAGAAGCCGCCAAACAAACTTAGCACGTAACCCCGTAAAGGTAACATTTGCAAACAACTCACATTTTGACTAATAGTAGCTTGCAACTTATTATTTGGTTTTTGCCCCTACACTGATTAAGCACTGTATAATCAGTACTTCCCCAATACCTATAAAAAACAATCCACTCGGCTGGTAACTTTTTTGTTACAAATTCATTGAGCTGCTGAAGAACAGACCAATGATTAGCAGAGTAAATTCCCACTTTAAAAAAACAGGTTAACAGCCCAAATACTATGTATTATATATTGCCTGTGGTTGGATCCAGCATGGTTCCAGGCAACTGTTTGCTTTGGGAGGTTTGGCCAAGTACAATCTTGCTTAGCAGCCACACTGTGTGAAACGGTTCCATGGTTTAACATCAACACTTTATGAACTTGAGCACAGATTCAGAAGGGGAGCACTAGTCCAGATGATTTTTAGAAAACATTTGAACCCGTGTGACAAAATTGATCAAATAGCACTTCCAGGGTTAGAGACAGTGACCTATGAGAAGATTTGATGAAAGTACTGAAAACAAATCAACAGATTTTGTTTTTATTGACTAAGCAGATATCTCCTGCAGACGTTATCATCATTCTATTAAACAATCATAGAGTGTGATTCTCAGTTTCCAGGAAGAAAATCAAACTAACCCAAGTTTGGTTCCACTGATTTGAAGAGAAAGAAGACAAGATGGCTGTCTTTGGATACTTGCGAAATACTTTTACTGACACATAACCCCAACATTAAAAAGTTAAAGTAACATTGTTTACAACTTTTACCAGTCATCATGATTGGACAAATTTGTCAGCAGAAAACTCAGCCTTGTGGCTAAAGACCAGCCATGATGGCTCCAGACCAGAAAATGTCACATGTCATACCTCTTTCATATGTCTGGTTTTTTAAAAGTGTTATTCATATTTATCAAGAGCCCATGACAAGTAAAAAAAAAGAATGCCTGTGGATCTAATAAATTTGGGGAAATATATGTAAATGTTAATGATCTAGAAAGGCTCAACAAGAGGTAAAAGGTCAAGAGAAAAAAATACTGCAATCAAAATATAAAAACACCAACAACCAGGAATATTGATATAAAGTTTAATGTGAATCACCATCTGTTGTTGCCACACAAACCAAATTTATATAAAAATTCAAAATTGCCAGAGGAAAAAACAAATACAAAAACAAACAAACCGAAGACCAGTAGATTGCTGGTGGGAATAAATTGTTGAAAACATAAAACATTCCAAAGATATTATTACTTTCAACTGCATAAGGAATTCTAAAGGGTAAAAGGTTAAAGGTTGTCAAACTGTATCTTGAAAACTAAGTGATCAAAAATGCAAATATCAATGAGTAAAAAAAAAACATTTAGAAAAAAAGTTGTTTCTCAATTCCAGGAGCAGGTATAAAGTGTTGTCATGCATATTGAAAAAGCTTACATTGAAGAAAATCTGCGATGAAAATGAAATGTAAGACAGATTTGTTGATGGTCAACAGGGAGCAAAACTTCTTCTTTTTTTTATTACTAAAGCAGGTGAGCTGGGGAGGTAGAAAACAAGTTGTTGGATTGGCAAAATAGAAAACAAAAATAACTCAAGAAATGGAAAACAAAAATGCAGACCTACCTTGAGGGAATCAAAGCAAGCTGTGACCCGTCCGTTCTCCACAACGACTGACTTGGCCGGGTGCGCGTACTTGCACTCGGTGTCCGATCTCTTGCATGCACCACGCTGGAACTCACGACAGGCCTCGAGCATAAGCCACTGTGTGTCTCTGACTACAGCCATAATGAAGCGGCAACAACCGCCACAGTCCAAGTTGGCTTGATCAGCTCAATAGTGAGGGAGTATGAAGCACTAGGTTCGCTGGCACGTACTTACAATTCACGTGGTGTTTTCCACAAGGGGGGGTGGCAAGGGGGGTGTACAAGGGGGGATTTATTGTTGTTATTGATGGCTGGCTCCGTTATGGGGTAATGCTTATTCTGTACACTGGGGTCGCAGGTCAACGCCAAGGCTTCCTTCTTGTGGCCGGGATTCCGAATGAAGTTCAGTGAATGAGTGATTTCTGTCTGGCAACAATGCAGTGAACACCAGTACACAACAGTAGCAAGTACACACTGTGCATGAGTGCTCCCTGTGTCATACCAGGCAAGTCTAAGGCAACATGTAATTTAATGGGCTGGCAAGCTGACCACGCATGGGGGTATGAGAAATATTGGGGAAAAAATAACACACGCAAGAAGAGTGTGTTTTACTTGGGGTTGCCAAAAATCTTCAAAGTTCAGAGGCCATCGATTGACAAATCTCAGGTGGCAGTGGGAACTTCATAGAGCAGGGTTGTCCACAGCAATGGTAATGGTGACGTCAACAACATAGACAGGCAAAAAATACAAGCAATACTAATGCTAAAACCCCCGTTATTTAGTCCATAAGCGCGGGCCGATTGAGTAAAGAAACTGTAGCGGTTGGTAATGTTGGTAGGCAGACAGGCAGGCAGGCAGGCAAACCAGGGTTGTTGTGCAGTTGTGGTTTGTTGGTGTGTGGGTGGAGTGCTTAGAGAGAGCGGTAGGTTGTTGAAGGCAACAGCAGCGGGTGTTCTTTTCTACTGTCCTTGGACTTGGCCAGCCAGGAGCTATAGTTTTATTTGTTTCCAGTCCTGTGGGGAACACACAGACAAAAGACGGGCACAGGGAGAGGGAAAGAGACACAAGAGAAAGGAGAGAAAAAAAAGAAAAGCATGCATGAGCTCAAGTGAGGTGAAACTAAATCAAAAACAGCAAGCAGCATTTTTATCAATCCTTACCAACCTTTGATTTTGCCCTTTTTTTTTACAGGGTCAGGGGTAAAGCTTTTTGTATCAGCCTCAGCTTAGACAGAATTTGACACCTTTCTAGTCCAATAGAATCAAGGATCACATCCTTCTTGTCAGGTATAAATACACCAGTTGGGGCTTAAAATCTGACTTACATATTTTTTACTTAGAATGACACAATTGTGGATTTAGTTTATCCAGTCAAATGGAAAACAAAATACTTTGAATCTCAACATGAATTACTTCTGCTTGTTTTTCTGCATGCTCAAACAAATGTTCCCCACTCTTATCCTTGTACAAACTTCTGCTTTTGTACACCATGCATGATAAGAAATGAATGAAAGTTCTGGAGTGGAGCACATGTAAAATAAACATGTTATCCAGGGAGACATTCCCATTACTACATGCATGATGGATTGAAAAATGAAGTCTAGGTACTATACATACATCCAATGTTAACAACAAACTAGGCTATGCACATATAGCCATAAGCAATACACTTCTGAAATGTGTGTTTCAAATGTTTCATAAACTGACTATCAAATACTCTTTTTGAAGTACAGTGTGCAACTGAAACTAACTTATAGAAAACAGATCATCTTTTTCATTAGTTGTTAATGGGAAAACAATAGAAATTTGTCCTGAATAGGCAATAATCTTGATGGAACAATCTTTGACCTACTCCCCATGAGTAAAACCAATCAAGACTGCATGATTTTCATCACTTGGAAAAGAGGATGAGCCTACATTTGTTCCCTTCTAGCCTTGTTTTCTTACATGATTGTGATTACAAGTGACAATATGTATGTCTGAAGATGGCCTGCTAGGCATCTAGTAGATTGTAATTTGGTGCAAATTGACTAAACCTAGGCTTCTATTGAACCCAAAACAGGACAATCTAAATGTCAGAAAGTAAATATGAAATGGAATATGAATGCAATTTTTGACAGCCTATATAATGAGCTTACATTTCCTCAAATAGATCAACCCACAAACAACACGGAGTGGAAAAACTTTCATCTGTACACTTGATAAATAACTGAATGGTGTCTGAATACAGACTTTCAAAATAAATCAACAATAACATTCACTTTGACCTCTTACATTTTAAACAACAACGTCATGATATTAAATCTTTATTAATGAACTCTTACAATCCTCTCTGAGATACCAAGAACAAAGATTTGAAAACAACAACAAATAAAAACACCAGCAGCGGCAACACTGATTAAACAGATACGTCAACAAGTATAGACTGGGGGGGAGGGGGTGGTTTGTCTATGTTTCCATATTGAGTCTGATTATATATATATGTAAATGTATACCCCAATCACTTAAACTATTCTAATATTATCAGCGCTGTAGTTGAATCTTCTCCATAGTGGTCAAGTCTAGACAAGCTGACCTAACATTCAAATGAACCCGTTGCCATGGTTGCAGCCGTGTAAGGTAAGAAAAGAAGCAAAACAGAAACCAGGAGGCAGGTCAACCACCTGACCAGGAAAAACCACCCCAGGGGAAACCTAAGGAATACCCATCAAAACGGATCAAATTGAAGACACTATCTAATTTATCTTCTTTTTTTAAAGTTCATGAGTGTTGGAGCATACCCCAGGGTCGAAATACATGCAAAACCGATTGTTTGCACTGACGAACGGGATAGGTACCTTGCTTTCAATTGTACAAAAGGAGAAAAATGCTGCGAAAATGTAATTAAGGGAGACCTGTGTGTACAGTGTAAAGCAAACTGAATACTCGCCTAGAGTGCCATGAGGCATTTGTGGTGATTGTGGCTGTTTAACATTGGATAGCAGCAATTCCTTGACCTTATGAGGACAACGACTAGACCACTTGGGGGCACAGACTACTGCTACTGCCAAAGTATCTATTCACACAGTGCTAATAACTGCTTATTTACATGACCAAAGTGGCCCCTTGATATGTTTAGAGAACTACTAGTCTGTTCCTAATAACTTTTGGATCTCAGACTGTGGCACAAGGTTCCTCAGGGGGTAGCCGCACTGCTAGAAGACTGCTGTCCTCCAAACATCAGCCCATTCCAAGCCTTATCAAAACTCTGATCCTATCTGCAGTGTCATTAATCTCAAACCACCAAATGTATACAGCAAAAAAAAAAAAAAAACCACAGCTTGTTGCGGCTAAGCTAACAAGCCCTAGAGATACCCAATAATATGCAACAAATAAAGGTCTGTTTCATTAACCCTTAGGATTGTTTGAGAACAGGGTGGTTCCATGTTCTTATGCAGAGAAACAAGAATGTTAAGGGTTCCTATCATGCCTATCTGCAGAAAAATATGTTGAGCTCTGATTTGTCAACAGAAACATTCCACACAAAGTACAGCCCAAAACAACATCAACAAGTCTTTAACTAGGCTGGTTTGAAAGGAGATGTTCAACAATCACCAATGTTTTAAATAAGGTAGAACATTGGTCAGACTTTAAGAAAAAAGAGGGACAAACATCAAACAACAAAAAGTCACATTAATTTCTCAGGCTAAATTGACATAATCTGAAGCAGGATGATGTTGAAAAGTAAATTAAACATTTTGGGGGGCATTTTGCTTAAGAGGTAGTTGGACAGTAGGGTGAGGACCTCATTTGGTGTTAAACACCAGCTAGAATGTTACCTCTGTGCTTTAAAATGAATACACATGTAGAGTTTTAATAACCGCTAGAAAGACATGATGATGTTTTGATGATTGTTAGAAAGACATTTGATGACGTTTATTCAGCTTATTCAGTACATAGTGGAAACTGCAACTATGCTTTCCTCTATGCTGATACAAGCACTTTTGTTTGAATAAAAACATGAACTGAGACCAAGTGAAATTTCAACAAGTTGAGAGTAGTTGTAAAAAAGATCTATTAAACTGACTGTACTTTTCAACCCAACAAAAGGCCATGTCCAAATCAAACAACTTCAGCTGCGTTTATGGCCATTGGCTGCATCCAAGAATAGGCCATTTTGGCATTCTAGCCATACTCACTTCCCAAGCTTTGAAATCAGACCATAAGACACTGCCTACTATTCATGTACCCACAGATTCTATGCTTAGGTTTGAAATACTTCAGGTATCTGTGGTTGAACCACCAATCCCCAAATCAAAGCTGTCTTTATTGGACCAAAGTGATATGAAATTGAGCCCAGATGTGACACACACTTGCTCCTTGAACATTTTGCTATAACTCCCACATTGCCAACTCATTGACCTTCTCAATTGGGGTTAGGCTGCCCAGGGCAATCAGGTACCTAACCATGTGATTGGTTAAAAGCACATCATGTGACTTGAGATGGAACTTCAATAGTAAAAACAGCTGGGTATTCTAATGGTCAGGCCATTATCAGCTCTGTAATCCAAACTTATTGAGGCTTCAAACTAAGGGATGGGGTGATTGGGGTGAGGGTAGGACTGCAATTCCTGTCACTCCCCTTCCTTAAGGAACTTTCAAGTAGAACCATATCAATATCTCTTATCTCATACCCATGTGGAAAGTAACAAGGTTAGACTAGTCCTAGCTGGTTAACCTTTGAAGATACTTAACTTGCACCAATGTAAAAAGATTATGTTTAGCTCATTAACACATTGAACTGACTACTGGTGATTTAATTTACTCATGTTACATTGAAGACATTTACATATATGCAACAACAGACACCAATGTAATTTGTAAAATCTGAATTCAACTAGTCTATACACATATTTCCTATGTGGTCAGTTAATCAATGGCTTCATCTTCTTCAGTTTGAGCTCATGTGTGACCAATGGGTGACTTTTGGGACTCTAGGTGGCAGAAATCCATTGTTCTCGGTAATGTGAGCATTGCTCAGACCTGCGTAAACAATGCAAATTTACCTGGGAAGTCTGCTGCTTATACGTAGCATTCCAAAGTCTTCCATTGAAGACATACAGCAAGTCAACGAAAGTCACCCAATTTGGATTTTTATTTTCCCTTTAGGCCAAGGCAAAATCTGGAGTTTAACCAATCTCAAAAAAAATAGCTCCTTAAATAGGTTTCTCTTGAATTCTGTTTTAGACAAAGTGGTTGACAAAAACAGGTTCTCACACCTGTTCATTGATGTAACATTGCCAACAAAAGAGGTTAATTTTAATGAGCCATGTGATTCTTGCTATGACAGCTGGTTTTAACTGGTTGTGTAAAAAGTGTGACATTCTGTCTTTACTGTTGAACAAATCTTTATTGTCAGCACTTCCACAGAGGGTTAATTACAATCCCTGTACAGACAGTTGATGGCCGTTTACAAGTCAAAATGTCATAACCTATATAATTTGCGCATGTCCCCTGCTTAGTTTCGCTTATGTTTGTAGAAATTAATAGAAATGTTTGTACCTTTATTAGAGCTAAGTTTTTTGCTACAGACAACAACATTGGTGGAATGGATAATGTTAATCTACAAGCCTGGTGAAAACTTGCCTTCTCATATTAAGTTGCTAACACCACAAGTTGGCCACAAGTACAATCTCCTCTCAATTTCTGAACCATAAAAACTGGCATTACACTAAACATAATGTACAATGTACGATTTGTTTATGGTTTATACACTATTATTAAATAATCCCTTTTATCTTACAGATCGGCTAATCTTGTACTTTTGTTATTTCACAACAATAAAGAGCTAAGCTAAACATGCAGACAATACATCTTAAAGGAGGTGACAATAATTGAAGCAAGCGTTTCCCAAAAAACAAAAACCCACATATCCCGCCCCAGAAGAAGGGCATGACAATTACCTATAAATCTCATCATAAGATATTCAGCCTGCTCGTAAATATCTCCTTCCCTTGTGCTTGGTTCTGGTGTCTTATTCAACATTTATAAAGATTTTGCTGTTTTATGGGAGGTAAGTTCAAGTTTACAAGAGGGGGGGATTCAGGAATGTTATAACTTTGATGTGAAAATTGAGACATTGGAGGTTAAGGGTTGTTAGAAACTCTTGTGATTTGTAGCTCCTTTTTTGCAATGAGAAGGAAATGACAAGGATATGAACCTGATGACTGATGTGGTTTCAAGTTTTGTTTTTGCTTGTCCCCCTTTTTCTTTTGAAAACATGCAAAACAGCAGGAAAAAACAGCCTGCCTAGAAACTGACATTTTTAGACCATAGGCTGACCATGACAAGTCTTTGCTTGCCTCAGGTTGATTTTAGTGACAACTTTATTGTTAAATGAAGCAAGACAAGTAAACCCTTTGATCCAAGCAACTGTGATGCTAGGGATCATAGACCTTCATCAAACATCTCACCATCGTCATGTTCCCTGCTTATACATGTGTAAATGCAATGATAAACATTGATTCTCTGTATATCAAAATGGGACAGACTGATTTTTCCTTCCAGCCTCAGTTTGGATATGTAGGTTCAGATGGAAGAATACCAGCTTGGCTGAATAGTGAGTATAAATCGTCTTGTGGGATTGATCATCAAGAAACTTGACTTGGGTGAAAAATAATTACAGCACAAACAACCCAAAATACTATTCCAGCAGACATTCTGTCATCGTTTGGAAAAATGTTGAAGTGTATCATCAGCCAGTGAGTCATTTCCTATATAAGAAAGTGTACAAACTGACTGAAAGTGTACAAACTGACTGAAAGTGTACAAACTGACTGAAAGTGTTTTATATGAATCCTTACCCACGCCCCGAACTGACACACACCTTACGTACTCTTAAAAGCTAGCAATTAAAGAAAATGGCGTCTAAAGTGGAACGCTTTTCAAATTCTTCAAAATTTTGGAGCGTTTTCAACTAGTTTTCTTAAAGTGGACACTTGGTGCTTTAAACTTGACAAATGTACTGTTTTTTAATGTTTTACAGCCTTAACTAATATGCGATAAGTGCGAAAAGGTCCATTCAAGTTTGTTGTTAGTTCGTGAAACCGAAATAAAAGCAAAACAGACAACGTTTTCATGAAGTGACACATTCCAATATATCACAACATAACGTGTATGTCACTTTGTAAAAACGGAGGTCTACGCGAGAGCGCACAATACAGAAGCATTGTGTCAGTTCATGTTTTATTTTTTCCTTCACATTATTTTGAGCTTGGTGTGTGTTGTGCATTACAATGGTAAATGCAACTTTCGTGTCAGTTCGTGAAAATGAAAATTTACGCTTTTGTGCAAAAGCTGCAATGCACAATTATTGTAAGTAAAAAAGTTATGCTCTTGAAGCTCTTGAACTCCATGAAGTTTTAGGCCTTGACGAATACTGTTTAAACATGTTTGGGGTTTTTTACATGAAGGAAAAAAAACATGCTTTTTTACACAAGGTGTCCCTTCATTGTGCCAGTGATGAAATGTTCCAATGAAGACAAAGATTTGTCATTCTTCCCATATCTTTATAAGCAAATGGATATACGCTTGAAGCAAGCTTAAATTCAGGCTAGTGGTGTTGTCCTCAACAGTACTTCCCATTCATTACTTCTATGTTTATTGAAGCAGTCATCACAATAGTTAGCCATATCAAAAAAAAAAATCAACAAATCAAACTAGATCAATACAACAATAACCCAATTGAGTTTCCCTTTACAGCAAAATAAGACAGTAAAAAGGCAATCCAGCCTTGAATTCCAAACACACACAGACAAAAATGTGGATATTGGAAATAATCCCCTCACCAAAACTGTCCCAACTTATTTATCAATTGATTTGGATTTGGCATTTCCAGCAGCACTCTAATGGCCGATGACAATCAACAAGGGTGGCCAAGACCTCTGCCATGTGATCAGTCAGCTACACAGCATATTATCACAGTTGAGGTGCTAGACACAGGCAGAGACACAGTGCTGATGTGTTTCATGTTCTCTAGATACATTCAGTGATTAAAGCTCTTCACAAGATGTCAGGTAATAAAATACCAGGGTTTACACTGGGACTATGGTTGGACCCAATGAGTTAATACTTGAGTTCATCTGCCAATTATGGCATGGGCATCTCATTTTTCTACCATTTAAATCAATTTAAAGGACTAAGGTGATCAACACAGTGCCAAAATGGAATGTTTCCCATGCAGCTATGCAACAGATCATTGCAAATGCCTGTGTGTTTACAAACAGTTTAACATGGTTAGATTTATTTTGATGTTTTTTTAAATGCATAAATGCAAGCCAATTCCTGATCCTTATTTCCTACACTGATAAGCAACTAAAACTATTCGGCAAAATGTCAACTTATGCAGCTGTTTGAACTGAACAATTCCAAGCTAGTATATTCAGATAATCATGCACCATTCTCACTAATTTACCTGTCAGGGATTGTCCCCTGAATGTGTGCATTTCTCTGTCAAAGTGTGAGGGTAGAGAACCAAGACTCTGACTATTCACTCCATAATGGCCAAAAGAATGTGCAGTCATTGCCAAATCAGTGTTCAAATCCTGAAGAAATAATTCCCGCTTGTGGTGATCTCTTTATTAGAGATGTGAGCTGAAATTGCAAATGAATTGCAATTGACAACACTTGATCGAACGATAATGAGAAAGAACTTTAGTGTGCATTGGTGTTCATTGACCAGAGAGGCGGGTAATGTCAATGGACTTCTGCAATTTTCTCTAGTACCGACTGATGGACCCCCCCCCCCTTCATGCAGACTGCAATCAATGCTTTATTAGCTGTGTTTAACCGTTCATTCTATCAAAAATTGCCACATGGACACTTTCAATCATGTGAAATTCATAAATTTTTATGAACTTCGGCGATCACTTCATGATTATGATGGAATACCATGCAAACATGAGTCGACTCTGCAAATTACCAGCAGCAACGAGCTAAGGAAGTTCAAACACAAAGCACACAAAAGCAACTTCACAGGAACGTCTGAACAATCTAAACCATCTGTAGCTACAATATGAATCAATGTTACTGAAATTAGTTGATTTCAGATTTCTTTACTGTATAAGCCCTTGGCTTAAGGGTTAAACAACTATTTTATAATACAAACATTCTTATGCCTTTGAGAAAGAACCTGCAGCCGATTTCACGAAATGCTAGAATTAATCCTATCTTGAGTTAGGACGAGTAACTAGTCCTAACTTAGAATTAATCTTAAGTTTTACATGTTACAGTGCAAGGCTGGGACTCGTCCTAAGTCCTAAGATTAATCCTAAGTTAGGAAGAGTTTGGTGAAATCGACGGCGGGTAGGTTAAAGATGAAAAGCCAATGATAACCGTTTTACTTTTAACCAGTTGTCTTTTAGGTTCGCATGTACTACGAGTGTATAAACAATAAAGTATAAATAATAAATAACAGAATAATTTTCAAAATGCAATTTTGAAATTAACATCTTTTGTCTAGAACAAATGTTTGCAAAGAATGATCCCATACATGGTTTTAGATGAACAGCTCATAACAGATTCTGACTTCTATTTTGGATAACCACCCAAACTGCACTGTCTCAATGTTAAAGAGACAGAATCCAGCAGTATACTTTCAATTTCTGATTATTCTATCGAAGCACGTTGACGTTTCCTACAGACGGCTTGCCCCCTTCGGACAGGTTACAACAACACTGTCTGATGAGTATTCTAATTAGGGTTTAGGCAAGTCCTCATTTTGCCGTCATTACACCGGGAGCGCTAACGCAAACGTGCTTAATGCTGAACACGGACCCAGTGAGTGCCTCCTATCGTCATGTCAGAAAGATAAGGGCACTGAGAAAAAAACCAAAACAAAATTGGCCAGGAACCGTCCGCCAGGACTGCAAGCTCTCTATTTTCCTCTCCTTCCTTTTCGGACTATGGAAGAGACTTTGGAGGGGGAGACAAAAATTGCTGAGTGTTTTTGTTTTTGTGAACGAGTCAATGTGCCTTGTCTTCTTGGCACATGAAGCAGAGAGGGGTTGAATTAACGCCATCACCATACATGAAGGCCCCCATGGTAGATCACTTTACACATTTTAATACTGACGCAGTGGCAAGCATGAACGTGGGATGAATGCTCGACACTGGGGCTGAGCTGTTTTGCTTTGGCCTCAGCTATAGCACAAGGATTGAAAAAATACAAAAGTGACTTGGTGTAATGTACGTGGGTAGGCCTTACTTGTGGAGGTTTTTGTCCATTCAGGAGGGATTTAAACTAGGATTGGTGGACTTGCTACATTTGGCACCCCCTCAATTTCTATTTTTGGCCTTTATAGGCCCCTACCGACCTAAGAGTGTATGTGCATGAGCATGCACTACATATCAAATGGCTGTTTAATGTATATGAGAATTCTCATTTTTCTCCTGATATTTTGTGCTTGAAATAGATATCACCTCTGTATAATAGCTGTAAGTATCATAATAAAAAAAAACACAAGGAACAGGGAAATGTTATTTTAAAAATGTTTTCTGGGATTTGTGTAAATCTTTTCCAGGAAAACCTGTTCCCCCAAGCCCTGGCTTAGCATGTAAGTTGTTGTTTTGGATTATTTTGTAATGACGAACAATTCAGACAGACTATGGCAAACATTTTCAATATTCTCACAACCTTCAAGAACAAAGACAATTTTATTGGAGTAAATGAACAGTGAAATGTATTTAAAGTGGGTGCTGTTTTCCAAAACCCACTCATTCAACTTGTTCAGTTTTTATGAGTTTTGTACAATGACTTTCGGGAAAATTAAATCACTATATTACAAAATAAGACTAAATTGCTTCAAACTTTCCTTCATTTGAAAAAGAAATATCTACTTTTATATAGGCCTATGGTGTGTTTCTTTTGTTTACAGATTCATAACGTACCTACAGTAAACTAATGAATATACAGCAAGCTGATAGATTCCTAGCAAATCTACCTTTACATATCAATTTGTAATAATAATCTACACAGTCCTTGGTGTCATATAAATATTTGACTGCACACTAACCTGACAACATCATCAAATAAGGTGCCCATGTCAGGAAAACAGTGCATACAAGTTGAAGTTCTGTCAGGTATTTTGTGCGCGTTTTATGAACAAGTTTATTTCAACAAAGCTTCGGAAGAAATGGCCTGAAATGTTACCAAAGCAGTTTTTTTCCGAAAGTATAATACAAATTTGTAAAAAGAAAAAAATTAAGTGGCACAAAAAAGTCAAGCTTCCAGTAATGTTAGATACCTCCTTCAAGCTGTGCCCATTGTGTTAAATAGACCAATAACAACCATCAACATATGCCCACATGTTTAACACGTTCAAAATCACATCATACAAAATCTAATCTTATTAGGTTTATACTCTTACATCAATTTGTAATTATGTGATAATTCTACATCAATTAAAATGTAAACAGTTTTCAGTGATTGGATTGCAGCGTTGTGTCCTTTGTCTGGCAGAGCAGGACACATGTGTCATACGTGCAACACACGTAGGTGCTGTTAATAGACAGTTGTTATGGTGGGCGGCGCCTTATGGATCGGTCTATTGTTCATTTATCTTTAACATTCATGTATCCTGATACAAAAATGCATTCAACTTTAGGCCTGATACTTTGTGACTATAAGGGCAGGGCAAGTTTACCTGAGTTTAGGGAGGGGAATGTTAACCTGTACTGGAACATTTCAGGGGGCATCAAGGCAATGACCAGGGGGTATGGCACAAGAAGAAATCAGATGCCATAGTCAATTTAAGATACATGCCTTTTAAACACATGTGGATTTAGTAACAGAAATTGTTCTTCTTTAGCCAGGCAAGAGAAATTACATCAGATTCAAATCATATATCACTCATCTATTATTACTACTATTAATACTACTATAATTTTTGTTCTTCTGTTTTTAAAACACAAATGTAAAAATAAATAGAAACTAATAAGGTGGGTTCATTTGCAACAAAACACAAAGCTGTTCCTTAACGGTTCCTTACAACTGCAACTGAAATTAAAAGTAACGTCTTGTGACATTTTAGAACCTCATTATAACAGGACCTCATATTTTGGATGTAACACATGTCCGACTATTTACAAGTTCTAAGCTTGATCGTGCATTTATTCTGTTCATAATATAGATCTATTTACAAGTTTTCAGCTTGATCGTGCATTTATTTCTGTTCATAATATAGATCTATTTACAAGTTTTCAGCTTGATCGTGCATTTATTTCTGTTCATAATATAGATCTATTTACAAGTTTTCAGCTTGATCGTGCATTTATTTCTGTTCATATATAGATCTAGTAAAGATGCACTCTTAGGGGGACATCATATGACACTTGATGTCCTCATTAGAATAGGACCCCAAATTTTGGATGTTACAACTTGAATACATGCATGAAGTTTCAGCTTGATCACCCATTTTTTCCTGTAAATACAAATCTTTGAAAAATATACCATTAAAGTTGCGTCACATGATGCCATAATTGTAATAGGAATGAGGTCTAATCAAGGTCTTTGCAATGGTGTAGGTTTATAGTTGATCCAATGTACAGAAGTTTGGATTTTGGCCAGGAATTTTTGAAGAAAAACAAAGGCAAACTTTGACCTTCCGGTACAACTGGAAGTAAAAGTCATATGATTTTGGTGTTCTCCATTCAAATGTTACCCCAGTCTTGATCTATCAGATGCCCAATTATGACATTTTAGCTTTAAATTCATGAAATACAGTGGATAAAATGGTAATTTAAAAAATTTAAATGTAATTTGATACCCAATTCTGTTATGTGCACTAATCAAGGTCTAAAATGATAGACATATGAAGTTGATGAGATATTAGGAAGTTTACATTTAGTTGAAGAGAACGAATTAGTAACTAATAAACTAAATGAACAGAAAGAAGAAAAAACTTCACTCACTGGAACAGTTAATAAGTTAAATTCCATGCAGCAGTATCAACTTGTTACTAGCCTCATTTCCTGATATCAATACCATGCCACGTCTTACTGAGATATTTTGCAGTAAGTGCTTCAAAGCCTACTTAATATTCACCTACTGTATATTTATGTAACTTGATATCAGTGTATTTTGTTAATTTGTATAAACAATGTTAACTTGTTGTTCCCTTGTAAGCTTGAATTAAATCTGATTGGTTATTCAAGTATTATGACTGACACCTGTCATTGGCCAATTGTACACAATCTCAACGTTTTGAAATCTTGTTAGTTCCAGCAATACAGACATTGCCCTATGAATTTGATCTTGTAACAGCACAAAGCTGTCAAGTGAAGGGGAAAAAATAATTTGAAATGCTCCTAGACAGAGTTGAATGATTCAACGACGATTGTTTGCCTTGACGTGTAAAAAACCAGATTTTCACAATGCATGCATTCCCTACCTGGATTTGCTGGAGGCATGTACAGTTTGCTACTTATAAGCACGAGTACAAGGAAAAGAAAAGAGTAGGGCAAAAAAAGAAGGGGAAAAAAAAGAAAAAACCTTGAAGCTTGAACAAACAAGCAAAAAATTCATATTTATTCTCAAACGACCTGACTCATCAATACAGGTTCACAACTAAACAGACGTTTTTGGTTATTTGTTCTATTCCGGAGGGCTAATTCAAAACTCGTCTGAAAGCCTTTGATGCTTGGCAAGACGTCGATACGGCCGTAAGAAAACACGACTAAGAGCACATTAAAGATGCAAAGTTTTCCTGCTCTCGAGTCGGGGACCGAAAAAAAGGGACAAAAAAACAACAAGCACTCTGTGGTGAATAGGTAATACCTCGGTTCAGTGTATGCCAGGCCAGTGGCCTCTACGTTGGCCAGCATCCACGCTATCCTTTATCGCTCAGTCCCCTGTGATGCCATTGACTCCCTTCCCCTTGTCGTATACACCCCTATCAGATTGGGCCATTCCCAAGGTACCCTCTTCTCTTTTGGAAAGTCTTTGTGGTTGAGTGGGTGGACGGGTAAACTCAATAGCTCCCATGGCCCACTGTCTGTGAACTGATCTTCTCAGAGGCGTACAGATTTTAACCTGAGACGCGTCAGAGAAGCTGTTGTTATTCCAAGGAAATGTAACCATGAAGTAAACAAATTGTGTAATATTTCTTGAGGCATAGACTCCTGACAACAAGGAAAAGAGTTCATTTAATGAGGATTGATCTCATCAGTAAACTTGTTTTAAAACCTGCGATTGAACTATGTATTGAACGCGTCATTTAGATTTGTGAAGGTGACCCAGATCTAAGCTCTGTACATAGACAAATGAAATTACAAAAATGAAAATCCTCAAAACTAACAAGGAGACCTGAACAAGATAATAATTATACAATCAGAAAATGACAACCAATGCTACTCTGTGACTGGCTTAAACTCCATCCTACCTGAAATCCCGTTTTAATTCCGTTTTAATCAAACAAGTAATAATTGAGGTAATTTAATTATAACTGTTTGAACACTGATCCTGACCCCTACCTAAAACGCAAATTGTCTGTAAATCCTGATTTTCCAATAACCAAAATGTTTCCATCATAAATTGTTCAGAAAGATTAGTTGAACTTCTCCCCTCTTCACATCCTAAGCAGAAAGGTCAACTGCAGCTTCTATGGTTCATCGCGGTAGCTTTGCAAATAAAACAGCCCCTTAAATACATGCAGTCGCACGGCAACCAGAAAAGCAAGAAGTAAAAAGGAGAGAAACTAGATCTGCAGCGAGGTTGATGAGTTAGAATTTCGATTTGCTGTCCATGAACACCTGAACCCAAAACATCGACTTCAAATGAAAAAGAGATAAAAAAAGGAAGGGAAAAAAAAAAAAAAAAAAAAAAAAACCATCCACAGGTTTTTGACCTGGCTAGATATCACCAGCGAACATCTCAATAATCCTTATCTGTTTGGGTAAATACTCTGTAGAAGGATTCACAATTTTGCCGTCAGGGGCAAGGGCTCATTTCGCCCTCTTGAAAAAGTTTCCACAAAGCGAGACTTCGTCTTTCTTGAGGGACTGCAGGGGTAACACGATCCCCTGATTATCGTGCAAAGTGGACACGTCAGCGTATTTCTCCATTACAAAATGGAGAATTAATGAGCAGAATGTCTGAATACATGAATTTTTAGCATGTGGTTTCATGGACTTTTAAGTTGATGAAATTTACCATCTTTTTTTATTTTTGTTTGGTTTGAGGGAGTATGGAAGATGATGATACAGTGAGTTCATTGATCGACCGTTTACATGGATGGGCGAATAGTCTGTAATACCTCAGGAAATCTGAATGGACGACTTTACAGTAGAAAACACCTGTTCCATGGGAGGTACACGCTTAATGTTGTATTGTCATTTTCCCTAAGAAGAAAACATTTCCAGCTGTATATTGTCAAAGGTACATGACAAGGTATAAATATACATAAATCTACCGGTTTTTATTGTATGCATGTCTGCGTATTTGTCTAGTTGATTTGTTGTTTAAAAAACAACATACACTAAAAAAGAAAACAATCTTTTTAAGGAAAAGGTTGTGCAGTGATGATATGAGAAGAGCTGCTGCTTTTCAGAGGTACATAAATACAATGGTGTATGTCATGCAACATTACACGGCACACTGCCTTACGCATGATTTCCATTGATGCTCTACTATGACAGAAATGTCATCAAACAATATAAAATCCACTGACACACATGACATTTAGTGACAACGCTGTTCATTGACAATTTAAAAGGATACCAATTGTTACTTATTATGTATAATAAGAAACACCTCCAGTGGTACACTAATATACATACTGATGCAAAAAGACATGACACATTGCACAAGTTGCATGTTGCATAATAATACTAATTCCATACATATATTATTTAAAAGGCATGATCAAATGACAAAATATCTCAGGTTTTACAACTTAAAACATGGTGGGTAGCTGTGTAAGTCCAATAAAATCGTTTGCAATTTAAAACGTGTCATTCCTTGATACATGCGCTGTATGTGAAACAGGCTACACAATTAATTATCCAGCACTATTGGTCAAATTCACTCATAATTTAGAACTGATGAAGCCTTGCAGTATTTTAAAACTCACTCACTGATTCCAATACAGTACCTGCAGTGTTAACCCAACACTAACTCCAGGCAAATCAACAAGGTTGACAACTCAGCATAAATCTTAATTACTGCCAGCATTTTAAAAAGCTCTCTTTAAAAGACCTAGGCCTAAATCATCTAGATAGCCATCATATCATCATTTTATGACACCTAACAAGCAAGTTATTCTCAACGAGGGGAAATGCCATCTTTCCGATCGCACATCAAGCCAGCATTTCCGTGCTCGGCACACGCCACGGCGAAATGCCACAGGGGAAGAAAAACATCTTAAATGTAGCGCAACTTTTTAGCGCTAAATGCAGCACTCGGCTTTTATATCAGCGAGGGCGGGCTCTTTGGACTTCCTGTCCAGACAGTCGTGAAAGACAACTCCCAAACAGTGTCAACTTCTCATCAAAAATCAATATGTGTGCATACAGAATAGCGGCCTGGACAGTTAGAGAGGACTGGATGAAGAGTGAGCGAGGTAAGGCCAAAGAGAGAGAGAGAGAGAGGGAGCGTGGGTTGTTGCAGCAGCCGGGCTCCAACCCCCTTGGGCATTCATTTTAACTGTCTTCCATGCCACATTATTAAAAATACGATTTCCACTCTGCTTCTCCGAGACATTTTATGCATTACAAGAAGGGAAGAGAAAAAAAAGGAAAGGAAAGGGGAAAAAAGAAGAGTTTCTTCTTGTTTTATATCTTCAACCAGGGAGACAGGATGATATTCCACATCCTGCATATTTCAACCGTTCTAAAGGGCTCGTTTGGGGTCGGGTTTCACTCAATCCGTGTCAATGATATGCCCTGCATGTCTTGGGCTGTCTACAGCCTGAAAGACCAAGGTGTCCCATGTTGGGCTTCGTGTTGGCCGTGATCCTCTACTCGCTGATGACCCAGATTCACATGGAACAATTCAGCTATTCTGCCCAACCGGGGATGTATGCGACCAGCTTTGATAGAGAACATTAGAAGGCCGGTGCGTGAGGACAAGTCGCTACCAAGTCTTAACGCCACGCGCTCAATAATAAGATCCGTCTGGCAAATGGCCTAAGTACTGCATCATCAGTCTCGGGTTGGGTCAGCCGTACTTTTCGCAAATATTAATCATGAAAACAATTAGGCCTATAATCAATAGCCATGTCAAAAAAACTACAACAGAAACCAGTGCTATTCATTCTGTTCAGAAGTCTCCAGCGTCTTGAGAGAAGCTCATGTTCTAAAAGCGCACAAGAAAACAACATTCTGAGACCGACTTCTTACAAGTAACATGAAACTTCTACAGAAGTGAATAATTAGTTTCATTGACAGTCAACATATATTCCTTTCAGAGTATACCATGGTTTCTTTCATAAAAGCTTATTATTGATGAATGGTCTTAGTGTATCTTGTTTCATTGAGCTCATTAGAAATTGCACTTCAACTTCCCAGGTGTATGTAACCTGGAACAACTCTCACATTAACTAAAGATGTCTTGATGAAAACATTTTAATTTCATTACATTGTTAGTATAGAATGCATACCCTTTTAAAGCTGTTGTTAGGCGCAAATGGTTCAGAACATTTGTATTTGCTTTATGGGAAAGCGCATCATTGTTTTTGGAAGAGTAGATTATTCCCACCAATTAGCAAAACGTTTGATTGTGGCCATCAAAATAATCAATAGTGGTTTGTGGGTTGTCTTTAAATATTCTTTTTATATTTTGTAAATTAATTTTTTACTTTGACAGTACTTCTGAGGATTGGTAGTATGGTATGAACTTTGTTATCTGTGAGCTTCTTGATTGAACCCAGCAAGAGAAGAATTTTTTTATAGCAACCCTGTAGTTGTCTTTAAAATTAAAAAGGAGGCTGTCAACCAGTTAAAAGCAATGAACATCACACAGCTTTTTACCTGGTAGTCTGCATCTGCTTACCAATCTTTTAACCTTCAGAATAGGCCAATTTTGTGTGAATATATGTTGTTTTTATTTTTCCCCAAAGTAGCCTTCACACAAATGGTTCAGATGACTGTATTGCCTCATCTACAGGTAGCAGCTGAAATAGGACTCATTAATCTGCAGTGAACTTCTCACACATAAACAATATTTTAAAAGGACTCAATTAGCTCAGGAATACAATTAAGAAAGAGACTATAACATCCAAAAAGAACCACAGGCAACAAATGCAATTAAACTACCACTTTGTGTCAGGGATTTTACTTTACACAATAAAAGTAACTTTTGGAAGAGAATATTCATTTGGTGGTCATAGTTTTAGGCAAAGTATCATCAAACCAACGTATGGAAATGTTGGGTGCTTATACATGCATATTCAAGAAAAAACCACTTAAATTTTACATGCACCCACAAATGCGTGTATATATCTTGCAAAGAATAAATACATCAAATTTAAATTAGGGGCACGAATATATCTCAGAATGATTGTTACCAACATCAACTTGTTGCATATCTTTGTATACATACCCATCAACCAGTCCTTCTGATTTGAGGGGTGCGATCGCACCCGCACGCCATTGCATGCCTAAAAGCTCCCTCACGAGTGCGAAAAATCACATGCCTGACCCCTCTATAACGCACGCCTTGGCATACATTTCCGGCATAATCATACTTCATAATTTGTAAAATAAAAATAACGTCGTAAAATTAATTGTTTGTAGTTTTCGAAATCCTTCAAATTCTGGCGATAGAGTCCCTAGTCTTGATATTTACTAGCCGCGATCTTTCATTTCAGCATACGAATGAATGGTTTTCTCCTCCATGTTCCATACTACAATACATAGGCAAGTAGGGAAACACACAACTCGATTTTCTAGGGGTTAGAAGACGTGCGGCGGAGTCTAATCGCTACCTTCTTCCGGTGATATATTATACAAAATTATAACCTCGTACTCATAAACACATTGCTTTCGCCGCACAATTTTCCCCAATGTGCATCGTCGACCGATCGTTCGACCGATCGTTCAATCAAAAATTTATTGCAAAAGAAGTTCTAAACAAGCGATCCTTTATTCCCAAATCAATGGAAATGGTTGTTGATGAAAAAAGTATTTTTAAGGGCAGAAATTAGTGGATAAGATCGTTCAAAAACGCAAGTTTGCAAACTTTACTTCCGTTTTGGGGTGTTTTTTTTTAGCTTCGACAATTGTATGCACCTTTGATTGTTTAGATAAATAATTATCAATTGTGGGAAATTTTGTTGATAAAGTGTCCAGTGCACAATCAATTCTACGTCCATGGTTGAAGTAAGTCATGAGTTTTCCCACTAACAATGAGTGATCACTGATGCTTAGCGGTCACGCTAAACTGCGGCATGAGATTATACTGGGCCTCTGATAATGTATCGTTTTACTTTTACACTCCTCATATTATGATGTTCTGTTTACAATACAAAATAATTCAAACTTTTCTCTTTGTATAAGTGTAACTGTAAGTTGGCTGTATAATAAACTGCTTATCTTTAAAAAAATTCCTTTTAAACTAAACAATTGATACGAGTATTAGGCCTAGTTTGATTAGGTTTTGTTTTTTTGGTTTTTTTTAATGGTGGGCCTTGATTTTCTTCTAATAAGTTATTTTTATTTATCATTATTAAATTGTTAATTTTACTGCTTTTCTTTAAATGTTTCCCTTCTAAACCAATTCATTATTTGATTATTTTCACAAGATCCCTTGCCATATTATTTTAAGTACATCGCTACCCGCTGTATAGTAAGAAAACCGACTTTAAAGTGACCAGCCTGTACCACAAAAATCACACGCCTAGAAGAATCCAGGTGTGTTTTTTTTTCACAAGCCTAGGATTTTCAAATCAGAAGGACTGCATCAACCGTCTTTTGGGGGCAAATAATTGTGAGATCTTTGGAAGGTGCGCACGATAATAAAATGCACGAGCATGTCAGACTTCCTTCTGTATTTCAGATCACAGTCTTGGGCCTGGATAACTCTCTCAAAGTCCTCTTTCTCATAAAAATTCTCCAGCAGAAGGTTAAGAGCATTGAGCAAAACATCAAGAAAGACATGTTTGCTCAGAAACTATTCATTTCATAGCTCAGACGTAATATTAGTTCCATATGGGGCTTCCCAAACCTCACCAGACCAAACCTCTTTAATAATCAGCCAACATTTGTAATGGAGAAAGCATTTTATTTTCTTGCATGCAAATTGAGCCTGAAGGGGAACAAATGGCATGTCCCCCTTTTTAGTAAAACATAAAAATTGGTTCTTTTGACTGAAAATGCATACAGAAAACATCATGTATTAGCACATTAAAGAAATATATGAAAATGGTTTCCAAGAACTCTGAATGCATTGAAGCAGGTCGGTTGTGAACAATTTATCAAATTTGTTGACGGATCAACACTCTGACTGCATCTGAGAGACACTTCCATCCAATTTAGAAACAGATTGTTGAAACAAATAATTCATAGGATTACCTAGTCAGTGTGGATAACCTGACCAAATTACTTCAGCACAAAAAGGTGTAAATGCAGTTGAGTTTGACAAAGACACGGACACATAAAGGATATTTAGTATAAAGGTTCCAATCCTTGCACTTTGCCTGCACTGTAAACAATTTCTGTACTTTTACACAGAGACTTTCTTTGTTATTTGCATTTACATTTCATTTTTCCTGCATATAAACATATTTTTGTAAGTTTAAATGTACTTTCATACATTATTATTTTACAGCTTTCCCATTTTTCCTAACAATTGTTAGATTGTATTTTCACCCAGTGTTTTCATTTTATGCAAACTTTTGAGATTTGAACATTTAGTTTGTAAAAATGCTCTAAAGATATGCGGATGTAAGTATGCATGATTTGTTGTCTTTCAACATAAAAATCTGTCAGTAAAAGTACAGAGTAACGCAGGATAGTTTGTTTTTTGACAGTTTTTCCTTTCGTTTTGAAATGTTTGTGTAAGTACTTGTTAGTTTTCGGATTTTGTTTTGTGTGTTTGTTGTCTTTTTTTGTCAACCGATATTTATTACATTGAACATTTGTTTTTACAGCTGATGTATTTTTATGTAGATATAAATATTATATATATAAAACTAGTAGAGGAGATGGCCTTAGCTTTCGATCCAAACCAGACCTTCGTCAGAGGCATAAACAAGAACAAACACAAACATATCCATATATATCTTTACACGTGTAATTTGACAGTTTGTTAGTATGTATTTTGTCACAACTCAAGGTTGTTTAATAGTGTTGGTTTTGCATATTGTCTGTGGAATTTTAAATTCAGTCAATAAACTGGTTGGTCTAAAGTCGACCACAATTTACGGATTTTACTGATATTGTAAATGTCCAGGTTGTATTTAAAAAAGTCATGCTGGCTTACGACCACGCAGAGATACAATGCTCCATCCAATCAATGTAAAAATCTACATGCCCACGTAATACCTGATTACACAGCGCTGCAAAAAACCCACTAACCGGCCATTAATTTGGACATCATTTCAATTGCAGTGACTTTCAACTCCGCAAAAATAACATTGACTGTTTACAAGGTAACTCTTGATACTTTGTTTGTAGATTAAATTCGCAGTTTGTACAGGGCAAGTTGCGTGGGTAGAACCTGTACTGGTGTTATTGTAAAAAATAAATCCAAACCCTGGGCTCTGTTTGGTGACAACATGTGACCACACTGACTCATGGATCCAACAGTGAACAGGTACTGAAGGCGCGCACTGTTACCAAATGACATCATGTGACCACACTCATGGATCCAACAGTGAACAGGTACTGAAGGCGCGCACTGTTACCAAATGACATCATGTGACCACACTCATGGATCCAACAGTGAACAGGTACTGAAGGCGCGCACTTTTACCAAATGACATCCTCTCATTTCCATCATGCATGAAAAATGCAAACATACTAATGCTATTTTAAACTTACTTGAGCAAGTTGTTTTACAAAGGCAGACCCCAGAGGCCTAGTAAATACCTTGACTTTGTGCCCAGACAATGATCAATGGTCTCCACTAAATATTGTTTCATTTGGCCCCTGAATATCTGCTGTCTTAGAATGTCTCAGAATTTTCATTCATTGGTATGTCCCCCTCATTTTTAGCATTTTAAGGTAATTTTGTATTTTGACAAAACCAGCTTGTCTGTAGGCCTAATAATAGTTACTATCTTCTCTATTTTTTAGGAAAACAGATGCCTGGATTTTGCCCAAACCAGCTTGTCTGTAAACAATTATAAAATAACACAAATAAGTTCTTAAAATTGACAACAATAACGATTATATGAATTTACAGAAAAGTGTTGCAACTCAGTTGACAGTAGTTTTCTGTAAAGTTACACAAAATGTGTGTACAGTGTTAACAAGCTTGTGCATCGAAACTTCAGCAGTTTTACCTGCTGGTTTCTCAAAGTATACAAAGCCAGATTTAGTAAAGGGAAGAAGCCTGTACATTTGGTGTATTAGAGGTTAATATTTCAGCAGATAGTTCTTCAACTGCTTTTGCTTATCTTTAAATTTTAAAATGTTTATTAATTTGTTAATCAAACCAAACTGTGGACAATCACAAAAGAAAGCAAAACACATAATAGCTTGGCCGGTGACCCGCCTCTTCAACACAAGAGAAAACAATCTGCCCCTTTTTGATAGAATAGATGCAGGGAACCAGTCCAAAATGACACCAGCAGCATGATGACACAAGTCTAACTTTATAACAAAGAACAGGTTACCCAAAGTAGGCTCTGTGGATCGAGTGACCCATTTCCCCATAATCATTTTGCCACATCATCTAAACATGGAAAGCATCGTATTTGAAGTGGTGACCCATTTACAAAATCATGTTTCTGTCAGAGCTGGGGTAAAGGAGCCCCTTTTGATTGACTTTAAAGGCAAAGTCCAGGATGACTTACCATTGGAAAATCACTTCAGGATAGAATAAAGTTTGACTGAATATCACAAGGTTGTTGTCACCAAACTATCCCCCTTTCACCCTGGGAGTGTTTATGTTCTCCAATTGGGAAGTCAAGGGATTGCAATGGTACCTTCTCAGTTTCCAAAAGCAGGGTTTGGGTTTTTCAAAAAAAGATTTATATATTTTGGGGTGGGTTCTTGTTTTTGTTTTTCCCCCTTTCTTTCTTTTTTAAAGAAATTTCAGTGACTCATTGGGTAGGGCAGAAATTAACAGTGATCACATGTTTTTATTTATTTATAAAGTCAAATAGTTTAAAGTTAAACAAAAGTTTCCAACCCAAATGTACATGTTGTTTGATGTTGATAATGAAAACCAATTTGCTGTTTGCATAAATAACCCATTTTCCAGCTTTTATGACATTGGCTTTGCATGATAGTTTTTACTGACTGAGTGTGCTAATAATGTTTATTTTTGATAAAATACTTTGCAAAATGGCACTTCATCGCCCGCTACTCAAAAAAATCTCTATCTCTTAGAGCATTGGTAGTTTTTCACCTCAGATATGTCAAAGCTAGATTGCTAATGTTTGGTTTTTTTCATATACATTGCTTTTAACAGAATCAATACTGTTAGTGCTAATCTAGTGTGCGGGAAATTCGACTCAAAGAAATAAAAACACATGTCACTCATTTGGCTAATTCCAATTTAATCAATGGGATCCCATTTTTCTTAGTTTACAAATATTGGCTGATTCAGGTGAAACAGTCAAACCCACCTCACAAGACTCCTCTTGCATTAAGAGACTTGACAATCAAACCAAAATATGAACCTTGACTCAACAGTCAAACAGTAATGGTACGACCCTAACCCTATAATACACATTATCTTCAAGCAGATTTGAATCCTCAAATCCCTGATCGGTAGATCCATAGCAACAAGGAGTGTGACATGAACTTATATCCCACAGCCCATATCCTACCCTGCGTATTGCGCTGTTCAAACTCCAGGTATTGCGCTATTTTAAGCCAAGTATACGAAAAACGAACAGCTGTTCCAATACAACGTATTGCGTTCATCTGTTCCTCAATTTTGCTCTGCTTGAAGATAACTTCGTTATCACATGCATGCTCGTGGAATACGGAAAATGTAGCATTTCTGCGTCCCATATCCAATTTGGCCTTTGTTGGATATGGGATGCAGAAGCACTATAATTCTCCATATTCCACCCGCGCTTGTGTGATAACTAATAACGAACCACCACTCCTTAAAAGTCAATTTTAAGATAATTTCTCATGCAGTTTGGGAGCAAACAACAATTATTTGAAGGATGTTCAACTTAATCAATAACTTAATGGACCTTTGAGACATAAACTGATCCCAATTTCATCAGGTTAATGGCAAGGCTTCAATCATTTACTCATATTCTTCTCTTCTTGTGGCAAGAAAATATATATATATTTTCTGAGACATGGCTTTTAAAACAGAAAAGCTTTTAAGAGTTTTACTTTACACAACCAGAAAAACACAACAACCCGGAAAACCTGGCAAATATCACCCGATCAGGGTAGAATATCTAACCAAGACAACCACTCCACCCCCCCCCCCATAGCTCTGTGTACGGCAGACAGACCTCTTTTAGACTCTGTCTGGTCCTCATTCCATCTTAATTGCGTTCATCATCTGGGAGCTGATGAGAGACACATGTGTGTCTAGTCTTAATAATGGGGCAACATCACTCATAAAAAAGGGGAAACACACACACAATTGAGGATGAAATCAGAGCAACATAAGGAAAAAACTGAATTAGGGCAAAAATATTGGCATTGCCCAACTGGTCTGAAGACAGCATGTTATGATGATGACAGCTACTCTAGTAAATTGCTCAGGCAAAGGCTAGAGACCGAAGGACAGAGACAATGCATCTGGTGACCATCTTGGTGAAAGAATGTCTACTTTAAGAAGTGTTTATGAATGTCACAAATAATTCAAACTGTAAGAAATTATCTCTGATGATAAAGTTTAATTAACAATGGTATTGATGTTTTTGTGTGTAAAGCACTTTATCCACCAAAAAGGTGCAGAGCCGTTTGACATAATATGAAAAGGGGAAGAAACAAACAAACAAAAAACAAAAACAGTTAGTGAAAAACTTGTGTCCTCAGGCATATTGTTCTTGGTTTTTGAGTAAATTAAATGCTGTCAAAATGAAGAAAAAGGCCAGATCCCTAGACATGGTGCTTCAGATGGGAGTATCTGACCTCCATATGCAGGGTGGTTCGACATTATTTTGGATCTACGTTGGTTTAAAGACAAAGACATTCTTAAACAAGAGTCTGATCTGCAAACACAAAGGGTATGGGAGACAGAGAAAAAAAACTGTTTAGAATTTTGATTTAAAATGTCAATTGGATCAAGGTTTCGCCCACTTCAGAATTATCAGCATTGTAGTTGCAATGAATTTTCTGCAAGCTTGAAGCTGGAGGATTCACTGGAAAGGTTGCTAAGTTCAAAACCTGTTTAAAGTATGAGTCCCCTGGTGAAAAATTCAGAAAATTTAGACCTGTTGATTCAAAGTTTGATCGTAAAGTCAATTTCATAAATCGATGTACTTTTAAATGAAGTTTACAAGTGATTGGCTGAAGAAGGACTGTAAACTTAGCACAATAATACCTGAGCTACCCTATCTTCTAAAATTCTAACTACGAAAATGGGATAAGCAATAAGTTCTAGCAACCTTTCCCTCTGAACATTGATATATTAAATATATTCTGACATCACTCTTAGTTAATATCTCTAAACACTGTAAATCTAGTCAAAGCTTTTGATTATATTGTGTTCCTATAAGAAATCAAATAGCAATTTACTTTAGGGAATACAATCCTAAAATCCAACACATTTATACCTCATCAATAATTTGTATTAAAAAACAAACACTTAACCAACTCGGAGCATTTAATTGCAATCACCTTAAATAATTGATTCCCAGGATGAACGGGAAAACACTAACGCGAGCTTTGAATGTTTGAGAAGTCTCTAGATAGAATGATGTCCCTTAATAGATCAATGAGAGAATCAGTGCCAAACCTCTCACAGTAACACACTACTCAACCAAGCTGAAAATCAAATATTGCATCCCTCAGCAGATTAAACACACAACACAACTAACTGAAATTACCTCCATCCCCCAACCCCCAACATCTTTCCGCCCTTATTAACCGATAAAATGACGCAAATGTGTTGATGTACTTTAATAAATAAATCCCTCTGGTTGCAACTTCCCATTTATCCCAGGTTATTTTGTTTATTATTATTTTTTCTGTGAGAGTTGAGCACAGGAAGTGTTGGAGAGAGTCCGTTGGCAAGGAGAAAAGCGTAAAAGGATCGCGACATTGGGAGATGGAGCGGTGAAGGGGAGAAGTAGGCGGGAAAAGCCCGGCTGATTTTACTGTTAGGAGAGAAATGTCTAGCATGAGAAGAAGCCGTCGCAGACTGCGGGATCAATATAACGAATGCGCTAAGTGGGCTGATGCCCCACTTTGACGGATCGACAGATCCAATGGATGGCAGGACACGACCTCTTCCGTCGGTAACTGTGAAATCATGAAAGCTTGTTTGCTGAGACCATAAGGGAGAATGTCCCTGTAATGCAGTCACTGCCCAGGTGTTAATATCATTCAGATCTTTTTCTCAGAGTATCCTTGTGCTAATTAAATCACTAATTAATGTAATAAGTAATCTGCGACTTGTCAAGCTGTGTACAATTTTTTTTAATGGATTTTGGGAGATTTGGGGGGTTGTTTTTTGCAAGATGCATGCTCTGCAAAACATGCCTGTTTTTTTTTTTTATCAAAGCCGAGTCTGGGGGAAAATTAGATTCAATGTAAATTAGTTGTCTGATATGTATGCCATCTGTTATATCACTGATGACTTGGTGAATATAGGAAATCTTGAAATATCCAGAAGATCCTTTAGAATTAAGCAGATCAGTTCAAATAAATCGTCAACTCTTGCTGATGAACTAATAAAACTTCATCTCTTACTCTTACTTGAAAAATACATATACACACTTTTTATTTTATACAACCCATCCCTGAGGTAACACATCTACTTAGTATATAAAATGGAAATATTGGTATACAAAGTTCAGGTCAAATCTTATACAAAAGTTTTAATTATATATATTTTGGAATTTGGTAAACATTTGTTGCGATTATTGCAAAGTGTAAAGGTTTCCCAATGCAAAGTGTGGATGTGCTTGCTTTAAGACTGAACATACTGCAAGGCCATACATAATTTGACAAAAACTGTCCATTACACAAGCAATCATCACCATCATAACCTCCCAATTACTGAGCAGTCGGTTCCAATTATACAGCATATCCTCTCTATATCATGACAGGTTATGTATGACCCAAGGTCATTATGTCTCATTAATGGCTCCCTAGACCAAAGAGAGGAAAAAACAACAATCAAGACCAAGGTTGCAGCGCCTGCAGCCTCAAAGCCAAAATTGACTAAGCAACAATACTCCGCACTCCCCATGTTTCCAGTTTTAAACAGACCAGTTACTAGATGCCAACGGGTTAAGGAATTATGCAAATAACTGGTGGTGTTCTTAGCAGCTAATTGGTCTGGCGCCTTTTGTTACTCCATGAGAACTGGGACAGACATGGGCTGTGATACCAATATACAGCAATGCTAGAAACCAGGTCATGATGAAACGTGAATGAACATCCACAGGGCAAGATGCCAGACAATGCATTATAATCAAACAAAAAATGAAATGACTTTCTAATCACATTTGGATGACATTATTGACTCGGACTGTTTCAGGTCTTTGCATGCTCTCAACAACAAGATAGCAAATCAAAGCAAGGTGTTTATTTAAAACAGGTAAGATATGCGGCCCTTGGACAAAAGTGGGACAATTTTATTGAGCTTCAAGGGCTGACATAAAATTGGTTCATGATTTAATAACTTTTTCAGGCTACATAATTCAAATTCTGCTGATTTTTCGGAGGGTAAATTAAAAAACCAAGAAATCAGATTTTTAAAAGTAGGAGGAATATAATGCATGTTAAAACCAAAGTAATAACTTAAATTTGTGTTCACTTGTTTTACTCCTTCTTTTACATCAAATTGAGAGTTTTGATCAGCAGTACTTCTCCACAGATTATATCCCCTCAACTCACCAAAGAAACATTTCAAGATCTTGGGTACATTTGTTCACCGCCTTCCACTGTGGTATGTATAACACTGGAAATTCAAGCCAAATTGATGCAATGTATGGCACTTTTTTCTCTATTTACTTTTGGTAAACATGACAGATGGCTTGGCATTTGACAACGTAACAATTATTCTTTAAAAAGATTGCAGTTTCTATGGCAAACTCACCAGCCAGGTCATACAATACTTCAGATCACATACTTTAAGAAACTAGACAAAATAAGCTTTGATTCTATATAAAAATTATTTTGATTGGTTTTACAAAAATTATTAAAACAGGGAAACATTTTGTGTCAAACCACTACTGCAAGTCTTTTGGTTAAATGACTGTAGTCTGGACTATACACTTTTTTCATTTTGCACATCAAACATTTCTTTGTTAATTGACCAAGACTAGTGCCATTGTCAGTTTGTCAAGCAGGACACCAGCATTTGCATCACTTTTCTCACTTTCTTTTATGAAATATTTTCATTCTTGATTTCATAGATTGCCTTTTTGACCACAACCAACATGTCAGACATTAGGCCTGGGTGTTAGTTTTGTTTTAATTTGCTGCATTGTTGAAAAAGAAAAAGTGGTTGTATTGATGCGTTGAGTCAACAAATAAGTGTTATTCGTCCTTTTGTTTACAGACAAATTTTGTCACCAAAATAAAATGTTTAAGGGGAGATAGAGAAATGTTGATATTTTAAAGTCTATTTTTCAAGAACTAAAAATATCTTTATTGCCAAATAATTTGTATGTGGGTTTTGAAGCATTATAATATTCAGTTTGCAAAACACCATGAGTAGCCTATATCTCTACTTTGCTGTGTAGATTTTGTTCTTTCAGAAGTTGTCTTGCTATATTTTAATCTACTGCTGTGGAGTAGATTTAAGAATTCGAGAGACTATTTAGTTCTGAAAAGATCTGTCCTGCTTATTGTACTACCTGGGCAGCAGGTAGGAAATCAGCCAGGACTGCTACTTTGGCTTAGTGGATCGAGGGGTCTGTGGTCTTTGGTGACAACCTCAAGTACACATAGGCCTATCACATCATCAGTTCAGAACTCTATGATCAGATTAGATCAAATATTTTGACATGGCATTAAAAAATTACTTCACAATCTGGTATCTAAAGTATGATACATTTGTCACCTTGTAAAAGGATCAGTCATACAACAGCCCAGGGATCATGGACAACGGAAACCATTGCCACTACTTGAGAGCTAGTCTGCTAAGATGCTGATTGTGCAATGGGCCAACTCAGGGTCAAGGTATGTGTTTGGGTGGGAATTTATTTTATGAACAAAATGCGGGTGAACTTCTTCATAATTAAATTAACCTGTGGAAATTCAATCAATGTCAATAATTAACAAAACACTAAATAGACGAGTCAGAACATCACCTAAGACTGCAATACTGTAGGCCTAGACTGACACAACTTTCTATTCAAACTCCAACTCTAACTAGCTGACAACACACACAAAAAGGTTTTTCCACACAAGACATTTGGTGACTCACTCTACAAAAATGTATTTGTTCCAATGTACACAATTCATGTATTAAAAAAAAACCACACACACACACACACATACAAAGAGAGAAAGAAAAAAATGAACTAAGAACGAGAAAGAAAAATATGTAAATTTTATCTGTCTATTTTTATAAAGGCATTTTTGACTAGACTGCAACTGCCTGGCGATTAGGGCCAGTTGCCCCCACCTGGTGGCAGACTCTAATGACAAACATTTCTAACAATGAGAAACCATAGGATTCCATCAGGGGTAAGAGTCCTTTTTCCTTACCAATGTTTACACAAGATCAATTCACTGGGTCTGGCCCCTGTCAAATATGGAAGCACCTGCTGAAAAGCATCGTTGGCGGCACAACGCATTGAGAGAATGTGCCGTTACGCACCTTAGAATTGTTCATTCAATTGCCACTCTACACCCCTGGGGTTCTTGATGTGCCTTGATGAAAAGAGAAGAAAAAAGGAGGAAAATATAGCGCGCCCCCCCCCCCCCCCCCCCCCCACCACGGGTTTCTCAAGTAACCAAGTATACAAACTTAGAAACCAGTATTAGTACTAGTCTTTGTTTTTCTCATGTGTGAGATCACTGAGGGCCATGTCTTGATTGCCTTCAGACTGGATTTATTCAATTTTTTACTCAAATATAACAACAATTTAGAAAGAGACAATATCCTACCCATATCAACTTCATCCTAAATCAGCTTCACAAGTACAACCTGTCCTTTTAATTTTGCTCTGAATTCCTCAAACTAAAGCATGCTATTAAAGCAAATTAATACAAGTCAGGGATGACCATGGGAGGAGAGCTCTTAACCCTGACCATATTGGCCTTCTGTGGCCTTGTTCCTTTCCACCATGTAGCTTGACTGACTGCCATTAAGTACTTAGTAGTGAACAGCTTTTATTGAGCACAGTGGTGTTCTCACAGATATCAATGACATGGGTATAGTAGAGGGGAGGAATTATTGAAAATCAGGTCAGACTAGGTCTGGGAACAGATTTTACTGGAGTGTTCTTGTTCCTGAAAGAAAACAAAACAAGAAATGGGACCTTACAATTTGAAACTTTCACTCAAAGACGGACAGCTTAACAATTCAAAACAGTGGTTTTGTAAGACACTGATTTGAGTTTTAATTGAAGGTTTGGTATGGTATGCTACATCTTTGTTTTGTTGTTGGTTTGTTTTTGTTTTGTTTTTGTTTGGGGTTTTAAAAAAAAAAAAAATTCCTTGCAGTTTTTGTTTTCGTTCATTTGTTCTTTGGTTATTTTTTTTATTTTAAATTTTATTTTATCTTTTTAGTTTTGTTAATTATTTTTTAACAATATTATTACTATTATTAGTATTATTATTTTATTTTTATTTTATTTATTTTTTGGGGGGCAGGGGATACATTCATTCATTTTAACCTTAAAGTTTTCAACAATCACATCAGTCTAACAACCTGTAAAATGTTCACCAAATAAGTTTCCAGAAGTTTTGAAATTTCCACAAAACAGAATTAACTTTAATGTTTTGCCACAAATTTTGTGAGGGTGTGCTTATGGAGTTGCCAAAAAACAACATAGTTTCAAGCACAAATTGTGAGCAAATTGTATTGTTTCAAAAGAGATGACTTCTCAGAGCAACTATTGCCAGTATACAAGTTCATGGAAAATAACCTGCAGGTTTAAGGATATCTGTATATGTATTAGTTTATTTTGGGTTTTTTTTGTAATTATTTATTCAATTTAAGGTGTTTAGATTCTGTGTAATACTGATAATTTTGTATTATTGTTTTGTTGATTATATTTTGCCATTTTGCTCCTTTTATTATGTTTATTATTATGTTCATTTATCTATTTATTGTACATATTGCATTTTTTTTGTCGAATAAATAATAATAATACTAATATATTTAGGCCCTATTAATTACTAGGCCTATTATTATTTAGTTTTTATTTTTCATTTTCAAATTATGTTAATTACATTTTTTTAAATAGGTTTTCCCGATCAAGTTCAGCAAAAATTAATTCAGTTTAATAAAACAGGCATTCAAATTCACTTATGCTGTCCTAAATCATTCAGACTAGGGTTTCATTTTTAGCTACTATGGCATTCAATTTTGTTTTCAAGCTTAAACAATTGTGTTCTTTTCATTCACGTTTATTTTAGTAATTCTATTTCATTGGTAGACATTCAAGACTACTTTTCACCAGTCTTCAGTCAAATTTCTATTAACTATTACAGTTGATAACATTGAATGGTTGACCAGCCTCTTGCTGTTGGGTTTTGAAAAATTGAATGAGTTTTGCGGCCTAATTAATTTGAATGATCTTATTTGACCAGTGAATGCTGAACTATTGCACTTGAATTAGGGCCTACGCATGTGGGCTGTTGAATGCTGAGGCTGGCTCATTTCCAAATGAAACTTAATGAACCTGGTGTTAAATTGAATGAAAATTTGTTGAATTTGGCCAAGAAAGCCTATATAATTAAGAATTGCATATCATACGATTCAGATAACCTTTGAGTAATTTTTTTCCCCATATAAGAACTTAAACACATGTGACTATAAGAACCTGTTTAAAACAATGTGAAGCCTTGAATAAACAATAAATATAGAGGTTAGTTTTACTAAACAGCAATGACAGTGATGGTTTCACAATATATTTAG